>CM050167.1:396855224-397207724 GCA_027410445.1 Discoglossus pictus
TGACCCCAACGTATAATTCCCTCAACAACAGCCCACCCCTTATATCTCTGCTCTTGTCTCTAAATACTCCCCCACCCACCCTCAGCTCACAATCTTCTCTCCTCCTCTTTTATCACCTCAGCTCACTCCTCCTATGTGCTGCCCTTATTCAATAGAACTCCTTGCCTCGCTCCACTAGACCCCTCTTGCCTCAAATCCTTGAAAACCTCACTAAAAATACATTGAAAGAAGCGTGTCATCTCCAGCCTTACTATGCACCATGTATTGTACCTCACCCAGACCCTCTACACTGTTACTTTGCGAGTTTCCAATCTTATTATACGCTTTACAGAAAGCGCATTGTTTGCTTAATGTTAAACTCAATAACAGGACCCTCCATTCTTTTGTAATTTGTATCTACCCTGTTAAGTGCTACGGAATATAATTCTACATTATATATATATATATATATATATATATATATATATATATATATATATATATATATATATATATATACCCATATATACATATTTACTTGTAATTTGCCGGTCATAAATGACTGTATCATAGAATATTATGTTGAATTGTCTGTGCTATCTCTCTCTATCTGTGCTGTCTGTATGCCCTCTGTCTCTCTGTGTTTGCTCTCTCGCTCTCTCTGCGCACCCTCTCTCTCTGCATTCTCTCTGTGTGTGACCGCTCTCTGTGTTGCGCCCTTTTTGTGTGCCCTTTCTCTATCTGTACCCATATCTTTCTCTGTGCCATCTCCCTCTCTCTTTATATTCTTATATATGTAATTTAATTGTTTTTTATCATCATGCCTTAGGCCTCCCTAATCTTTCACAAACCTCCCCAGATTTCCCCCGCACCTCTCCATGCTTTCCTGGCCTCTCCTTGCACCTCACCATGCTGCCCTGTGCTCTCTTTGCAGCTCTTTATGATCCCCTGAGCTGTCCTTGCACCTCTCTATGCTTCCCTGGGCTCTCCCTGCACCTCTCCATGTTCCCCAGGGCTCTCCCTTCACCTCTCAATGATCCCCTGGGCTCTCCCTGCACCTCTCCATGCAGCCACGGGCTCTCCCTGCACCTCTCCATGTTCCCATGGGCTCTCCCTGCACCTCTCCATGATCCCCTGGGCTCTCATTGCACCTCTCCATGATCCCCTGGGCTCTCTTACACCTCACAATGCTCCCCTGGGCTCTCTTTGCACCTCTCAATGATCCCCTGGGCTCTCCCTGCACCTCTCCATGCAGCCATGGGCTCTCCCTGCACCTCTCCATGCAGCCATGGGCTCTCCCTGCACCTCTCCATGTTCCCATGGGCTCTCCCTGCACCTCTCCATGCAGCCACGGGCTCTCCCTGCACCTCTCCATGTTCCCATGGGCTCTCCCTGCACCTCTCCATGATCCCCTGGGCTCTCATTGCACCTCTCCATGATCCCCTGGGCTCTCTTACACCTCACAATGCTCCCCTGGGCTCTCTTTGCACCTCTCAATGATCCCCTGGGCTCTCCCTGCACCTCTCCATGCAGCCATGGGCTCTCCCTGCACCTCTCCATGCAGCCATGGGCTCTCCCTGCACCTCTCCATGTTCCCATGGGCTCTCCCTGCACCTCTCCATGTTCCCATGGGCTCTCCTTACACCTCACAATGCTCCCCTGGGCTCTCTTTGCACCTCTCAATGCGCCCCTGGGCTCTCCCTGCAACTCTTTATGCTCCCCTGGGCTCTCCTGTCATCTTTCCATGCGCCCCTGGGCCCTCCGTGCACCTCTCCATGCATCCTAGGCTCTCCATACACCTCTCCATGCTCCCATGGTCTCTTCATATACCTCTCCATGCGCCCCTGGGCTCTCCATACACTTCTCTATGCGCCCATGTGCTCTCCATGCACCTCACCATGCTCCCCTGGGCTTTCCTTGCACCTCTCCATGCACCCCCGGGCTCTCCTTGCAGCTCTTCATACTCCCCTGGCTCTCCTTGCACCTCACCATGACCCCCTGGGTTCTCCTTGCACCTCTCCATGCTCCCATAGTATCTCCATGCACCACTGGGCACTCCCAGCGCCCCTCCATGCTCCCCTGGGCTCTCCGTGCACCTCTCCAATCGCCCCTGGGCTCTACCTGCACTTCTCCATGCGTCCCTGGGCTCTCCTTGCACCTCACCATGACCCCCTGGGCTCTCCTTGCACCTCACCATGACCCCCTGGGCTCTCCTTGCACCTCACCATGACCCCCTTAGCTCTCCTTGCACCTCACCATGACCCCCTGGGCTCTCCTTGCACCTAACCTGGCTCCCCTTGGCTCTCCTTGCACCTCACCATGCTTCCCTGGGCTTTCCTTGCACCTCACCAGGCTGCCCTGGGCTCTCCTTGCACCTCACCAGGCTGCCCTGGGCTCTCCTTGCACCTCTCCATGACCCCCTGGACTCTCCTTGCACCTAACCTGGCTCCCCTTGGCTCTCCTTGCACCTCACCATGCTTCCCTGGGCTTTCCTTGCACCTCACCATGCTGCCCTGGGCTCTCCTTGCACCTCACCATGACCCCCTGGGCTCTCCTTGCACCTAACCTGGCTCCCCTTGGCTCTCCTTGCACCTCACCATGCTTCCCTGGGCTTTCCTTGCACCTCACCATGCTTCCCTGGGCTCTCCTTGCACCTTACCATGCTCCTCTGGTCTCTCCCTGCACCTCTCCATGCTCCCTGGGCTCTCTCTGCACTTCTCCATGCCCCCCTGGACTCTCCCTGCACCTCTCCATGCTCCCTGGGCTCTCTCTGCACTTCTCCATGCTCCCCTGGGCTCTCCTTGCACCTCACAATGCCCCCCTGGGCTCCCCTGTCACCTCTCCTTGCTCCCCTGACCTGTCCTTGCACCTCTCTATGCTCCCCTGTGGTCCTCTCCATGCTCCCCTGGGCTCTCCCTGCACCTCTCCATGCTCCCAGTGGCTCTCCCTGCACCTCTCCATGATCCCCTGGGCTCTCCTTGCAGCTCTTTATCCTCCCCTGGGCTCTCCTTGCACCTCACCATGCTCCCTTGGGCTCTCCTTGCACCTCACCATGCTCCCTTGGGCTCTCCTTGCACCTCACCATGCTCCCCTGGGCTCTCCCTGCACCTCTCCCTTCACCTCTCCATGCTCCCTGTGCTCTCCTTGCACCTCTCCATGTTCCCCTGGGCTCTCCCTGCACCTCTCCATGCTTCCCTGGGCTCTCCTTGCAGCTCTTTATGCTCCTCTGGGCTCTCCTTGCAGCTCTTTATGCTCCCCTGGGCTCTCCTTGCAGCTCTTTATGCTCCCCTGGGCTCTTCTTGCAGGTATTTATGCTCCCCTAGGCTCTCCCTGGGCTCTCCCTGCACCTCTCCATGATGTCCTGGGCTCTCTTTGCACCTCTCCATGATGTCCTGGGCTCTCTTTGCACCTCTCCATGCTCCCCTGGTCTCTCCTTGCACCTCTCAATGCGCCCCTGGGCTCTCCCTGCAACTCTTTATGCTCCCCTGGGCTCTCCCTGCAACTCTTTATGCTCCCCTGGGCTCTCCTGTCATCTTTCCATGCGCCCCTGGGCTCTCTGTGCACCTCTCCATGCATCCTAGGCTCTCCATACACCTCTCCATGCTCCCATGGTCTCTTCATATACCTCTCCATGCGCCCCTGGGCTCTCCATACACCTCTCTATGCGCCCATGTGCTCTCCATGCACCTCACCATGCTCCCCTGGGCTTTCCTTGCACCTCTCCATGCACCCCCGGGCTCTCCTTGCAGCTCTTCATACTCCCCTGGCTCTCCTTGCACCTCACTATGCCGCCCTGGGCTCTCCTTGCACCTCTCCATGCTCCCATAGTATCTCCATGCACCACTGGGCACTCCCAGCGCCCCTCCATGCTCCCCTGGGCTCTCCGTGCACCTCTCCAATCACCCCTGGGCTCTACCTGCACTTCTCCATGCGTCCCTGGGCTCTCCTTGCACCTCACCATGCTCCCCTGGGTTCTCCTTGCACCTCACCATTCTCCCCTGTGCTCTCCTTGCACCTCACCATGCTCCCCTGGGCTCTCCTTGCACCTCACCATGACCCCCTGGGCTCTCCTTGCACCTCACCATGACCCCCTGGGCTCTCCTTGCACCTCACCATGACCCCCTGGGCTCTCCTTGCACCTCACCATGACCCCCTTGGCTCTCCTTGCACCTCACCATGACCCCCTGGGCTCTCCTTGCACCTAACCTGGCTCCCCTTGGCTCTCCTTGCACCTCACCATGACCCCCTGGGCTCTCCTTGCACCTCACCATGACCCCCTGGGCTCTCCTTGCACCTCACCATGACCCCCTTGGCTCTCCTTGCACCTCACCATGACCCCCTGGGCTCTCCTTGCACCTAACCTGGCTCCCCTTGGCTCTCCTTGCACCTCACCATGCTTCCCTGGGCTTTCCTTGCACCTCACCATGCTGCCCTGGGCTCTCCTTGCACCTTACCATGCTCCTCTGGTCTCTCCCTGCACCTCTCCATGCTCCCTGGGCTCTCTCTGCACTTCTCCATGCCCCCCTGGACTCTCCTTGCACCTCTCCATGCTCCCCTGGGCTCTCCTTGCACCTCACAATGCTCCCCTGGGCTCTCCTGTCACCTCTCCTTGCTACCCTGAGCTGTCCTTGCACCTCACAATGCTCCCCTGGGCTCTCCTGTCACCTCTCCTCGCTCCCCTGAGCGGTCCTTGGAACTCTCTATGCTCCCCTGTGGTCCTCTCCATGCTCCCCTGGGCTCTCCCTGCACCTCTCCATTCTCCCAGTGGCTCTCCCTGCACCTCTCCATTCTCCCAGTGGCTCTCCCTGCACCTCTCCATGATCCCCTGGGCTCTCCTTGCAGCTCTTTATCCTCCCCTGGGCTCTCCTTGCACCTCACCATGCTCCCTTGGGCTCTCCTTGCACCTCACCATGCTCCCTTGGGCTCTCCTTGCACCTCACCATGCTCCCCTGGGCTCTCCCTGCACCTCTCCCTTCACCTCTCCATGCTCCCTGTGCTCTCCTTGCACCTCTCCATGTTCCCCTGGGCTCTCCCTGCACCTCTCCCTTCACCTCTCCATGCTCCCTGTGCTCTCCTTGCACCTCTCCATGTTCCCCTGGGCTCTCCCTGCACCTCTCCATGCTTCCCTGGGCTCTCCCTGCACATCTCCATGCTTCCCTGGGCTCTCCTTGCAGCTCTTTATGCTCCCCTGGGATTTCTTTGCACCTCTCCATGATCCCCTGGGCTCTCCTTGCAGCTCTTTATGCTCCTCTGGGCTCTCCTTGCAGCTCTTTATGCTCCTCTGGGCTCTCCTTGCAGCTCTTTATGCTCCCCTGGGCTCTCCTTGCAGCTCTTTATGCTCCCCTGGGCTCTCCTTGCAGGTATTTATGCTCCCCTAGGCTCTCCCTGGGCTCTCCCTACACCTCTCCATGATGTCCTGGGCTCTCTTTGCACCTCTCCATTCTCCCCTGGTCTCTCCTTGCACCTCTCCATGCTCCCCTGGTCTCTCCTTGCACCTCTCAATGCGCCCCTGGGCTCTCCCTGCAACTCTTTATGCTCCCCTGGGCTCTCCTGTCATCTTTCCATGCGCCCCTGGGCTCTCTGTGCACCTCTCCATGCATCCTAGGCTCTCCATACACCTCTCCATGCTCCCATGGTCTCTTCATATACCTCTCCATGCGCCCCTTGTCTCTCCATACACCTCTCTATGCGCCCATGTGCTCTCCATGCACCTCACCATGCTCCCCTGGGCTTTCCTTGCACCTCTCCATGCACCCCCGGGCTCTCCTTGCAGCTCTTCATACTCCCCTGGCTCTCCTTGCACCTCACTATGCCGCCCTGGGCTCTCCTTGCACCTCTCCATGCTCCCATAGTATCTCCATGCACCACTGGGCACTCCCAGCGCCCCTCCATGCTCCCCTGGGCTCTCCGTGCACCTCTCCAATCGCCCCTGGGCTCTACCTGCACTTCTCCATGCGTCCCTGGGCTCTCCTTGCACCTCACCATGCTCCCCTGGGTTCTCCTTGCACCTCACCATTCTCCCCTGTGCTCTCCTTGCAACTCACCATGCTCCCCTGGGCTCTCCTTGCACCTCACCACGACCCCCTGGGCTCTCCTTGCACCTCACCATGACCCCCTGGGCTCTCCTTGCACCTCACCATGACCCCCTTGGCTCTCCTTGCACCTAACCTGGCTCCCCTTGGCTCTCCTTGCACCTCACCATGCTTCCCTGGGCTTTCCTTGCACCTCACCATGCTGCCCTGGGCTCTCCTTGCACCTTACCATGCTCCTCTGGTCTCTCCCTGCACCTCTCCATGCTCCCTGGGCTCTCTCTGCACTTCTCCATGCCCCCTGGACTCTCCTTGCACCTCTCCATGCTCCCCTGGGCTCTCCTTGCACCTCACAATGCTCCCCTGGGCTCTCCTGTCACCTCTCCTTGCTACCCTGAGCTGTCCTTGCACCTCACAATGCTCCCCTGGGCTCTCCTGTCACCTCTCCTCGCTCCCCTGAGCGGTCCTTGCACCTCTCTATGCTCCCCTGTGGTCCTCTCCATGCTCCCCTGGGCTCTCCCTGCACCTCTCCATGCTCCCAGTGGCTCTCCCTGCACCTCTCCATGATCCCCTGGGCTCTCCTTGCAGCTCTTTATCCTCCCCTGGGCTCTCCTTGCACCTCACCATGCTCCCTTGGGCTCTCCTTGCACCTCACCATGCTCCCTTGGGCTCTCCTTGCACCTCACCATGCTCCCCTGGGCTCTCCCTGCACCTCTCCCTTCACCTCTCCATGCTCCCTGTGCTCTCCTTGCACCTCTCCATGTTCCCCTGGGCTCTCCCTGCACCTCTCCATGCTTCCCTGGGCTCTCCTTGCAGCTCTTTATGCTCCCCTGGGATTTCTTTGCACCTCTCCATGATCCCCTGGGCTCTCCTTGCAGCTCTTTATGCTCCTCTGGGCTCTCCTTGCAGCTCTTTATGCTCCCCTGGGCTCTCCTTGCAGCTCTTTATGCTCCCCTGGGCTCTCCTTGCAGGTATTTATGCTCCCCTAGGCTCTCCCTGGGCTCTCCCTACACCTCTCCATGATGTCCTGGGCTCTCTTTGCACCTCTCCATGATGTCCTGGGCTCTCTTTGCACCTCTCCATGATGTCCTGGGCTCTCTTTGCACCTCTCCATGATGTCCTGGGCTCTCTTTGCACCTCTCCATGCTCCCCTGGTCTCTCCTTACACCTCTCAATGCGTCCCTGGGCTCTCCCTGCAACTCTTTATGCTCCCCTGGGCTCTCCTGTCATCTCCCCATGTGCCCCGGGGCTCTCCGGGCACCTCTCAATGCGCCCCTGGGCTCTCCCTGCAACTCTTTATGCTCCCCTGGGCTCTCCTGTCATCTCCCCATGCGCCCCTGGGCTCTCCGTGCACCTCTCCATGCACCCCTGGATTTACCTGCATATCTCCATGCGCCCCTGGGCTCTCCCACCACTTTTCCATGCATCCTAGGCTCTCCATACACCTCTCCATGCTCCCATGGTCTCTTCATATACCTCTCCATGCGCCCCTGGGCTCTCCATGCGCCCCTGGGCTCTCCATGCACTTCTCCATGATCCCCCGGGCTCTCCATGCACTTCTCCATGCTCCCCCGGGCTCTCCTTGCACCTCTCCCTGCTCCCCTGGGCTTTCCCTGCAGCTCTTCATGTTCCCCTGGGCTCTCTGTACACCTCTCCATGTGCCCCTGGGCTCTCCCTGCACCTCTCCATGCTCCCATAGTATCTCCATGCACCACTGGGCACTCCCAGCTCCCCTCCATGCTCCCCTGGGCTCTCGGTGCACCTCTCCATACTCCCCTGGGTTCTCCTTGCACCTCACCATGCTCCCCTGTGCTCTCCTTGCACCTCACCATGCTCCCCTGGGCTCTCCTTGCACCTCACTATGACCCCCTAGGCTCTCCTTGCACCTAACCTGGCTCCCCTGGGCTCTCCTTGCACCTCACCATGCTTCCCTGGGCTTTCCTTGCACCTCACCATGCTTCCCTGGGCTTTCCTTGCACCTCACCATGCTGCTCTGGGCTCTCCTTGCACCTTACCATGCTCCCCTGGGCTCTCCCTGCACCTCTCCATGCTCCCTGGGCTCTCTCTGCACTTCTCCATGCTCCCCTGGGCTCTCCTTGCACCTCACAATGCTCCCCTGGGCTCTCCTGTCACCTCTCCTTGCTCCCCTGAGCTGTCCTTGCACCTCTCTATGCTCCCCTGTGGTCCTCTCCATGCTCCCCTGGGCTCTCCCTGCACCTCTCCATGCTCCCAGTGACTCTCCCTGCACCTCTCCATGATCCCCTGGGCTCTCCTTGCAGCTCTTTATCCTCCCCTGGGCTCTCCGTGCACCTCACCATGCTGCCCTGGGCTCTCTTTGCAGCTCTTTATGCTCCTCTGGGCTCTCCTTGCAGCTCTTTATCCTCCCCTGGGCTCTCCGTGCACCTCACCATGCTGCCCTGGGCTCTCTTTGCAGCTCTTTATGCTCCCCTGGGCTCTCCTTGCAGCTCTTTATGCTCCTCTGGGCTCTCCTTGCAGCTCTTTATGCTCCCCTGGGCTCTCCTTGCAGCTCTTTATGCTCCCCTGGGCTCTCCTTGCAGGTATTTATGCTCCCCTAGGCTCTCCCTGGGCTCTCCCTACACCTCTCCATGATGTCCTGGGCTCTCTTTGCACCTCTCCATGATGTCCTGGGCTCTCTTTGCACCTCTCCATGATGTCCTGGGCTCTCTTTGCACCTCTCCATGATGTCCTGGGCTCTCTTTGCACCTCTCCATGCTCCCCTGGTCTCTCCTTACACCTCTCAATGCGTCCCTGGGCTCTCCCTGCAACTCTTTATGCTCCCCTGGGCTCTCCTGTCATCTCCCCATGTGCCCCGGGGCTCTCCGGGCACCTCTCAATGCGCCCCTGGGCTCTCCCTGCAACTCTTTATGCTCCCCTGGGCTCTCCTGTCATCTCCCCATGCGCCCCTGGGCTCTCCGTGCACCTCTCCATGCACCCCTGGATTTACCTGCATATCTCCATGCGCCCCTGGGCTCTCCCACCACTTTTCCATGCATCCTAGGCTCTCCATACACCTCTCCATGCTCCCATGGTCTCTTCATATACCTCTCCATGCGCCCCTGGGCTCTCCATGCGCCCCTGGGCTCTCCATGCACTTCTCCATGATCCCCCGGGCTCTCCATGCACTTCTCCATGCTCCCCCGGGCTCTCCTTGCACCTCTCCCTGCTCCCCTGGGCTTTCCCTGCAGCTCTTCATGTTCCCCTGGGCTCTCTGTACACCTCTCCATGTGCCCCTGGGCTCTCCCTGCACCTCTCCATGCTCCCATAGTATCTCCATGCACCACTGGGCACTCCCAGCTCCCCTCCATGCTCCCCTGGGCTCTCGGTGCACCTCTCCATACTCCCCTGGGTTCTCCTTGCACCTCACCATGCTCCCCTGTGCTCTCCTTGCACCTCACCATGCTCCCCTGGGCTCTCCTTGCACCTCACTATGACCCCCTAGGCTCTCCTTGCACCTAACCTGGCTCCCCTGGGCTCTCCTTGCACCTCACCATGCTTCCCTGGGCTTTCCTTGCACCTCACCATGCTGCTCTGGGCTCTCCTTGCACCTTACCATGCTCCCCTGGGCTCTCCCTGCACCTCTCCATGCTCCCTGGGCTCTCTCTGCACTTCTCCATGCTCCCCTGGGCTCTCCTTGCACCTCACAATGCTCCCCTGGGCTCTCCTGTCACCTCTCCTTGCTCCCCTGAGCTGTCCTTGCACCTCTCTATGCTCCCCTGTGGTCCTCTCCATGCTCCCCTGGGCTCTCCCTGCACCTCTCCATGCTCCCAGTGGCTCTCCCTGCACCTCTCCATGATCCCCTGGGCTCTCCTTGCAGCTCTTTATCCTCCCCTGGGCTCTCCGTGCACCTCACCATGCTGCCCTGGGCTCTCTTTGCAGCTCTTTATGCTCCTCTGGGCTCTCCTTGCAGCTCTTTATGCTCCCCTGGGCTCTCCTTGCAGCTCTTTATCCTCCCCTGGGCTCTCCGTGCACCTCACCATGCTGCCCTGGGCTCTCTTTGCAGCTCTTTATGCTCCCCTGGGCTCTCCTTGCAGCTCTTTATGCTCCCCTGGGCTCTCCTTGCAGGTATTTATGCTCCCCTAGGCTCTCCCTGGGCTCTCCCTACACCTCTCCATGATCTCCTGGGCTCTCTTTGCCCCTCTCCATGCTCCCCTGAGCTCTCATTGCAGCTCTCCATGCTCCACTGGGCTCTCCATTCTCCCCTGGGCTCTCCCTGCACCTCTCCATGCTCCCCTGGTCTCTCCTTGCACCTCTCCATGCTCCCCTGGTCTCTCCTTGCACCTCTCAATGCGCCCATGGGCTCTCCCTGCAACTCTTTATGCTCCCCTGGGCTCTCCTGTCATCTCCCCATGCGCCCCTGGGCTCTCCTGTCATCTTTCCATGCGCCCCTGGGCTCTCCGTGCACCTCTCCATGCTCCCATGGTCTCTTCATATACCTCTCCATGCTCCCCTGGTCTCTCCTTGCACCTCTCAATGCGCCCATGGGCTCTCCCTGCAACTCTTTATGCTCCCCTGGGCTCTCCTGTCATCTCCCCATGCGCCCCTGGGCTCTCCTGTCATCTTTCCATGCGCCCCTGGGCTCTCCCTGCACCTCTCCATGCTCTCCTGGACCTCTCCCTGCTCCCCTGGGCGTTCCCTGCAGCTCTTCATGTTCCCCTGGGCTCTCCCTGCACCTCTCCATGCTCCAATAGTATCTCCATGCACCACTGGGCACTCCCAGCACCCCTCCATGCTACCCTGGGCTCTCCGTGCACCTCTCCATGCGCCCCTGGGCTCTACCTGCACCTCACCATGCTCCCCTGGGCTCTCCTTGCATAACACCATGACCCCCTGGGCTCTCCTTGCACCTAAACTGACTCCCCTGGGCTCTCCTTGCACCTCACCATGCTTACCTGGGCTTTCCTTGCACCTCACCATGCTGCCCTGGGCTCTCCTTGCACCTTACCATGATCCCCTGGGCTCTCCTTGCAGCTCTTTATGCTCCTCTGGGCTCTCCTTGCAGCTCTTTATGCTCCCCTGGGCTCTCCTTGCAGCTCTTTATGCTCCCCTGGGCTCTCCTTGCAGGTATTTATGCTCCCCTAGGCTCTCCCTGGGCTCTCCCTACACCTCTCCATGATGTCCTGGGCTCTCTTTGCACCTCTCCATTCTCCCCTGGTCTCTCCTTGCACCTCTCAATGCGTCCCTGGGCTCTCCCTGCAACTCTTTATGCTCCCCTGGGCTCTCCTGTCATCTCCGCATGTGCCCCGGGGCTCTCCGGGCACCTCTCAATGCGCCCCTGGGCTCTCCCTGCAACTCTTTATGCTCCCCTGGGCTCTCCTGTCATCTCCCCATGCGCCCCTGGGCTCTCCGTGCACCTCTCCATGCACCCCTGGATTTACCTGCATATCTCCATGCGCCCATGGGCTCTCCCACCACTTTTCCATGCATCCTAGGCTCTCCATACACCTCTCCATGCTCCCATGGTCTCTTCATATACCTCTCCATGCGCCCCTGGGCTCTCCATGCGCCCCTGGGCTCTCCATGCGCCCCTGGGCTCTCCATGCACTTCTCCATGATCCCCCGGGCTCTCCATGCACTTCTCCATGCTCCCCCGGGCTCTCCATGCACTTCTCCATGCTCCCCCGGGCTCTCCTTGCACCTCTCCCTGCTCCCCTGGGCTTTCCCTGCAGCTCTTCATGTTCCCATGGGCTCTCCGTACACCTCTCCATGTGCCCCTGGGCTCTCCCTGCACCTCTCCATGCTCCCATAGTATCTCCATGCACCACTGGGCACTCCCAGCTCCCCTCCATGCTCCCCTGGGCTCTCGGTGCACCTCTCCATGCTCCCCTGTGCTCTCCTTGCACCTCACCATGCTCCCCTGTGCTCTCCTTGCACCTCACCATGCTCCCCTGTGCTCTCCTTGCACCTCACCATGCTTCCCTGGGCTCTCCTTGCACCTCACCATGCTCCCCTGGGCTCTCCTTGCACCTCACCATGCTTCCCTGGGCTTTCCTTGCACCTCACCATGCTGCTCTGGGCTCTCCTTGCACCTTACCATGCTCCCCTGGGCTCTCCCTGCACCTCTCCATGCTCCCTGGGCTCTCTCTGCACTTCTCCATGCTCCCCTGGGCTCTCCTTGCACCTCACAATGCTCCCCTGGGCTCTCCTGTCACCTCTCCTTGCTCCCCTGAGCTGTCCTTGCACCTCTCTATGCTCCCCTGTGGTCCTCTCCATGCTCCCCTGGGCTCTCCCTGCACCTCTCCATGCTCCCAGTGGCTCTCCCTGCACCTCTCCATGATACCCTGGGCTCTCCTTGCAGCTCTTTATCCTCCCCTGGGCTCTCCTTGCACCTCACCATGCTGCCCTGGGCTCTCTTTGCAGCTCTTTATGCTCCTCTGGGCTCTCCTTGCAGCTCTTTATGCTCCCCTGGGCTCTCCTTGCAGGTATTTATGCTCCCCTAGGCTCTCCCTGGGCTCTCCCTTCACCTCTCCATGATCTCCTGGGCTCTCATTGCACCCCTCTATGCTCCCCTGGGCTCTCAATGCACCCCTCTATGCTCCCCTGGGCTCTCCATGCACCTCTCCATGATTTCCTGGGCTCTCTTTGCCCCTCTCCATGCTCCCCTGAGCTCTCATTGCAGCTCTCCATTCTCCCCTGGGCTCTCCCTGCACCTCTCCATGCTCCCCTGGTCTCTCCTTGCACCTCTCCATGCTCCCCTGGTCTCTCCTTGCACCTCTCCATGCGCCCCTGGGCTCTCCCTGCAACTCTTTATGCTCCCCTGGGCTCTCCTGTCATCTCCCCATGCGCCCCTGGGCTCTCCGTGCACCTCTCCATGCTCCCATGGTCTCTTCATATACCTCTCCATGCGCCCCTGGGCTCTCCATACACCTCTCTATGCGCCCATGGGCTCTCCATGCACCTCTCCATGCTCCCCCGGGCTCTCCTTGCAGCTCTTCATGTTCCCCTGGGCTCTCCCTGCACCTCTCCATGCTCCAGTAGTATCTCCATGCACCACTGGGCACTCCCAGCACCCCTCCATGCTACCCTGGGCTCTCCGTGCACCTCTCCATGCTCCCCTGAGCTCTCCATGCACCTCTCCATGCTCCCCTGGGCTCTCCATGCATCTCTTCATGTTCCCCATGTCTCTCCCTGCTCCCCTGAGCTCTCATTGCAGCTCCCCATTCTCCCCTGGGCTCTCCCTGCACCTCTCCATGCTCTCCTGGACCTCTCCCTGCTCCCCTGGGCGTTCCCTGCAGCTCTTCATGTTCCCCTGGGTTCTCCCTGCACCTCTCCATGCTCCAATAGTATCTCCATGCACCACTGGGCACTCCCAGCACCCCTCCATGCTACCCTGGGCTCTCCGTGCACCTCTCCATGCGCCCCTGGGCTCTACCTGCACCTCACCATGCTCCCCTGGGCTCTCCTTGCATAACACCATGACCCCCTGGGCTCTCCTTGCACCTAAACTGGCTCCCCTGGGCTCTCCTTGCACCTCACCATGCTGCCCTGGGCTCTCCTTGCACCTTACCATGCTCCCTGGGGCTCTCCGTGCACCTCTCCATGCTCCCTGGGCTCTCTCTGCACTTCTCCATGCCCCCCTGGGCTCTCCTTGCACCTCACAATGCTCCCCTGGGCTCTCCTGTCACCTCTCCTTGCTCCCCTGAGCTGTCCTTGCACCTCTCTATGCTCCCCTGTGGTCCTCTCCATGCTCTCCTGGGCTCTCCCTGTACCTCTCCATGATCCCCTGGGCTCTCCTTGCAGCTCTTTATCCTCCCCTGGGCTCTCCTTGCACCTCACCATGCTCCCTTGGGCTCTCCTTGCACCTCACCATGCTTCCTTGGGCTCTCCCTGCACCTCACCATGCTCCCTTGGGCTCTCCTTGCACCTCACCATGCTCCCTTGGGCTCTCCATGCACCTCTCCATGCTCCCTTGGGCTCTCCCTGCACCTCACCATGCTCCCTTGGGCTCTCCCTGCACCTCACCATGCTCCCTTGGGCTCTCCCTGCACCTCTCCATGCTCCCTAGGCTCTCCCTGCACCTCTCCATGTTCCCCTGGGCTCTGCCTGCACCTCTCCATAATCCCCTGGGCTGTCTTTGCACCTCACCATGCTTCCCTGGGCTCTCCCTGCACATCTCCATGCTTCCCTGGGCTCTCCTTGCAGCTCTTTATGCTCCCCTGGGCTCTACTTGCAGGTATTTATGCTCCCCTGGGCTCTCCCTACACCTCTCCATGTTGTCCTGGGCTCTCTTTGCACCTCTCCATGCTCCCCTGAGCTCTCCATGCACCTCTCCATGCTCCCCTGAGCTCTCCATGCACCTCTCCATGCTCCCTTGGGCTCTCCATGCATCTCTTCCTGTTCCCCATGTCTCTCCCTGCTCCCCTGAGCTCTCATTGCAGCTCTCCATGCTCCCCTGGGCTCTCCATTCTCCCCTGGGCTCTCTCTGCACCTCTCCATGCTCCCCTGGTCTCTCCTTGCACCTCTCCATGCTCCCCTGGTCTCTCCTTGCACCTCTCCATGCTCCCCTGGGCTCTCCTTGCACCTCTCCATGCTCCCCTGGTCTCTCCTTGCACCTCCCCACTCCTTGCACTGATCACATTACAGAGCACAGAGGGGCATAGAGAGGTGCAGGGAGAGCCTAGGGGCGAACGGAGAGGTGCAAGGAGAGCCTAGGGGAGCATGGAGAGGTGCAAGGAGAGCCCAGGGGAGCATGAAGAGGTGCTGGGAGTGTCCTTGGTGCAGGGAGAGGCTATGGGAGCACCTCTCCAAGAGCTCCAAGGAGAGTCCTGGGGAACACGGAGAGCTCTGGGAGCATGGAGATGTGCATGGCAAGCCCAGGTGATCATGGAGCGGTGCAGAGAGAGCCCAGGGAGCATGGAGAGGTGCAAGGAGAGCCCAGGGGAGCATAAAGAGCTGCAAGGAGAGCCCAGGGGAGCATGGAGAGGTGGCAGGAGGGCCCAGGGGATCATGGTGAGGTGCAGGGAGAGCCCAGGGGTGCATGGAGAGGAGCAAGGAGAGTCCAGCGGAGCATGGTGAGGTGCAAGGAGAGCCCAGGGGAGCATGGTGAGGTGCAAGGAGAGCCCAGGGGAGCATGGTGAGGTGCAAGGAGAGCCCAGGGGATCATGGAGAGGTGCAGGGAGAGCCCAGGGGTGCATGGAGAGGAGCAGGGAGAGCCCAGGGGTGCATGGAGAGGAGCACAGAGAGCCCAAGGGTGCATGGAGAGGTGCAAGGAGAGCCCAGGGGAGCATGGTGAGGTGCAAGGAGAGCCCAGGGGAGCATGGTGAGGTGCACGGAGAGCCCAGGGGAGCATGGTGAGGTGCAAGGAGAGCCCAGGGGAGCATGGTGAGGTGCAAGGAGAGCCCAGGGGATCATGGAGAGGTGCAGGGAGAGCCCAGGGGTTCATGGAGAGGAGCACAGAGAGCCCAAGGGTGCATGGAGAGGTGCAAGGAGAGCCCAGGGGAGCATGGTGAGGTGCAAGGAGAGCCCAGGGGAGCATGGTGAGGTGTAAGGAGGACCCAGGGGATCATGGAGAGGTGCAGGGAGAGCCCAGGGGTGCATGGAGAGGAGCACAGAGAGCCCAAGGGTGCATGGAGAGGTGCAAGAAGAGCCCAGGGGAGCATGGAAAGGTGCAGGGAGAGCGGAGTGGTGCATGGAGAGGTGCACTGAGAGCCGAGTATGCATGGAGAGGTGCAAGGAGAGCCCAGGGGAGCATGGAAAGGTGCAAGGAGAGCCCAGGGATGCATGGTGATGTGCAAGGAGAGTTCAGGGGAGCATGAAGAGGTACAAGGAGAGTCCTGGGGAGCATGGAGAGTTAAGTTGTCATAAACAGCGTGAAGGTTAGTAGGATTCTGCTGAATTAATCACTGAAGTGTCGTGTCTAAGATTGGATCTTCTGAAGAACTAGTCTCAATAATCTGTAAACTGATCATTCTAACAGGTTGATAAATACGGTAACTGTCACCTATTTTAGTTACTTTGTTTATTTAGAAAATAAAAGTCTTGGGAACAAATTATAATTAGTCACCTGTTTTATTATTAAAGAGAGAAACCATACATACATATGTACATACATGCATACATACGTACATACATGCATACATACGTACGTGCATATATACATACATATATACCGCCACTGTGAATACAAAATTAAAATGGACAACATTTTAGTTAAAAAACTAAATAATAAAGCCTGTAATTTATTGGGACATTTACCAATTATTTATACCATATTTTCTGACAGGGGATTATATATTGAATACATAGATATGGCAGATACATCTTCAACTGTATTCATTAGGTCTGCTGGAAGCTCATTAGTTTACAAGGACACACCCTGTTGAGACAGAAGCTGATAGAAGCAGGCTCAGCCCTCTCCCTCTCTCTCTATGTATATATATATATACAGAGAGATAGAGAAAGCTTACATTTAAATATATATGTGTCATGATTCCCCTGAACCCCCTTTGGGGTCAGTAAAAGTTTAGTTGTTTAATATGCTTTTATGTTAATTTGATTATTCTATATGTGTTATGTCATGTTAATTAATATGTAAAATGTTATGCTATGTTATGTTATGTTGATGACTATATGATTAATTGTGTCCAGTGTGTAAGGAGTTAAATGGTTTAGAATGTTGTGTGGTCGGTGGTAACTGTCAGAGAGGGGAGAGAGCAGTTGGCAGTTGAGTTTTTTTCTGACAGAGAGAGAGATGTATTGGTGCCTCTGAGGGCAGTTGAGATAATGCTGGGTTGAATGTCTTAAAGTATATATATATATGTTCCTAAGCCAAGGGAAGAAGACATATATTGAAGACAGATATGCTCCTATCTAAAAAGGGAGGTAAGAAGATACTGCAATGACTGTATGAATGAAGTTGCTGTTATGATGCCTTATAGATGAGCCCTTGTCCACAGAAATAAAAACAGTTTCTGATTTCTTAAAATGCTGAGCCTGCATTCATATTCTTAAAGACTACATCTAATTTAAGAGACATCAGCTGTCTTAGTGAAGAGATCAAAAGAATCTGGTAGATCTGCTGGGTAGGTTTGGCAATAACAGCCTTATCAAGCCCGACTGAGAAGCAGTAGATCGTGACAATATGTATACAGTATATATATATATTTATTTATCAAAAAAGAAAAACCAAAGTATTGCAAAAACTGGTGCATAACACCTAAATTGGAATATATAAATGAAAAAAATTAATAAAAAATAATTAGACTTAAGGTAATAATAGGATTAGTCTACAGTACTGGACCAAATAAGATCCAAAAAAGAAAATAGAAGGAATATGTCAACCCAAGCTACATATTGCTTTAGTATCTTTTTAACTCCTTAGTTATAAGTCCTCATACAACTGTAATAGTCAATCATAGGACTTAGTCTATAGATACAAAAAAAAGTGAAAAAAAGGGGAAAAAAGAAATAGTTATTAATATACTATATTTATAACAAAAAAGGAAGGTTATAAATATAGTATATTAATAATTATTTCTTTTTTTCACTTTTTATGTACACTCTAATCTACCTATCTATAGACTAAGTCCTATGATTGACTATTACAGTTGTATGACACTGCTACAAGCCTCCAGCATCCATCTTTAAACACCTGGCTTCCTACAGACACTGTTACACACAACCCAGCTACTCTCCCATCTTGGTCACTAACAATTTTTCTTTTACTCTCACACCTTTATCTCATCTACTCCCTACACCTACACACTGTGTCGAAATGCTCTCTCACTTTTTTCTCCTCCTCATCTTCTACTGCCTCTCTCTCAGACTATCATTTGCAGCCTATCCGTATCACACCTCCAATACTATAACCATCTCACCTTCCTTGCTTTCCTCTCCTCTTCTCCCATGAGCTATTCTCTCTCCTCCAATCACAATCTCATCCCCTCCCCAACACTCATAAGCAGAAACATCGCTGTAAGTCCCACTCCCATATTCTCTCACTCCTCCTTCTGCTAGCTGCTGGAGACATATCCCCTAACCCAGGTCCCTCCCTCATTTCTACCTGCTTTCAGCCACGCTCTACTCCAAGGGCAGAAAACACCAGAAAAACACAGAATTTGATACCCATCACTTGTCACAAACCTTCCACTCTTCCTTTCTCCTGTGCTCTCTGGAACGCACGATCTATCTGCAATAAACTCACTTTCACTCACGACCTTTTCACTACCAACTCCCTCAATCTACTGGCTCTTACTGAAACCTGGCTCTGCTCTTCAGACACTACCCTGCAGCACTCTTGCATGGGGGTTTTCACCTCAGTCACACACCTAGACCTGGGAACAAACAAGGTGGTGGTGTGGGTGTATTACTTTCTTCTCGCTGTACGTTCCACCTCATACCCCCTGTCCCATCCCTCCAATTTTCGTCTTTTGAAACTCATACTATCCGCCTCTTTTCTCCTATCTCTCTACGTGTTGCTGTAATCTATCGCCCCCCAGGTACTCCGTCTCAATTTCTCGATCACTTTTCCGCCTGGCTCCCACACTTTCTTTCCTCCAACATTCCCACACTGATACTTGGCGACTTCAACATTGCCATTGACACCCCCACCTCCTCAGCAGCCGCCAAACTGCTTGCACTCACCTCTTCCCTTGGCCTCTCACAACTAACAGATTCTTCAACTCACCATGCTGGACACTCTCTTGACCTTATTTTTACCAATATTACCCACACCTCCAACCTAGTCATCCACCCTCTCCCTCTATCTGACCATCACCTCCTTACCTTCAACCTTTACCACATCTTCCTCCCATCACTCTTCTTCAACCCCAGCCACAATAACCCACAGAAACCTGCTAGAACTCGACCCTACACAACTCTTCACTGTGCTCCAACCTCTTCTCAGCACTATCACCAACCTCAACTGCCCCGACACTGCCACCACACACTACAACTCTACTCTCTCTTCCACTCTTGACACCCTTGCCCCCATAACTACACGCAGACGCCCTCAATCTCATCCACAACCATGGCACACTACACACACACGTTACATTCAGAAGTGCTCCCGCACTGCTGAACGACTATGGAGGAAATCACGCTCCGCAGCAGATTTCCTTCACTACAAGTTTATGCTACGTTCCTACTCCTCTGCCCTCAACCTGGCCAAACAGCAGTACTTTACATCACTAATATCAACTCTGTCCTCTAACCCAAAAAGTCTTTTTGCCACTTTCAATACTCTCCTTCGCCCACCACTTCCCCCCATCCCTTCCTGTCTCACGGCTGAAGACTTTGCCAACCATTTTACACATAATATTAAATCTATCCACAATGAACTCTCCTCTCACCGTGGCTCACACACTTCACTCTCTCAACTAACTCAACTAACCAACAACACCCAATCTACCCCCCCCTTCCATTCCCACAGCCACTCTGGACTACTTTACCCCTGCAACAGAAGATGAAGTCTCCATCCTAATATCATCCTCTCACCTCACTATCTGTCCTTCAGATCCTATTCCATCTCAGCTCATCCCTCCCCTCTCTACTACACTAATCCCAGCTCTCACACACATCTTCAACCTTTCCCTAAACACTGGCACATTTCCATCATCTCTAAAACATGCCATAATTACACCCACTCTCAAGAAACCCTCATCCGATTCTGACATTGCATCTAACTATCGCCCTATCTCTCTACTTCCCCTGGCTTCCAAACTGCTGGAGCGGCTCGTTTATAACCACCTTACCAGTTTCATCTCCTCTAACTCTCTTCTGGACACTTTCCAATCCGGCTTTCGGCCTCAACACTCCACTGAGACAGCCCTCATAAAAGTCACCAATGACCTGCTCACCGCCAAGTCGAAAGGCCACTTTTCTATTTTGCTTCTCCTGGATCTCTCTGCCGCCTTTGACACCGTTGACCATTCAATTCTACTCCACACTCTCTCCTCCCTCGGCATTCGAGACACTGCTCTCTTGTGGTTCTCATCATACCTCCAAGAACGATCATTTAGCGTCTCCTTCTCCAGGACACCTTTTTCTCCTCACCCCCTGTCTATTGGCGTACCCCAAGGATCAGTCCTAGGCCCCATCCTCTTCTCCATCTACACATCCTCACTAGGGACCCTAATAAACTCTTTTTGGTTCCAGTACCATCTCTATGCAGACGACACCCAAATCTATCTCTCAGCACCAGATCTATCCCCCTCTCTTCTAGCACACGTCTCCGACTGCCTCTCTAGTATATCCTCTTGGATGTCCACCCACCATCTGAAACTCAACATGCCTAAGACTGAACTCTTAATCTTCCCACCCTCTACTACAGCTTCAATTCCTCACATCTCTCTCTCTGTCAACAACGCCATCATCACTCCCACCTCCCAAGCCCGTTGTCTCTGGGTTCTACTGGACCCTGCCCTCTCTTTCATCCCACACATACAGTCTCTAACCAAATCCTGTCTTTTCCATCTAAAAAACATAATCAAAATACGCCATTACCTTACACAAGACACTACTAAGATTCTAATACACTCTCTTATCATTTCTCGTCTTGACAACTCGCTCCTTGTTGGCCTGCTCAGCACTCGCCTCTCCCCACTTCAATCCATAATAAATGCCTCCGCCAGACTCATCTTCAGTACACATCGTTCAGTGCCGGCAGCTCCTCTTTGTCAATCACTCCACTGGCTTCCCTTAGCCTCCAGAATAAAGTTTAAAATCTTGACCCTAACTTATAAAGCCCTCAACAACAGCGCACCCCCATACATCTCTGCTCTCATCTCCAAATACTCCCCCACCTGCCCTCTTCCTTCTGCTAATGACCTTCTTCTTTCTACCACTCTTGTCACCTCCTCTCACTCCCGCCTCCAGGACTTTTCTCGCGCTGCCCCTATTCTCTGGAACTCCTTGCCTCGCTTCACCAGACTATCCTCCTGCCTTAAATCCTTCAAAACATCAATAAAAATGCACCTCTTTAAAGAAGCCTATAACCTTCCTCCCTAACACGCTCAGCACTACTCTCTCCCTACTGTACCACATACAAACTTTAACCTTTAGATTGTAAGTCTGCGAGTTTCAATCCTGCGCAGTGCTTTAGGGAAAGCGCTATGGACACGGATTCCAAGCTCAAAGACAGGGCCCTCCACTCTTTGCAATGTATGAATCTTGTACTTGTCATTGCCTGTAACTTAACTTATGTATAGCGCTACGGAATATGTTGGCGCGTTACAAATAAACGATAATAATAATAATAATAATATGAGGACTTATAACTAAGGAGTTAAAAAGATACTAAAGCAATATGTAGCTTGGGTTGACTTATACTCCTATTTTCTTTTTCTTTTTTGGATCTTATTTGGTCCAGTACCGTAGACTAATCCTATTATTACCTTAAGTCTAATTCTTTTTTATTTATTTTTTTCATTTATATATATATATATATATATATATATATATATATATATATATGTTATAATATTATTCTTTATTATATATAACATATATAATATTTTTATATATATATATTTTTAAATATTTTATTAATATATATTTGATAGGCTGGGAGGGGCAGAGGTATTTTCTGTTAATAGAGGGGCCGCCCCGCCATTACAGTCATATTTCGGGGGTATGTGTACTTAGTCCGTGGATAATTTGCCATCATGTGTGCATTTATTACATCATAAAAATAAAATATCCAGAAGTTGCGCCTGAAATGTGTCCGGTATCAGCGCACTCACCTTGAGATAAGCTTTGTGTTGAAAGTAAGACCATCTGGCGCTTCCCACCATCACGTCCAACCATTATAAATACCAAGATCAACTGGCCAGAACCCACACTGCTACCATGAAGGTCTTGCTGCTCCTCGCTGCCCTGGTGGCGGGTGTCCTCGCGGAAAGATCATTTATAGGGTGAGTATATAGCAACAATAACGCGACACCATGAAAATTCTAGGTAATAACAAGTAATTTAGCCATTAAAGCTTAGTAATAAATGCTTTTTTCTATGGTAAAGTAACATTGAAGTTGCAATATTTAGCTGTCAGTTGGCATTTCTGATCCACCCACAAACACTGATTCTAGTCTCTTGTTATTTAAAGATCAATACCAATAAGTACTGGTTACCTACTGGGCTTTAATTCAATTTAAAGGGACATGGAAGGTATATAATATCCCTGCGTATTTATTTACTTTTATGTACATTACTTTATTAAGCAGTGCTTATAAGTTTGTATTCCCTAAAATCAAACAAATGTAGTGTATGCAGATACAGACTCTGTAGGGCTGGATGTGCAGTGTAGTGTTCTAGTCAGAATGTTGCTGAGAGATGGTCACTGATAGGTTAGTATGAGGCACTGCTCTTCCCGCCCTACAGAGTCTGTATCTCCGTGAGCTGCAGGGGTCAGACCCATACAGGGACTATTTGTTAGATTTTAGGCAGTAAAAACACTGCTCAATAAAATAAAGTACATCAAAGTACAGATGCACACACACACATATATGTACACACACACATATATGTACACACACACATACTTGCCCTTTCAATCTTTTGCACGTGATATAAAATGCTATAACGTTAGCTATTAAAGACACGGGAGTGTTTATTAACATTGAGTGTATCTGTAGTTTAGTTGATGTTTCCAGTTTTTGGGGAGAAAGAGCTGGAAAAGTCACATGTCTTGAAGGAACGGCAAATTACAAGCTCCATCTAAATACTTATATACTATCTTTACTGCAATCATTAATTTCAGCTTTTTTCCTTTGGCGTTAGTAGACCTGAAGATATCATGGAACAAAACTGTCATTTTGCATTAGGCAAAAGAAGACTCTCAGCGACCCCCAGCAATATCCAAGTGGTCACCCACATTTGTGAGCCATCCTATGATGCCAAAACATCCATGAGTTAACCATTCTTTCTGTGAATAAGTTGTATAATTTGCTGCTATAAAAATCTTAATAAAATATATTTTTTCAGAGATCAAGTTCTTAGAATCAAAGCCAAGGATGATAATGAAATCAATCAGCTTCAGGCCCTGGAAGCCCTGAGACATCTTGAGGTAGGACACTTTTTGCACCTGCCATTATCTGTTCCAAGTAATATCTATATACAGGCGACCCCTACTTAAGAACGGGCTCCCAAAGCTTTTCTGCCCATCTTCTCTCTCACCTCACCTTTTCTCTCTTTCCCTTTTTTCTCCACCCTCTCCCCATACCTTCTCCCATTCCCCCCTTTTCTTCTCTCTCTCTTCTCTCACCTAATTTTTGTTCTTTTCTTTTCCATTTCATCCCACTCTCATCTCTCTTCACCCCCTCTCCATCACCAAGTCTCTCTCTTCCTCTCTACACCGCTTCTCTCCTCTCCACATTGCTTTTCTCCACCCTCCACTAAGTTGTATACACAGAAATGGGTGCCATAAATGAAATCATAGTATGGTCTATTACCGAAATAGATAAAAACATAAACAGTCAAATGTCTTCTAATCTTTGATAGATGCCATAAAATATGTAGTTGGCCACTTGTTTTTTTCACAGAGCAATGACATTGTCACATCCGTGTTTTTCTGTAGCTGGATTTCTGGGCTGAACCTGCCACCCCTAAAATTCCAGTTGATGTCCGTGTCCCTTTTGAAAATCTCCAGCCTGTAAAGGTTTACCTGGAATCCAACAACATTGAATACTCCATCATGATTGAAGATCTGCAGGTAGGTTAACTCACAAAACAGAATACAAGTATTCCTCTAGATGAGAACACCATCACTGGAGTTACATGTGTTAATCTAGAAATAAACATCAACATTGATCTTTCATTTGTTTATCTAGAGATTAACCTTGGTATTGGGTTCCCATATGTTCATCTAGAGATAACCATCATCACTGAGATTCCATGTGTTCATCTAGAAATGAACATCACAACTGAGATTCCATGAATTTATCTAGAGTTAAACAATCACACTGATATTCCATGAGTTCATCTATAAGTGAACATCACTACTGGCATTCTATGTTCATCTAGAGATAAACATCACAGCTAAAATGCCACGTGTTAATCTAGAGATGAGCATCAGCACTGAGAGTCTATGGAGATGATATCTAGAGGAGATCTCAGTGTTCATCAATATTAAGAATCCCAATGGTATTCCATGTATTCATCTAGAAATTAATATCAGCATTGACATTCAATGTGTTCTCCTGATGGAGATATGAACATTGAGATTCCATGTCAATATACAGTATCAACAGGGTCGGATTTTTATCTCAGATGCCCCTCCACCCTACGCCACCATAGAGGCTTTTTTTTTTATGTTTGTGTTAGTCATATTAACATATTATTGGTGCCGTAAAATGTGGATAAGTTATGTTTATAATATCTACATTGATGACATACAATCCGTACAATACATTGATGATATTCCATTGTGCAATACATTGATGACATACCATCATACAATAGATTAATGATATACCATCGTACAATACATTGATGACATACTATTGTACAATACATTGATGATATACCATCGTACAATACATTGATGACATACCATTGTACAATACATTGATGATATACCATTGTACAATACATTGGTGACATTCCATTGTGCAATACATTTGTGATATACCATCGTACAATACATTAATGACATACCATTGTACAATACATTGATGACATTCTATTGTACAATATATTGATGATATGCCATTGTACAATAAATTGATGACATACCATTGTACAATACATTGATGACATTCTATTGTACAATATATTGATGCTATGCCATTGTACAATAAATTGATGACATACCATTGTACAATACATTGATGATATACCACCGTACAATACATTGGTGACATTCCATTGTGCAATACATTTGTGATATATTATTGTACAATACATTGATGACACACCATTGTAAGATACATTGATGACACACCAATGTACAATTCATTGGTGACATTCCATTGTGCAATACATTTGTGATATACCATCGTACAATACATTAATGACATACCATTGTACAATATATTGATGATATGCCATTGTACAATAAATTGATGACATACCATTGTACAATACATTAATGACATATCATTGTACAATACATTGATGACATTCTATCATACAATATATTGATGCTATGCCATTGTACAATACATCGATGATATACCATTGTGCAATACATTGATGACATACCATCATGCAATACATTGATGATATACCATTGTACAATACATTGGTGACATTCCATTGTGCAATACATTCGTGATATACCATCGTACAATACATTAATGAATTACCATTGTACAATGCATTGATGACATTCAATTGTGCAATACATTAATGACATACCATTGTACAATACATTAATGACATACCATTGTACAATACATTGATGATATACCATTGTACAATACATTGATGATATACCATTGTACAATACATTGATGACATACCATTGTACAATTCATTAATGACATACCATTGTACAATATATTGATGCTATGCCATTGTACAATACATTGATGATATAGCATTGTACATATCATGACATACCATTGTACAATACATTGATGCTATGCCATTGTACAATACATTGATGACATACAATTGTACAATTCATTAATGACATACCATTGTACAATATATTGATGCTATGCCATTGTACAATACATTGATGATATACCATTGTACAATACATTGATGATATAGCATTGTAGAATACATTAATGATATACAATCATACAATACATTTGTGATATACCATTGTACAATACATTAATGACATTCTATTGTACAATATGTTGCTAGATAGATAGAAAGAAATTGCAATGGTTATATGTATAATGATTAATTTCTTCTAGACCGTGATCGATGCAGAGAAGCAAGAGATGGAAATGAACACCCGCAAGGAACGTAACTCCAACACCTTCAACTATGGTGCTTATCACAATCTGGAAACTGTAAGTAACGGTATATCTCTACCTGTGCTTATTCAGTCCCTACTAATAAATGCGTTTGTAGGACTGCTATTTAACATTCCATCAGTGGGGTATAGTTATAAAATTGTATGGAGTCTATTTATCTAACGGGGTTAAAATATAACTTGATTTAATAAATATGCTCCATAAAAAATGCGGAAATCCTAAACACTTCCATGTCCCTCTACTCAAATGATAAAATCATTATTCACATTAATTGTGTACATACTATCTCATCAATACCCCATGTAACTTAGTTATTATTTCTTTTTGTCTATTTTGTCAGCTGTACAGCGCTATTGACGCCATTGCCCAGGATTATAGGTCATTGGTCAGCAAAGTGCAGATTGGAAGCTCTTACGAGGGTCGTCCCATCAATGTCCTTAAGGTAAATCAGTGGAATACAGTTATTGTTTAGGAGCAGAAAGTTTTCCTTATAATGATTACAAAAATCACGGATGGACTTTGCTCAATAAATAGTTGCTCAAGCATTTACCTTCTATGTGCGCCATTACCCAGAATGGTGTGCGGCTGTAGCCTTTGAATGTATTTGGAGAGTATATTTGTTTATTTCTTACTTCTTTAACAGTTAAGAGTTAAGAGCATAATTAATCAAGAACAAAATCATAGAACTTCTTTTCTAATTTGATGCCTCTTCTATTCTGGGGAGGCATCCATGACACGTTGGTGGAATATGTGTAGTGAGAGGGTGTTTACATTTCTGGAGACAAGTTCTTTCATCTACTGATGTAAGTTCTCTGGCTTCTCCCAGTTCCCTCAATGCTTCACTCCAGTGGCCCTTTAAGAGCTTAAGAACTGAACTACATATAAAGTACTGGATGGTTGGGTCGGCCATGCTGCAAGTACAACCAATACCCTATATTAGTAAACTGTCTTACCAACAATGCCTTGTTTGCATTTCAGTTCAGCACTGGTGCCAACCGCCCTGCCATCTGGGTGGATGCCGGCATTCACTCCCGTGAGTGGGTCACACAAGCTACCGGCCTGTGGACAGCAGCCAAGGTGAGCTACTATATTATCATGGTGTTAGATCAGAGACGGCATATGACTGGGAGATATTATTTGAAGTAATGTTGTGGTTGTTCATTCGTTCAGTCATGTCTGTCCTCTCTGATATGACCTGCCCATCTTGGATGACCATCCATGGCATTGCCAACAGCTTAATTGAGATACACAATAACCTTCTCCATGACAAGGCAGCGATCCAGAAGGGTAAAGGAGATAAAAACACAACATATCAGTGTGGAGAAGCAAGAAGGATATTAGTTTGTATAGGTAGAGCTATTCATAGCACAGTGAATGAGCATGAACCTTCACAACTAATAAGGCTTCATGTAGATGAATACATATAGCTGGGGGTCTGGGCAGAGAGAAATGGGAGAGATGAGAAGGGATCTGAAAGAGGGGGTTATAGATAGAGGAGAGAAGAGAGAATCAGGAAGGTGATTGGAGGAAGTGGAGAAAAGGGTGTAAGGTTAGTGAAGAAGAGGAAGGAGACATCAAGAGAAGCAAGACAAATAGTATTGAGAGTGAGGAAAGGAAAGAAACCAAAAAAAGGAGAGATAGAGTTAAATTGGGAAGAAGAGGGAAAAGATAGGTATGCAGAGGGGCTTGGGAAGGGAACCACCATGACTTTGACCATTGGTATATTCCCACTAGGCTTCAAGACTACATCTAGTCATCACAACTTGATGTCTCACATACAGTAAATAATCTTCAAGGCAAAGAGTATTGAGAGAGGGAAAGGGGAAAAAATTAAAAAAGTAGAGCGAGAGTGGAGGTTAAAGTATGGAGGAGGGAAAAAGGTGACAGTAAATGGGAGCAGAGAGGGAATCGGCCTTAGGAAGGGAACCACCATGGCTTTGACCATTGATATACTTCCCTCTAGTCTTACATCTAGTGATCACAACTTGATGTCTCACGTAGAGAAGATCATCTTCACTCGCTGTCTCCTTCAGTATTTCTCCAGCTGAGAGTCTTGCCTATAGGATAAAGTTGTATAAATAAATTAACCCCATCTGGTCTGTCCCCAGCTCGCCACAGACTATGGGAAAGATGCCTCCATCACATCTCTGCTGAACAGTTATGACATATTTCTCCTGATTGTAACTAATCCTGATGGATACGCATTCTCGCACAGCAACGTGAGTATCCCAGACTGCCTGTGGGCCGATTACATCATTTTGTTTCTGACTTATTTATTGTGACCCAAATGATCCAGTGCTAAATACGGGATTATATATCAAGTTAAAAGTGACAAAATGATAAGACATTTCAACCTGTCTGGATTACCCAATATATTTAAAGGGATATGGAAGGTTCCTGGGTGTTATTAGGTATATTCGGTGGTAAATTTCTCATATTTAAAGGAATTCCTGAGCTAAAACTCGGCTTGAGTGGGTACCGTCCATCAGTTTACACTTATTATCATATTACTTAGTTTACATCAACTTAATATGAAATACACCATGTTACCTTATTGCATTGACCACTAAGAGAGGATTGTGGTTACAGACCTAGCCCCATGGGATACAGTATGGGATACAAATAAAGCTTGGTCCATGCAGGGCGCCAGACAACTAGATCATTGGGACTATCTTCTCTGGCACCTTTGCTTGGATGCTGCTCCTTGTCCCCCCATCCTTTCCACCTTGGGTTTGCTTTATGTCTCCACAGGACCGTATGTGGCGTAAAACTCGCGCTCGTAACTCTGGCAGCCAATGCGTGGGTGTGGACCCCAACAGAAACTGGAATGCCGGATTTGGGGGTAATAACAAGTGTCTAAGCACATTCATTAAATGCACTATGTTGTCTCATGGACTATGTTGTCTGATTTAAAGGGACACTGTGGTTATATAGCTAAAAAACTGAAGAACTACACATCAATGAAATTTAATATGCAATATATTAGTTTTATATATGTAATTATGCTGCTGCTGAATCTACTATTTTTGCTTCTGATGGAAAGGGAGACATTGAATACATTGGGAGTTTATATCACAATGTGAATGTGGCATCTACATCTGCCAGGGTTGTCAGTAGCAGTAATTGAGACATGCCACTGAAAAAATAAATGGCAAGATCAGCTGATAAAAGAAAATGGATGTCGGAAATTATAATAATTTGGTATAAAAGATATTAAGCACAACATCATTTAGCTTATGGTGGACAAAAGAAGCCTCCACCATACAGTCGTACAGTAAATAAACAGTACATTTGTGCTCACATTTGAACATCTAAAACAAGTTAAAAACTAATTTTCTGCTCAGAATTCTGAGAAATACAGCTGTTGCACTGCACTCTGGCAAACTGGGCGGAGACATGCAAATGAGTACACAATGCATGTTCACACTTTAATCCAATACACCAGGCATATGCTTAAAATGAGCCATGCATTGGATTGGATTAAAGAGTGAAAATGCACTGTGGACTCATCTGCATGTCCCCACCCCGTTTCCCAGAATGCAGTGCAATATGGTATTTCTCAGAATCCTGAGCAGAAAATTAGGTTTGTAAATTGTTTTAGATGTTCAAATGTGAGCACAAATGTGCTGTTTATTTACTGTCTAAAGGATAAAAATTGTAAGTCACAAGAATGAGATATCAGACTATATTTGGTGGGTGTGGCAGAAATACTGGTTGGCAGGAAAGCAAAATATACAAATCTGATTTCTTGTACCCAGGACCAGGCGCCAGTGCCGACCCTTGCTCCGACTCGTACCGCGGACCCTCAGCTGAGTCTGAAGTTGAGGTGAAAGCTATTGCCAACTTTGTCAGATCACACGGAAAAATCAAGGGCTTTGTGAGCATCCATAGTTATTCCCAACTTCTGCTCATCCCCTACGGGTACAAGTGCACCAACCCTGCCCACTTCACCGAGCTGGTGAGTACCCGGTCTGTCTAAAGAAGTAAGGTCAGTAGTATATAGAGAATAATCTGACTTACCACCTGTTTAGGATCAAAAAAGAGAAAAAATAGGAAACAAATATAATCAATAATTAAATAATAATAATAAATTATAAATAATAGTAAGAAAAAAAAAACATATTTATTGATAATGAATCACGCCACAAAATACAAACAGTTCCATACCTATTAGATCTGGAATAAAATTTCCATATAGTGCATAATATTAATGATAATCACTATTATATAAATGCTATTATCCCTGAAGGATACCTCCTGTCGGGAAGGTGCAGAAAAACTTCTACCCCCAAATCTGTCTGTAGCCCTATAATAATCTAAATAGTTAACTAAGACTACAGAATATAACTAATCCAATATGCTGATATTATAAGATAATAATAAAAATGTATTTTTTATAGATTGGATTAATATTAGTCTACAGTAGATTTCTGGGTTCCCTGGTGGTCCAGTGGTTAGGATTTGGTGCTTTCACCTCTGCGACCTGGGTTCGACACCAGTCAGGGAACCAAGAGGTCACACCACAATGAAGTCAAGCAGGGTTGGGCCTGGTCAGTACTTGAATGAGAGCCCACTGAGGAATACCAGGAGCTGTATGCTGTGGCTCACTGGAGCAGGAACTGGCATCCCACGCTAGTATCTCTACTATGAATACCAATTGGATCAGCATGGTGTGTTGCGATCCATGAGGTCACAGAGAGTCGGACACGACTTTGCTACTCAAACACAAACACATAATAGGGATAATAACTACTCCAGACAATGAAGTAACACAACTAGCAAATGAAACGCACTAATGAATAGTATCCAAAATCACATTTGTGGTTGTAATAATAGCTAATTAATTAACAAAAAGTTGTAGAGTATAAATACAAAGGAGTATTACAACATTAAATAACAGAGTAATTAGTCTGAAAATACTTTACAAAAACAGTGACAAACTCAGAAAGGTAATTTGGGATAATATCACCTTTTATGGCAAATGCTCCTATTTACAAAACATTGATGAAATCTAAAACATAAGGCGTCGGAGACCTCATGGAGAGTGACTCATTAACATGAATAACGTCTTGTGTCTTTAGGTCTCGCATCATCATAATAGCAAAATATGAATTCAATACTACATTTATTTTTATATATTATAGCATCTGCTTCTAATCTTTGGACACTAAATAAGGCAAACAGGAAAAGGATGAGCCCATGTAACATATGATTAGATGACTAAGAGAGAAAAAGTGATTTACCTTAACCAGCCATGGAAAATAAAGAAAAACAGACAATAAATCTAATATGGGATAAGTTTATATTTTATTGTGAATATAAATGTATTCAAGACAAAAAGAGAAAGAGAAAAGACTCCAGCGATTTGTTATCCACCTTGGCCTCCTTCTTGTTAGTAAGGCAATATCTCCAAATATACTGATAAACCGCGAAGGACTCCAAAAATAGGTCAAACTTATAGTATTTTAATTTTAATTTGACCAAATATTGACAAATAAAAAACTGCGAGTCTTCCACTGATCACATGGAAAGAACTCCCAGTATACATCAACAGTATAATAAAAACAAGATGCGTTTCGCTCCACTATTGGAGCTTCCTCAGTTGATAAAATGAATTAAATTAAAAAATATGCATATATAAGAAAGAAAAAAAAAAAAAAAAAAGTAGTATTTTGTGCAAATCACATCAGAAATGGATGTGAGTACTAAAATCTACCATCCAGGGGAATAGCTTCAAAAAATATAAATGTATATCTTGTTTTATTGGAAATGTTTCCTGTTATTATTGAAATAAAATTGAAGCTCATCTGTGTAATGAAATATTTTAATCTCACATGATTTATATATTCCCATTGATGACTTTAGTGGCGCTTTAAAGAGAAGTTAAGCACGAATTAGAGGAAACCTTGCATTAAATTGAGGGAACCTATAGAATACAAGGTGGAAGAATAGAGGAAGATAAGCATGCCTTGAGGTGGCAGATCCTGGGACAATTTGTAAGGATATTCCATGTTAACTTGTAGACAAACTCTATGTGACTTGATTTGTGCATATATAGATCATGGTGTTTGTTCACTGGATTATTCTGTCCCAAGTGGTATATCCAAAATCTATGACCATATGTAGAAGAAACTTGAGAGACTGCCTTCAGATGATAATATAAATTCCCAGGGAAATCTGAGGGTCGTGGTTCCATTTTTCCTGATTGATTTCATTACAACACTACAACTCCCAGAATCCTGTGCAGGATGTGTATCAGTGACACAGTTCTGCCAATAAGGGAGGAGCTTTGTTATTCCCACCCACGAGGTACTCAATGTTTCTACATAATAATTAAGTTCCAGAAACCTCTAAAACATTTGTTAGGGTGGTCACATGATGCCCTTAGAGGCAGGAGCCTCGGTCAACTCTTTTTAAAGGCATCTTCAGCCCATGTGGTCCTATTGCAAGTTGATTTAATCCTATTGTAAGTTCCACAAAGCTGTGGCAATCTTCCAACTGAATGGTATCCAAGCTGCCTCGCAGGTCACTAATCTGCTTAGCAGAAAACCTCTGCTGCAGTCTGATTGGTTCTTGAGCAATCTCTTTAAATTTGTGGCATAATTAGTTTGCAGAGTTCAGTGTCGGTGACAAAAATGAATTTGAAAATGTCAGCGTCCTCTTTTCACAAACATGGAGAAGTAACCGGCAATCTCGGCAAGTTGCAGAACTTTTACTTACATAGCTCATCTACTCCAAGAGTTGTTTAGGTGGAACATGTCCTTTAATATCCAGATTCTGTTCTCTGTTCTTATTTTATTCTTTTTTTAACAATTCCCTTCTCTCACTAGAACAACGTCGGCAAAGCAGCAGCCAGCGCCCTGAGCTCTCTCTATGGCACCAAGTACACCGTTGGCACTATCTGCTCCACCATCTGTAAGTGCATCCCCACCGGCTTTTCATTGAGTATTATGTTTGGTTCCTTTTTCTTACACTTAGCCTTAAATATCAAATCAAAATAACTACTTATTTCAGATTAGCAAGAAGCTTTTGGTTGGTGGTGATACTCAATATAGGGCGTAGCCACACCATTTATACGAAAGGTACACTATTATACTATATAGTAATATATTTCTAATAGATTGTGGATACAATGAACCTGAAAACTAAAACAGTAGATTTTCCCTGATCTTTAGCCTGAAACTCTTTCCTTGGAAAGTTGTTTATATTTATTTTTGCCACTTAAAAATCATGGAAAGTGATTTTTTAAATTAAATTCCAAGGCGCTGTACAAATTCCCAAAACTACTGAAGGAAATGTTTCCATTGCTCATTATCCTGGCATATCATATAAGAGAGAACTATTTCTCAATTAAATAATAATTACATTTATAGAAATTGTATTCGGGATGACAGTTTAGATTAAATATGAGTTATTTGGTCTCTGACTATTTTTAATATTACTTAGTATGATTTTTTTTATTTATTTGATTACATTTACATAGTGTTTATGTCAAGTGTGATGTTTGAATTTAAGGGGACATGACATTTATCAATACTGCTAAACATCATCAAAGAAAGTAAATACTAAGTGAAAACTTTGATTTTTTTAAAAAAAATAGATGAATATTTCACTGTTTTTAAATAAAAAACTAAAATTAGAAATGCACTCAAATGACAATACAGTCAACCAGAAATGATAGGTTATCATTTGAATTCTTTAGACATTGTAACCAAAAGGTAACATCTGAAATGTATTATTGAATGGAAGAGAGTATATAAGCTTGTCATGTATGGTCCATTCAGGACCTGAGAGCGTGTCTGCATAAGCTCTAGAAATCATGCGGTGTAATTTTATTCCCAGTCCCACAAGGTAAATATTACTGAGGTGATCCCAAGAAACAAAAATGTAACCCTTACCACATCTATTCGTGAAGGCATGGAATACTGGTACTCATCAAAAACAGGATAGCTATGGGTTAACTGTTCATCACAGTGCAAGCAGGGTCCAGGGGAAAGATGTGCTATCAATAATAGTTTTCCCCCATAGAGACTCAGCACTCTACTAATTACTGATGCAACAAACAGTGGGCAGAATAGACTGTATTTAAACAGAGATTTAATACTTCAGATTTTTGGCTGGTATTAATTTAATTAAATAACTATAGATCATTTTACCATACAACCTTGTGCTCTTTCACCATGAAAATCACTTAGTGAGTTCAGTGGTCCTTTAATCACCTCCTCTGGTAAGATGTTGAAATTGTTTATATGATCTTACTGTATCACGTGTTTTTTACTGTTGTATCCTGTGAATTTTACAGACCAAGCCAGTGGTGGCAGCATTGACTGGACCTATGATATTGGCATCAAATACTCATTCGCCTTTGAGCTCCGTGACACTGGGCGTTATGGTTTCGTCCTTCCAGCCACTCAGATTATTCCAACAGCACAGGAAACCTGGCTTGGTCTGAAGAAGATCTTTGAGCATGTGCGTGACAATCCCTACTAGGAGGCGGGCAGAACAAGAGAGCAGGAGATATTCCCTACTGTTTCATTTTTTGTAACATGGACAATAAAGCACCAAACCTATGTTGTTACTCTGTTTGTATACATTTATATTGAAGGATGCAGTCAACATTATGACTATGATTATTATAGTTCATTTATAATGCGCCAACATATACCGTAGCGCTGTACACAAGTCAAGCTCAGACAAAGATAAATACAAACCAAAAAATAGCAAAGCAAGGAGGGCCCTGTCTTTGAGCTTGGAATCCAATGTCCATGGTGAATTCCCAAAGTACTGCATGGAAGTATCAAAAAATGGCTTTATCAATTAAAATAATGAAATAACATTTAGCAGTGCTTCTGTCTATGAACCTTTTGGTTGGAATAGAGGTCAGAAACGCATTGCCGGTCAGGGCATTATTGGCCCCACTGCCAGTGAAATGATTAAGACAATTCTTATAAAGGCTAATTCATTTTAACCTTAGAAGTAAAGTTGTCTGCTATGTCAAAAGATTTTAAGAGTTAAAGTTGAAAATCTATTAAGAAATGCAAACTAAGAGATACAGGAGTTGCAGTAAATATCTGCTCATGGATTGAGAGCTGCCTAAAAGACAGGAAGCAAAGGGTTGTTGTAAATGGGACATACTCCGATTGGACTAATGTGGTAAGTGGGGTTCCTCAGGGTTCAGTATTAGGTCCTCTCCTTTTGAACATATTTATTAATGACTTAGAGGTAGGATTGGAGTGTGGTGTCTCCATTTTTGCTAATGACAAAGTTGTACAAGGTAATTAAACCAGATAATGATGTGCTTTCCCTCCAAAGGCATTTACATAAAATGAAGGAATGGGCATCTAAGTGGCAGATGAGATTTAATACGAACAAATGTAAAGTTATGCATCTGGGAAGGAAAAATAGCCATGCAATTTATAATTTTAATGGAGCAAATGTGTAGGTGTATCAGATATTGAGAGGGATTTGGGAGTGCTTGTGGACAACCACCTAGGTAACAGTGCTCAATGCCAAGCAGCAGCTGCAAAGGCAAATAAAATATTAGCATGTATTAAGAAGGGTATAGAAGCCAGGGAAGCAAATATAATCCTGCCACTATTCAAATCTCTAGTACGCCCTCATTTGGAATATGGAGGACAAATTTGGGCACCACTTCATAAAAAGGACATTTTAGAGCTGGGAAAGGTACAGAGGAGGGCAACAAAACTAATAAGGGAACTTATTTTCTCTATAAAAAAAGCGTCTAAGAGGGGATATGATTACCTTATATAAATACATCCAGGGTCACTGTAAAGATTTGTCAAGGGAGCTTTTTTTGCCAAGAGGTTTCCAACTGACAAGAGGACATCCTTTGAGGTTAGAAGTAAAAAGATTCCACCTTAAAGAAAGAAAAGGGTTCTTCACAGTAAGGGTGGTTAATCTGTGGAGGTGGTGACAGCGGATTCGATAGATAACTTTAAAAGGGGACTGGTTTTATTTCTAGTTAAAAAGGGAATTCAGGGTTATCATAGATAATTACAGAGACAGTATTGATCCAGGGAGAAATCCGACCGCCAGTATCTGGGGTCAGGAAGGAATTAAATTTTTTTTCCCTTTGAGACAATTGGCAAACTTTTACGTTGTTTTTTTTTTCTGTTTGCCGTCCTCTGGATTAATTAATAATAAAAAATAAAAAATAAAGAAATTTAAATAATTGATTAATAATTAATTAACAACTAATTAATTAATATTTAATCTGCATATTGCAGATCAGAGGAGATCTTAAAAGGTTGAACTTGATGGACTGAAAGTCTTTTTTCAACCTTAATTACTATGGGCCTCATTCTATTATCGGCCGTAAATCGGCTGTAAGGCTGCGATTCCTTGCGGGGGTTCTGTTAACTCGCGATTCTATTATACGGCCCCGCAAGGATCTCCTCTTACGGCCGGCCGCATATCTTGGAACCGGCCGTAAGCTCAGAAATCTACAAAGTCAAAAATAAATTCAAGCCTGCACTGTACAGCTCTGTAAATGCTAGGGATCATATTGGGGGACATGAGGATTAAAAGTAACCCACTCTCAAGCTTGCACATCAGCCCAAATCCGAGTTCAAATGAACTCTTTATTTTCCGGCTGCGGCGTGGGCGGGTCTGAGGTGCTCCAAGCTCTCTGGACTTTTTACATGGATATTTGACATATATTAAAAAATATATATTTTACGGATTTGAGTATAGTATAATTTTTGTGCTATTTTTTCTAACACCTAAAATCACTTTATAGTCTTCTCAAAGTGCAGGATGGCTTTATTTGAGCTATTTTATGTGCTTAATTGGTGCTAGCGGGACCTGTTTGCTGCAAGTAAGCAGCGGCTCGCTTTTAGCCTTGCAGAGAGGTTTCCCGGAGCAATTGAATTGCAAATAGGATTTTCTTACGGCCTTTTTCCTTGCGGCCGTTTTAGATCAAAGGATTTCCTCCGGCCGCAAGAGATAGCAAGGCACCGGCCGCAAGCCTGCCGGAGCCTCCGGCCGTAAGGGAATAGAATAGCAGAATAGCTTGCGGCCGGTCCTTGCGGCCCCGCAACGGCTGCGGCCGCTAATAGAATGAGGCCCCATGTAACTATGATTTGAGAGTGCTCAGGGACATCTTTTTTTTTTCTTGTAAAAGTTATGTTATCAGTATACAGCATGGATAGAGAAGGGAAGAAAAGGGAACATATATGGGTAATGTGTAGAATGGGGTAGATAAGTGGAACTGACTTTCAACACATGGTAGGAACAAGAAATGTGCCGAGGATATGCATACATCTAAGGATTTATTTAGCCAAGCTGGATGGAACTGTTGGTTCTTTTCTACGGTTAAAATCTATGTTTCTCTACTTTTAATAAGAATACTTGTGAAGCCAATCAGTATGAAGTTTCATCCAAACTGCTACACCCACCAGCTATTATCAGAATCCAAATCTGGATCAGGGTGGCAGCTGTCAAGAGGCCATCGAAGAATAGGAAAATGTCAGGGGAGGAATACGTAAAGTGCGTAAGTGGTAGTGAGGTACAATCTGGATCAAAATCCATTCAAAACAACCAGAAGCAATTAGTTGGATAGTACACTCTTAGTTTAGGTTTTTGCCAAGATGGTGTCCAAGAATAGGAAATTATCATGGTAGGAGTAAGTAGTAGTTAGTTTTAAATCAAATCAAAATCCATTCAAAACAACCAGAGGATATCACATGGATAGTACGCTCAGGTGTTTGCTGGGTACGGCTGAGCAGGTCTTTTTTGTATGTAATAAGCGCCAATTTGTACCAAGATTCTAACATCCTGTATCACTTTTGGGTGCGTCATGACCTAGAGCCTGATTCAATTCGAAGCCCGAATCTCTCAGTATACAGGCCGTATGTCTGTGGGTGTGCTGCGGGCTTGAAAATCCGCTAAAATGCCGGTGCTAATCAATTAAACAAGCCTGCAAGTTACGGGCTGAACGCGGAAACCATAAACCATGCACTCGTACGTAGCAGTTCAGGACGGGAACATGATCAATTAAGCAAGCCCATAACGTCCTATTTTGAAACAGCCAATAGAAAATGAGACCGTCATCATTACGGCAGTAAAACATGGAAGTTACATGTCAATCAATTAGCGTTTAGGGGTCCAATGTGAGATCGGACCTGCAAACCCTTAAAATATAAAATAATAATAATGAATGCCAATACTGTTCTAGTCCATGTGGGTGGCCTGATATGTATTAACTCATTGATTCCCGATATCGATATAATACCAAAATGACACATAAAAAATAAAAAAAATGATTGCGGATTTGCGAGCTTGAGACTTTTGTACAATTATTTATAATATCTGTCATCGCTTTCTCCGTTATTTATAGTGTATTATTGATTTTTTATTTGCATTTACAGTGCTACGGACAGGGTTAAACCCCCTTGCGGGTCCTCTCTAGTACTCGTAGGATCTTCTCCGACATTTTCCGTTTACAGCTGTGAAACCATTTGCGGGCTTGGAGAATTGTAGCAATTGAATAGCGATTTGCGATTTTAGAGACTGGAACTCTTGCGGTAGGGAAAGATCAAAGGCATCGGGAGGCTGGAAGACCAGGGTATAACAACTGCAAGGTTTTCAAGGCCGTAACTCGTCAAGCGTTTCGAGCCCGCAAAAAGACGCCAATTGAATAGGAAATTAACTTACGGGCTCCAGTAACTTACGATTGCGCAATTTAATCAGGCTCCTAGACAATTCAATAGTGCTTGAACCGATTTAGCAACCAGTCCTACCCACTAGGTCAATGTTCCTTGACAAGAGTGGCTGGATATAGGATACAAGCAGTACCACGCTTTTACTCAATATATCCACCGTAGTTATGTATTCAAAAAGAGCTCAAACTTTATTTTTTTATCTTTTTACCCCACAGAACACAATACAACAATAGTAGCTTTTACATAGAAAACAAGGTTATGCAACTTTGGGAATTGATAAACAATGGGCGGACAACCTGACCCTCTTATCAATAGTAACTCAATTAACAATAAAATGACTGTTGGCCAAGTTACTGGGGTTATCTTTAGGTTGTGACTGGGTACATATGTTTCCATTGCCCTGAGAGGATGCCCTCTACATCAGTTAGGCTCTTTGCCTCTCTGGACTAAGGCACAGGGTGATCAGAAGTGAAGCAACGCGTGCGCAGAAGCAGAGAATGGTGCCCATGGGGGTGCTTGTAGACGGACCGACCCTTACAAGTACCCCCCAGTTTGGTGCTATATCTATTTGAAAGCAGATTAGCCGTAGATTGCAGAAACAATAAAGGAACATCTGCTTTTATTATGGCTGGACTATATAAAAAGCCTTTGATAGACCGGTGTGGTCTTCCCTTCTAGAGAAACTTGGCTGGAGAAATAATTTCAGATGAGAGGAAAAAGCATTAAACTTAATATATAAAAATAGTCCTTCTTCCTACATACTTGGGGCGACTCCTGGTACCATTAATATGTGTTTTATTTATCAAACCCTGAATATATGTGGGTTGATGTAGTATCTCATTAATACTTTTGAAACTCAAAAATATTTTATTCTCTGGGGTCCCCATTGTAGAGGTCAAACAATAAGCATTTAAAGCATTAAACTGAGCTCGGCGCTGCAGTTTCTGTTTCACGCCATCAACTATTAGGAGCTAAACTGGGAGTCCAGAGGGTGAGATAAGACGTATTAGCACTGAAACCACCATTATTACTTGCACTCTCTCCCGGGGACTTTGCACCTAAATTAAACATAATTAGCCCTATTAAATTAGCTCAACGTGTAAATTTGTAGCCCGTAACGTTAGCCTGCAAGACTTGCAGATATTAAATTAGACCCGTAAAGCAACCCGTCAACCACTTGTGGGATAAGGGCAGGAAAAGGCTATGGGACGTGAACATTTGAACGTTGATCTGTCAAGCCCATAACTGTAACGTTTCCAATCACGCTATTAAATTGCACTGGCGTTCATCCCTGTAACCCGCAAATGGAGCCCAAAAGCCTATAGGTACTAGAGAGGACCCGCTAGAGGGGTAAAGTCCTATCCGTAGCACTGTAAATGCAAATATACACACACTACTGTACATATATTAAGAGGGAATGTGATGTTCGGTACTTTATTTCATGTTTAATTTCCGTGTTATATCAATCCCGGCAATCAATGTGTTAATACATGTAATGGCACTCGCATGTGATAGAATATCATATTTACTGATTTATCAATATTGCATTATATCTGGAATGTGGGTCTGATCGTAACTCGTAATTGAACCCCGTAAGATGTTGAAATACAACCTCCATTGTTCTGTGACGTAATTATGAAGATCTCTGTTTCCTTTGGCTCCATCTAAACCCGTAACTCCAGATATGACTAATTGATCACGTTCACGGCCGTGCATCTGATGTTAAAAAAATGGTTCGTGGGTTTGAGTCTCAAGCCCGTAACTCACAACCTGTTCTAATTTAATAGCCATGTAACACAGCTGAATTTCAAGACCGCAGCCCTTGCAGACTCATGTTGCACTTACGGGCTTCAAATGTAGACGTGCTGAATGTCAGCCATACTTAGCTGCAGATATGTACTCGTATCTATAAAGTGTCAACTCATACCAATCTTAGGGTACCACTTCAAAAATTCTGGTAATGTTTCTATTTCTGAATTTCTTTCAGCACATTAATCCATTATAGTTATTTAGCTGTGAATATGAAGATAAATATTCTGAAACAGTCAGCTACACCAGTGGTGGTGGATAACTCAGTCCTACAAGGGCCACCAACAGTCTAGGATTTCAGTCCTCTTTGCATGTTAGGACAATCAGAATGGCCCTGAGAGAGCCACAATACAGAGAGAGATTCAAATTCTGGATTATGGTGGCCCTCATAGGACCAACTTACCCACCACTGAACTACACAGTTTGGTATCTGAACCACACATTAAAACTTCATGAAAAATATTTCTGATATCACAGAACCATGTGTCACGTTTGCTTGTTCCCAAAATTTCAAGACTTTTTAAAATTTTAAAACCCTCACCTCAATATAAATATAGTATGGTAAATCACCAAGGTTGACTATAATGTTGTCTGCACTCATATGGAGCCACTTTTAAAGAAAATAATTATAATATTGTATCTTTTGCCAAATACCTGACACAAAATGTTAAATAATAATAATAAGAAAATAAAAATAAATATCCAATTAAAATATTATTAACAAATAAATAAAATAAAAGGCCTACAGCCTTATTAAATTGCGATTCGGCAAATCTAAAGGGCTCTATATAAGCACAGAGAATATTTTTTTACAGAAGTGTTTAGTTAGTGAAGACCTTGCTTTTGGATAGAAGTTCACTAACTAAAAACTTCTGTAAAAAAATATTCTCTGTGCTTATATAGAGCCCTTTAGATTCGCTGAATTGCAATTTAATAAGGCTGATAGTTTCCACTGAAGTACTACCTAAACAGGTCAGCAGGTCCTTACTATCAGCTCTCACCCATCTAGCCCTGGGTGGAGAAAAAGCAAAACAATCCAAAAGTCCATATAGTCACTGGCCTGTATACTTTTGCAAGATTTCCAGGTGTTGCACTGTTGCTCCGAGTTATAGGCTGCAGTCTGCTTATCTCTCTCTTTCTCAGTCTCTATCTTACTCTTTGTCTTTCTCTCTGCCTCTCTCTGTCTCTCTCTGTCTCTCTCTGTCTCTCTCTGTCTCTCTCTGTCTCTCTGTCTGTCTCTCTCTGTCTCTCTGTCTGTCTCACTCACAGCTTTGCAACAACTGAGTACAAGCCAGTCCATTACTGTTCCTCCCCTACTCAAGGAGCTGTCTTAAATTAGGGTTACACAGATGCAGTTACCGTAATTAACTTCGCAAAGAGGTTACTTTCAGGCCTCCAGAGGGAGCTGAGCTTTGGAGAGTCCATGACTCACATAAACATGGTTTTCTAACAAAATCATCAATTGAATCAAACATAATTATAGTATTGGACATTTGTGTCTTTTAAGTATTCAACAAACCAACAATTCTCCCAATGGACTGAGGCTACTGTGATCCTGAACCCAAACCTGACGCACGTTAGTATAGTGTTAGCTGAAGCCTGTATATATACATTTTAAATTAAACGTAAAAGAAAGAATACAGGTTTTGTTATGCACTTCTGGTTTTGATATTAAAAATGTACTTTTATTCTAATCCTATCAAAAAGAGAAGGATAAAAGGAAAAATAAATATAATAAAAAATGGAAAAGAAAACTAAAGATATGATGACCTATGATTTTGTTGCGCTTCTCATCCTTTTGTAAATAATAACTCACCATTGTCTCCTCCATTCCATAATACCTACAGTGTTGTCTAAATGCTTGTCTCAGACAGCTTCCACCTAACCAGCTTCCATCTATGGTTAGAATAAGTCATTGGATAATGTTCATATACATTGGTTTGGTCCGGGAGTTATGAAAAGATAGTAAAAGGATAATATGCGTTCAAGTGCTTAACACTCAATACTCACATTAGCGATTTATATACAGCCAATAGAAAATGAGACCATCATCATTACGTCAGTAAAACATGGAGGTTACACGTCAATCTATTAGCTTTTAGAAGTCCAATATGAGATCAGACTCGCAATCCGGCAATGCACAAAATAATAAAAATGAATGACAATACTGTTCTAGTCCTGATATATACAGTGCCTTGCAAAAGTATTCACCCTCCTTGGCATTTTTCGCCTCACAACCTGGAAGTAACATGGATTGTGTGAGGATTTGCATCATTTAATTAACAGAACATGCCACAACTTGGAAGATGTTTTTATTTTTATTTTGAAGCAAACAACAAATAGGGCAAAATAACAGAAAAAGTCAATGTGCATAACTATTCACCCCCTAAAGTCAATACTTTGTAGCGCCACCTTTTGTGGCAATCACAGCTCCAAGTCGCTTTGGATAAGTCTCTATGAGCTTGCCACATCTTACCACTGGGATTTTTGCCCATTACTCCTTGCAAAACGTCTCCAGCTCCTTCAAGTTGGATGGTTTGCGCTTGTGATCAGCAATCTTTAAGTCTGACCTCAGATTTTCTATTGGATTGAGGTCTGGGCTGTGACTCGGCCATTCCAACACATTTACATGTTTCCCCTTAAACCACTCAAGTGTTGCTTTAGCCGTGTGTTTGGGGTCATTGTCCTGCTGGAAGGTGAACCTCCATCCTAGCCTCGAATCACGCACAGAGTGGTACAGGTTTAGCTCAAGAATATCCCTGTATTTAGCACCATCCATCTTTCCCTCAACTCTAACCATTTTCACAGTCCCGGCTGCAGAAAAACATCCCCACAGCATGATGCTGCCACCACCATGTTTCACTGAGGGGATGGTGCTCTTTAGGATATGTGATGTGTTGGGTTTGCGCCAGACACAGCGTTTTCTTTGTTGGCCGAAAAGTTCAATTTTAGTCTCATCAGACCAGAGCACCTTCCTCCATACATTTTTGGAGTCTCCCACATGCCATTTTGTTTTTTGCTGAAAGTAATGGCTTTCTTCTGGCCACTCTGCCATAAAGCCCAACTCTATGGAGCATACGGCTTATTGTCGTCCTATGTACAGATACTCCAGTCTCTGCTGTGGATCTCTGCAGCTCCTCCAGGGTTACCTTAGGTCTCTGTGCTGCCTCTCTGATTAATGCCCTCCTTGCCCTGTCCGTGAGTTTTGGTGGACGGCCGTCTCTTGGCAGGTTTACTGTTGTGCCATGTTCTTTTTTTATAACATAACACTGACTTGTACTTCTCAACAACATTGTCCCTTACTTGTTTGGATAGTTCCTTGGTCTTCATGCCAGTGTTTGGTTAGTGGTGCCTCTTGCTTAGGTGTTGCAGCCTCTGGGGCCTTTCAAAAAAGGTCTGTATATGTAATGACAGATCATGTGACACTTAGATTGCACACAGGTGGACATCATTTCACTAATTATGTGACTTCTGAAGGTAATTGGTTGCACCAGAGCTTTTTATGGGCTTCATAACAAAGGGGGTGAATACATACACATATGGGAATTTTCTGTTTTCTATTTCTAAAAAAAAATAAAAAATGATGTATATATTTTTCTCATTTCACTTCACCAACTTAGATTATTGTGTTCTGATCCATCACATAAAATTCAGATTAACAAAACATTGAACTTAAGGCTGTAATGTAACAAAATAGGTAAAAAGTCAAGGGGGGTGAATACTTTGGCAAGGCACTGTATTAGCTCTTTGATCACAGAGATTGATATACAGTAACATGAAAATGAAACGTAAAAAATGTTTATATTTTTTTATTGCAGATTTGCGAGCTTGAGACTGTAGTGGAATAAATTATAATGTCTGTCATCGCGTTCCCCGTCTTTTAAAGTGCAGTATTATTTTTTTATTTGCATTTACAGTGCTACGAATAGGTGTTTAACCCCCTTGCAAGTCCTATCTGGTACCGTAGGACTTTCTTCTACATTTGCCATTTACAATTGCGGGCTTGAGGAATTGTAGCAATTGAATAGCGATGTAACATTTACAGGCATGAATCAAAGGCTGAGCTGGGACCGAGTTACGATTCTGACAACCGCAGGGATTTTCAGCCCGCTACCCGCAAATCGTTTGCGGGTAGCTAAAAGATGCCAATTGAATAGCAAATTGGTTTATGGGCATTGTCATGAATCAGCCAGTGGCCATATTGGATTTGGTTTGAACTATGCTGGGGTCATTTTGTGACTGGCAGCGGTGGCCATTTTGGGCTGGGTGGTCTTCCACATGCTGTTGCCATGGGGAGGAACAAAAGGTTTGGGGCCCACTTGTTATGGATATATTGTTGTGTTGTGGTCTAGGGGATAAAGTATTATAAGTTTACCCCTTAGCATATCCCCATCCCTTCCATGTTTAGGCTCATTGTAATGGGTGTCATGTGAGGGAGCTGGTGGGATGTGTTGGTTCTATGTGTGTGAAACATTGTGTGTTGTATTTGTAAATATGAATGTATGGTATTATATTAGTATGTCATTATATTGTAGAGGGGAAGCCATTGAATACAGCCACGCCTCCTTTGTTCCCAAAGGCCTGTTAATCCCATTAGCTAAGTATCCAGCATAGAACTAACAATGGGAAGCTCACAGCTGGAGAGCAGACAGGCAGGCACCCAGAAACAATGGGATGGCCTGAAGGCTTCTCAGCCTTCCTAGCGTGGGCACAAGAGAACCAACGTATGCTTTGCCCTGGAGAGTCAAAACCCAAATGAATTAGTTGGCCTCGCCTAGTGGGCGGACCTGGGAGGGGACTATTGGTTCACACACAGTTCCCCTTCATGATTGGCCAGACGTCATTTGGGGCTGGCTAACGGTAGCCACTTCCCCCATTCTTGTGTGATGTGGTTAAATATACTGCTCTAAAATAAAACATGGTTCATAATTTTCATCAAGACTTTGTGTGCAGGTGTATTATTGACCCAAGGGCATATGCTGGCAGAGGAGATCGTTTCTGACTTCCTTCCAGGGTTCCCAGCGCACACTACCTTAAGCTGGGACTTATGCTCTTGCATCCGCAAAGAAGGTCCATTGGTCTGAGTCACCCAAATCTTAGGTCTAAAACCTACAGGAGATAAGAGGACTAGGATCCTCTATACTCCATCATCATTGTAGGTTGTGACAATTGGCTGGCAGTGGTGAGAGACTCTACAGAAAGACCAAGAATGGAACAGACGGATATCACCAAAGAAGCAACAAGGCGGTTTAAAGCAGCCAGGCACTTATACCCCAGTAAGATGACCGCACAAGAGGTGTCCAACGTACTAGACCAGTATTGCCAGAGGATCTGGCAGGAGCGCAATGGAGCGAGAACTCCAGCTCAGCAAAGACTTGGCTACAGAGAGACACTGCGTCTAGAGAAATGGATGGCGATTCTGAATCTGTGGCAGGACGATGAGCTAATGGGCTGGCTGGAAGTACTAGTAAGAAAAGAGGTTGCCTTGGAGAACCAATATCACATTTTTGACGCCAAAATAGTTGGTGGCCTTGGAGAGGAGTTTGATTTCCGCTTGGAGATAGATTCTGGCCTCCAAGACATTGTGTATGGTGATCCTGAAGGGGGCATAGGAACCTTTAAAAGGCACAACAACTTGTTTGTGGAACGCTGTCGTGGTCTGGGACTGGAACCATGGTCCATGGAGGCTAATTTAATGGTATACCTGATTGAGCAGGAACTGCAGCTGGAGGAGGAGTATTTTGAGTTGTGGGACGAGATCTATGGGGAGACATTTTGCCCATCAAGAGGGGAACAACCCAGTCAAGAGGACTGGTCGCCAGATCTTTACAACACAGATGGTATGTACCGAAGTGATTGTGTGCAAGGGGTCTGGGGAGAACATAGTGATGGAGAATGCGTTCCTTTAAAAAATATAGAGACTGTGTCAGAGCCTAGAAGGGATGGTAAAGTCAGCTTGGGACCAAATCACCAGCTCCAAGAGCCAGAGACCCAGGGGAATGTTCCCTGAGTGGGGTCAGATAACCCATGTTTGTCCCCTGATACCCCAAGAGACTTAATCCCAGAGGAAATGCTAGCAGAGCACAGTTTCTCCAAACAGGTCTCACCTGAGGACTACCTTCCAGCACAAATCCTGGCAGAAACCCCAGTAACTGCTCAACAGGTAGGGCCAGATGAACTAAGTCTGCCCTCAGAAGTTCTAGGCAATGTGTATGGGCCAGAACTGCTAATGGAGCCAGGGGCTCAGGATAGCCACCCAAGAGACTGTGGGGAGGGCTATGTAATGCACTCTGGGGAAAAGGCCGTAGAGGTCAGGTTGGGTGGGAAGGATAAGATTCCCCAGCCTACAACAGATAACCAAAATCTGTACTCTGACACCCCAGGAGAGTTGCTACAAAAGGTGCTAGGGAAGCACAGAGCCCAGGTGGGCTATGTAATGGACTGTGGGGAGGGAAAGGAACTGGTTCTTAGCTACAGGGAATCAGGCCTCACACAGCAAGAGTGCCAGGGGCACCAAGAGAGTGCCAGGGGCACCAAGAGCCCGACAGGGGCAGCAAGCTTGCCAGCCTTGGCAAAGGAGCCGTGGGTGCAGTGTGGCACCATAGTAGAGGGTGAACCAAGTGGGGAGATACCCTGGATAACCAATGTCCAGAGGCCCACTGGAACAGACACCGCTCCAAAGGCCCAGTTAAACCTGGAGGACTGGGATAAGGGTACCAAGCAAAAGCCATAGAAGAAGAGGGTCAGCTGAGGGCCCCAAAGCACAGCCTGGGTGGGAACAGTGTAGTTCTCCAGGCTGCAACACAGACAGACCAAGGGGAAGAAAACCAGGAGGGTCTGTCCAAAGATACAGATTTCCAGGAGCCAGAGCAAACAGAGCATCCAAGTCCGGACTCCATCAGGGACGCTGGAGTCAAGCGCAGACCGGTATGTACTTTACTGTAGTTATTGTGTTATTGGGCTACCAACAATAATGATTTTGCTGAGGGACGTACTGGACTGCCCCCTTGCAATCCCATAGGCCCAGAGACTGTTTTAGAGACCCCAGCCCAGCTGTGGGGACTGGCTGGAGGGAAAGGGGTTGCTATGGGACAGGGGTTGTTTTATGGGGCTCCCAAAAATACGGTTTTGCCTCAGAAGAATGTATGGGTGCAACCCACTGTGTCCCCAGAGACTTCCATGCTGCTGCCAAAAACAGAGAGATGGGATCCTGGACTGTTTTGGGTGGGGGTGCAGGGCAAGAGCAATTTGCTCTATACAGTGGGAGCAAGGCCAAGGGCTGGGGGAGGTCTTTACTCTGCACCTTGGGACTGTGTGCGCACCGACATGAACTTGCCTAGCATGCAGCGGGCCTGGCCAAACCAGCAGATTCATGACTATCAGCGTAGCTGGGAAAATCTTGGATGTTCTCCGCCCGCTTGGGGAAGGATTGTCATGAATCAGCCAGTGGCCATATTGGATTTGGTGTGAACTATGCTGGGGCCATTTTGTGACTGGCAGCGGTGGCCATTTTGGGCTGGGTGGTCTTCCACATGCTGTTGCCATGGGGAGGAACAAAAGGTTTGGGGCCCACTTGTTATGGATATATTTTTGTGTTGTGGTCTAGGGGATAAAGTATTATAAGTTTACCCCTTAGCATATCCCCATCCCTTCCATGTTTAGGCTCATTGTAATGGGTGTCATGTGAGGGAGCTGGTGGGATGTGTTGGTTCTATGTGTGTGAAACATTGTGTGTTGTATTTGTAAATATGAATGTATGGTATTATATTAGTATGTCATTATATTGTAGAGGGGAAGCCATTGAATACAGCCACGCCTCCTTTGTTCCCAAAGGCCTGTTAATCCCATTAGCTAAGTATCCAGCATAGAACTAACAATGGGAAGCTCACAGCTGGAAAGCAGACAGGCAGGCACCCAGAAACAATGGGATGGCCTGAAGGCTTCTCATGGGCACAAGAGAACCAACGTATGCTTTGCCCTGGAGAGTCAAAACCCAAATGAATTAGTTGGCCTCGCCTAGTGGGCGGACCTGGGAGGGGACTATTGGTTCACACACAGTTCCCCTTCATGATTGGCCAGACGTCATTTGGGGCTGGCTTACGGTAGCCACTTCCCCCATTCTTGTGTGATGTGGTTAAATATGCTGTTCTAAAATAAAACATGGTTCATAATTTTCATCAAGACTTTGTGTGCAGGTGTATTATTGACCCAAGGGCATATGCTGGCAGAGGAGATCGTTTCTGACTTCCTTCCAGGGTTCCCAGCGCACACTACCTTAAGCTGGGACTTATGCTCTTGCATCCGCAAAGAAGGTCCATTTGTCTGAGTCACCCAAATCTTAGGTCTAAAACCTACAGGAGATAAGAGGACTAGGATCCTCTATACTCCATCATCATTGTAGGTTGTGACAGGCTCCAGTAAACAACAATTGCTCAATTGAATAGGGGCCAATGTCTATTTAGCCTAATAAGAGATCATCCCTGTAGGGGTAGTGAAAAGCACCAAAGCCCTGGTCCAGGAGTTAACAAACACACACACAGGAATTCCTAAATTGGGGTACTCCTCCCTGCTAACACACTTCTCCCCATAAGGCTTGTCAGAAGGGTCCCTTGTTTTAGGTTTCCCTGTTTCTGTTTGTTAGGGAAGATTTGTGGTGTTGTGGGTTGGCATGACAACAGTGGCAGTTGAAAAGTGAACTTTAACTTTCTGCATGAGACAAAGTGCTGTTCGGCTCATAAGTTCATAGGAATGAGAACAGAACATTATGGATACCTAACACTTCTTCTCTACTTATTGCTGTACAATTGAGACATAGTGAGAAAACACAAGGTATTAAAACCATTTCCTATTCAGTGCTTGGGGCAGATTCACTTACTAACTGCCATCTTGCCCAGATCCTTCCAGGTAATCCCTAGCACCAATAAACAGAAAACCAAAGAGCAGAAGAGAGGACCTAGCCGGTGGGATCCATTCACTGACCAGTCCAGTTGGTCCCTCCTCTTGACATATAGCTTCCAGACCAAGCTAATGTATATGAGCATTATCCAAAAACCTTATTCTAGCCACAGCTGGTTAGCCTGATGCAGTTTGAGAGGAGCCGCTAGACAACGCTGTAGCCATTATGGAATGAAGGATACAATGTTGTTATTATTTACAGAGCCAAGTCACGTTATTATAACCACCGCTTACTTTTGATGTCAGCAGCACAAGTGATGAGCTGACTTGGTGGGAATATATGGTGACATGTAGGCAGTCTGCAAGCATATCAACCATTGCGGTCATGTGTATGGGGGCTCCAAAGCACCTGGTTGGTCCCTGCACCCATGCTGACAAGGTTTCATCATCAGAAATGGCTTCAATTTGCAAAACAATACCAAAATTGGACCTCTTCTGATTGGCAAAGGTTTGTCTTCTCTGAAGAGTCAGGTTTTCTGCTCCATCAACTGGACGGACGTTGGCGTGTCAGGCGCAAAACCTCAGAGAACAAACACTCTGCAACCATTTTTAGAAGAACACAAGCTGGTGGTGGCAGTGTTATGGTCTGGGGAATGATTTCTTAGTATTGTCTGGATCAATCATGCCTCTGGAAGGCACCTTCAACTGATTGGGTTATGTGTCCATCCTTGAAGATCAAGTACATCCATACATGATGACTGTCTTCCCTGGAGCAGATGGGATCTTCCAGCAGGACAATGCAACATGTCATAGGGCTAGAATTGTTCAGGAGTAGTTGGCAGATCAGGACAAAGACTTCCAAGTACTTTCCTGGACTCTAAATCCCCTGGATTTAGACCTCATCGAGCACCTGTTGGACCACCTCAATCTCTATGTTCGCCATATGGATCCTGCACAGCGCAGACTTCAGCAGCTGTAGGATGCACTGCTGTCTGCATGGCTCCCTTGCCGATCTTATTGACTTCCGTCTAGCTGCTGTATTTTTTTCATGAGTTACCGATCAGTGCAGCGAGACCCGAGTGGTTCCATAACCGAAATGTTATACAACAATAGTCCTTATGTCTCTCTGTTTAGGTGTTCATATTTTTTATTTTCTTTTCCATTTATTATTATTATATTATTTCTTTATTTTATCCTCTTCTCAATAGGATTAGAATAAAAGATACATTTTAATATTAAAACCACGAGTGCCTAACAAAACCTGCATTCTTTTTTTGTAAAGTCTCATTTAATAGTCCGCTCAGGGACCTTTAATAAACTATCTCCCTAACGTCTCATTATTGGAGGAACACCACACAAACTAATCATTCATAAGAAAAACAAATCCACAAATCCACAAAAGCCAACTCAGGTTTATCTTGTGTCCTCCACTGACCACAGCAGCTGCTGGAGGTTTCACACCATTAATTATACAAGGAAATGACACAAGAACATTGGCTATAAGTCAACAATGGAGAGCCCAGCTCTTTTTACCGTTAATATAGTAGGAGAGATCCACAAATACTTTGTAATGTCTGTCATCCGAGGATATTTTTGTCTTAGCATCTACCTGTCTGTATCTTTCTCTGTATCACTGCTCTCCTTCTTTCTCATCTTTCTATGTTCTGCAGCATTTTCTATGTCTCTCTTGCTCTTTCTTTTCTGTGCCCTTAAGTCACTCCACTCCTTTTCTCTCTTTTGCACGTTTTTCTCACTTTCTCTCTCACTTTCTCTATTTATACATCTTTCTCTCACTCGTTTCTCTGTATCTCTTGCTGTCACTCCCTGTTTGTGCCTCTTTTTTATGAATTCATTTTTTATGTATTTTGAAATTTACTTAAAATGTAGAATATGGCTTTGAACTTTGACTCTCTTTTCGTCAAGTGCTAGAATTTATATTGATGCCTAAAATGTTTCTATTGCACAAAAATATATAGAAACAGGAGGCTCATAACCCCAGGTCATGAAATATACAGTTGCTTTCAAAAGTTTGCATACCCTGGCAGAAATGGTGACATTTTGGCATTTATTTTGAAAATATGACTGATCATGCAAAAAAAATGTCTTTTATTGAAGGATATCGATCATATGAAGCCATTTATTATCACATAATTGTTTAGCTCCTTTTTAAATCATAATGATAACAGAAATCACCCAAATGGCACTGATCAATAGTTTACATACCCTTGAATGTTTGGCCTTGTTAAAGACACTCAAGGTGACACACAGGGGTTAAAATGGCAATTAAAAGTTCATTTTTCACACCTGCAGCTTTTTAAATTGCAATTAGTTTCTGTGTATAAATAGGTCAATGTGTTTGTTAGCGCTCACATGGATGCACTGAGCAGGATAGATACTGAGCAATGGGGAGCAGAGAAGAACTGTCAAAAGATCTGCGTAACAAGGTAATGGAACTTCATAAAGATGGAAAAGGATATAAAAAGATATCCAAAGTCTTGAAAGGCTAGTCAGTACTGTTCAATCACCTATTAAGAAGTGGAAAATTTGACAATCTCTTGATACCAAGCCAAGGTCAGGTAGACCAAGAAAGATTTCAGCCACAACTGCCAGAAGAATTCTTCAGAATACAAAGAAAAACCCCACAGGTAACCTCAGGAGAAATACAGGCTGCTCTGGAAAAAGGCGGAGTGGGTGTTTCAAGGAGCACAATACAATGATACTTTATCAAATATGAACTGCATGGTCAAGATGCCAGAAAGAAGCCTTTACTGCGCCAAATGTCACAAAACAGCCAGGTTAGAATATGCCTTGACAGGCTTTACAGCTTCTGGCACCCTGTAATTTGGAGTGACGAGACCAAAATAGAGCTTTATGGCCACAACAATAAGCGCTATGTTTGAAGAGGGGTCAGCAAGGCCTATAGTGAAAATAATACCATCCCCACTGTGAAGCATGGTGGTGGCTCACTGATGTTTCGGGGGGGGGGGGGGGGGGGAGCTCTGAAGGCACAGGGAATCTTGTGACAATTGGTGGCAAGATGCATGCAGCATGTTAGAAAATACTGGCAGACAATTTGCATTCTTCTGCATGAAGGCTGTGCATGGGACGCTCTTGGACTTTCTAGCATGACAATGGCCCGAAGCACAAGGCCAAGTTGACCCTCCAGTGGTTATGGTAGAAAAAGGTAAAGGTTGTGGAGTGGCCATCACAGTCTCCTTACCTTAATATCATCGAGCCACTCTGGGAAGATCTCAAACGTGTGGTTCATGCAAGAGAAATGGGTAGCTATACCACCTGCAAGAATTAGGGGCCTCATAGACAACTATTACACAAGACTGCGCGCTGTCATTGATGCTAAAGGGGGCAATACACAATATTAAGAACTAAGGGTATGTAAACTTTTGAACAGGGTCATATATTTTTTTTCTTTGTTGCCATGTTTTGTTTTATGATTGTGCCATTTTGTTATAACCTACAGTGGAATATGAATCCCATAAGAAATAAAAGAAATGTGTTTATCTGCTCACTCATGTTTTCTTTAGAAATGGTACATATATTACCAATTCTCCAAGGGTATGCAAACTTTTGAGCACAACTGTATTAAGAGGGCCAAACTCAATTAGTTTATGATATGTCTAATTTTTATAGCAATACAGCTCATCAACTAAATACCCTATGAAACCTTCACTAACATATTGGAGAGCGTGAATTCTGGTTTCATTTATTACAGTCTACCATTAGAGCTTGCAATTTGTTTTAGCTATTTTATGTTGAATTAGCTTGAACTGTGTTATTCCTTGAAATCTTTATATATCTTTTAGATTTCAATACTTTTTATTGCCCAGACATATCTCTCTTTAATGGCGGGAGACTATATTAACCAATACAGAAGATGTAATAATAATCATTAAGACTATCTGCTTGGAACAATCCTTGCTTTTGGGGACATGTCTATGGTGAATGTTCCTTTTGATCTCTCAGACTTTATCCAGGACATGAGTAATGTTTCTGATACAAAAAGTCCTTGATAACAAACTTATAAACAAACCTTGCCACATGTTCAGACCTCATTGTGTCCAGATTACTGCTGAACATGCAGATCCTGTTGGTTTTCAGCACCCTACTGGTGTCGGTGTGGAGCCAAAAGCTCTTTGCTGGGTGAGTATGTCAATAATGTACATATGAAAGATAGACAAGATAATTCTTCCAGAATACCTATGATTGTTCATATTTTTTGCCTCTAGAAAAATTACATGTTAATAATTCAGCAGATACTCTCTACTACTATAATGGTAACCCAACTGGGCTGTTGATAAATGCTTGGGGCTGTATTGTTTTAAGTGGTTAGCATTTGTTTCTAATGGTAAGTTATATATATAATAAATATTAATGCAGTTTGTTTTGGTTTAAAACACAATTTTGCATGTGCTATTGAGAATGATTTTACATTTTCTTTACAATCACTTTTCTTTATACAAAAACTGAAGCAATATGAGAACGTTAACTTTCTACTGTCCCTCTGTATTAGGCATTTGACAGGTCTGCATCAATCTGACTATCTGAATTTAGGTTTAATCTGGCATTAGACTTGTAGATACTATAAGCTAAGGAGAGTCTTACTATGAAGAACAAACACCCGACACGCGTTTCCCCATATTTATCAAGGGAGCCTTATTTTTGGCTTATTCTAGCATATATTATATATATATATAGGCAGAATAGTTGGTCCACTGATAATATTTGTTCTTGGTATATAATGCTAGAGGTGTGGAACAGTCTTATAAAGAGATACTGTGTAGATTCCAGTTATGATCTACATTAAAACTATAGTGAAAAATAATTATTTTATCAAATTAATGCCATTAACAAATTACATTTTATGCAGTATGCCATTCAGCCTTTCTGATGCACCCACCAAACATAGACAAGCATAGTATGTTAAGTGGGCTATTTTTGCCAATAAATGCTGAGTAAAACAACAAATTGCACTAAAGTTTACTGAAAGAAAATGCATTTTTTTAAAATATTTAATTTATAAAATTCAGCTTATTACTGTAGTTTTATGCTTTAAAGTATTTGTACTTGCATTTGTAATACCTAAAGAATACTTTTGCACATTTTATTGCTTGAACATTTTTCTACAATAAGTAAATAAAGATATTAGGTAAATTCAGCACAGAAAATAAAGATATTTCTCAGAGTAACATTTGCTAACCCCATAATTTTGTAATTCGATAATTCAAACTTGTTTTTTTTTTTATTGTCTTCTAATGCAGAGACCAAGTTCTCCGGGTGGAAGTCAAAGACTATGATCAGCTAAAGGTTCTGAGAGAGCTGGAAGTCATGAAACATCTCCAGGTGCCTCCACCAACTCTCCATAAATAATCTTCTTCTTCCAATAACTATGAGTGTTACCAAACATCACAACATGAGGATTTGTGTTACTCTTCGATCTACTGGTTTCAGTGATGTTGCTTAAAAATACTTATATTCACATTTAGTACCAAGTGTAAACCATTCACAAATTATACAAAGAGAAATATTTGATCCCTCTCCAGTTATAGTACATGTGGACAATTGATCATCTATGAAAAATAGAAGAGTTTCTACATTTGCTATAAAAAACCCTATATATTATTGATTTGATATTAAAGCAGTATTTAATAATCAGCTACTGAATACTACATTTCCTTAATTATCGAGTACAAAATTGACTAATTCCACATATATGTATCCCATAAGCCCATAAGGATGGCCATTAATTACAATTAGATACAAATAATTAAAATCACAAATGTATTTATTATTTTCATAATTATTGTTTAACATGAAGCAATTAGTATCAGATTTAAATGAGTGGGGATCTGTTCAAACAAAGTAATAAGTTAATATTTAACTTTGTTAATTACTTGTTTAAATCAGATTTTAATTCCTCTTGGTTAAATAATAATTGTTAAAAAAATAAATACATATGCAATTTTAATTGTAATATAGAGTATTTATGTATCTAATGGCCATCTTTTTGGGCTATGAAATATATAAGAAATTGGTATTAAAACACTATCTTAACCTCAGATTAAATTCTCATGATTATCAATTTTTTGTACTTTAAGAATCTTAACACTCACATTGATGTTTTTTTATATTACCGTAATATGGTTCCTACAAATGGCACTGACAATAGCTGAGAATTGAATGTTGTATCTAGGGTACTATATTTGATATATTGTATATCATTTATATTTTTTATTTATATGTTTGTTTTAAGAACTGCTGTTTCCAAAATGTATTGCCCGACTAGTAATCTATTATTTTCCACTTTTAAACGATATAATTAAATTAAATGGAAGTTCATCTCCCTTCACATGGCTGCAAGAGCTATGAACGTTCAATAGCGAAGCTTTCTGACACAAGCAGACTCCTTTAAAAATACTTTTATGCTCATGGTTTACATAGCTGTTAATTTGTTACAAACTTCACAACTGGGATCTTTTTCCAGAATTTCATTGGCCCTTTAAATAACTGTAAAGATTATTATGAAACAAGTAGTAATATTTCTACTATAACAATGGTGGACTAAAAAACCTTAACAAGGTAAAATGACTCCTTATATACAGATATTTTACTCACAATTTTACAAAACAGACCGGAATTTTATACAACTTTGGTTTCTAAATAAAAATTTTTTTTTTCTGTTTTCTTATAAAAAGGTTTCTAGTTTTAATGAAAACTTATCTGGGAAATAAAAAATAAGTTGACTTCCACTTGTCCTACACATTTGTATCCATGACACAGACACTCATCATCAGTCTACAGCCAAAGATCAAGATGGCTTCAGTCTGTGATAAAATATGACTTGAGTCAGTGTGGATAGTTGGATTTATGTACATCTGAATGGAACCATCAGTAATTGTTTCCCTTCCGACAGATTGATTTCTGGCGTGGTCCTTCTAGGCCGGATCTACCCGTGGACATGAGAGTCCCTTTCAGTAGCCTGCAGGCTGTGAAGGTGTTCTTGGAATCCAACGGTATCTCCTATTCCATTATGGTGGAAGACGTTCAGGTACATGTTTAAGGGGGAACTGCTTCCTAAAATTAGAACCATAGACTTTATGGCCAATAAGAACCAAAAAGCCCAACCTAGTATGTCCATTATATCCTAAAAATTAGCTTAGGATAGTATTATGCCTTTTCCCAGGCATGCGTGAATTGAGTTAATGTGTCTGTCCCTGGGAGGCATTTTCTGTAAAATACCATGTTCACCCGTTACCCCAAAATCTTTCAACTTCCAACTACAAACCATGACCTCTTGCTTGTGAATTCATCTTCTTCTGGAAGAAACTTCCTTCCTGATCTTTCATAAATTATTTGATATATTTTAAGGTTTCTATCATATCATCCTTCTATCCTCACAGCTATACATATTAAGGACATGAAGTCTGTCCTTATATGTTATGACATGTTTAAAGTGTCTGCCTATCCTGTTCCCTCTTCTTTCCCCCCTGGTCCAGTCCTCATTTCTCAATCTCCTTGTAGGCCACCAGATAAAGTGTTGGGAACTAGTTTTCAATCCATGGATGGTCTGCTGAGAACTATGTTTTAACAATAAATCCACGTGTTACAAGGATCAGTTTTCATCTATAAAGGTTGAACTTGATGGTCTGAAAGTCATTTCTCAAACTCAGTTTACTCTGTAAAATACAACTGATCTGGGCTCTGTTAATGTATTTCTTTATTATTTCTCTTTGTTTTTCCTCCAGACACTTTTGGATCACGAGCAGCAGCAAATGAGAAGTTCCAAGAAACAAGAGAGAACCACCAGCACCTTCAGCTACTCTTCTTATCACACTCTGGATGAGGTAACAAACATATAAATCTAATCAATTCTAATTATTATTTTTCATTAGTGATTTTTCTGATAATTATCACTTGAAGAGTCATTTGTAGTTTGAAAACCATACATGGAGGGTTATCCTGCCCAAAATAATAATCCAATAAAATCAGTTCAATATAAAATAATAAGGAGGAGATCTTAAAAGGTTAAACTTGATGGACTGAATGTCTTTTTTCAACCTCAATTACTATGTAACTATATAACTATAATAGCTACAGCAGTTGGATAATATATTGTGTGAAAAAGGAAAGTGAAAAAAACATGATTAGCAAATGACCAAACACCAGCTGGTATAGGATTTAGCACATTCAAAACCTTATACATATACAAATATAAAATTATCTTAAACAAATTGTCTTCAAGTCTCAGACCACCCTATACCCAGAACTTTCTTTCTGGATTGTATCTATTCGTTTATTAGGTTTATTTTATTCGATGGAAATGCACGCATAGGAAGTGAAGGGTATTGAGGAGGAATCCCAGGGATCCCTTGGCTCTTTGGTGTTTAAGGGTATTGAAGGAGGATCCCCAGGCTCATAGAGGATAGGGGTATTGAGGGGAATCCTGGGGATCTCCAGGCTCATATGAGGTATTGGTATTAGCCCCTTAATTGTATTGGATTGGAGCAATCAAGCCTTTTAGGATGTTAGCCTCTTCAGGTATCCAGGCTTCTTGAAGCCATTTTTCTGGCTTTATGGGAACTGGTAGGCTAAAGAAACTGGTAGGCTTTTCTTAAAGTTACAGACACTCTAAAAGACTTCTGAGTAACCTTCAGCGAGACCAGATATAATTCCATAATAGATGTTTTACCAGTGCCGGCTGGTGACTTTCCAACTTGGTGCGGCGGAAAACAGAGACCTGGCCCCTCCCCTTACATTGACTTCACCCAACAGTATAAACCCCTCCCCTTCACAACATGTTACCACAACATGTATAGACCCTGCCTAGTGACACAGTCTCCACCCACAAAAGTGATCCCATAGAGGGGGGAGGGGTAGTGAGAGAGGTGGATAGAGAGTTAAGGAGAGTGATAGAGATAGAGGTAGAGAGAAATAGAGAGAGGGATAGAGAGATAGAGAAAGGGGTAGAGAGAGGAAGGTATAGAGAGAGAGCAAAGGATAGAGAGGGAGGTAGATAGTAAATTAGTGAGAGATTTTATGCCTCTCCTTCCTCCCTTAATATCTTCTCCCCCGCCATCTCCATACTTCTCTGTCTATCACTCTGAGCCTAGGCCAGGTATTTTACACCTGAGCCAATAATGATAAACGCAGATACTATGATAGCAGGTAATATACTGAGAGAGTAAAACTGCATAAATAAATAATTTATTTACTAGATTAATTAAACAAACAGAGACTAAACAGCACGTGGGAGGAACATCTTGCACCTACAGAAGGACAGGGTGATAATTCACCAACAACAGACCAGAACAAGAACGTTGCACCCCAAGCTCGTTCTGCATGATCCAGTACTGTTGTTTCTCCCTCCATTTTAAACATAATTTAAATAGCACGTGGAAGAAGCATCTCAAATCTCCCACGTGTTGTTTAAACTATCTTTAAAAAATAAATTTGAATAAATCTATGTGTTTTTTAAAATATTTATTCAGTTTATAGGCTGCCTATACATAATTAATATTAAGTTGCAAAAAACATATTTGAGTTGTTAATTTAGCATATATTTCTAATTTTGCTCCTTCACACACATATATACACACCCAGTCACATTATATATATATATATATATATATATATATATATATACTGTATATATATCTCTACCTTGTCGTGGTGAAGGGGCTTATTACCTCAATGAAGCTGTGAGCGATATCAGGAAGGGTCATCCAAGATGGGCAGGTCATTTCAGAGAGGTCAGACACAATGCTTCCCACTGGAGTAGGAACTGGCAACCCACTCCTATATCTTTGCCATGAAAACCATATGGATAAGCACAACCAGAAACGCAGACAGATGTAGCTGGTGTGCTGCATCTATGTGGTCACCGAGAATCAGACACGACTGAAGGACAGAACAAAAATAGCAAGACACAGAGAGGGATATGGAGTCACCTGACCTCTGCAGGTGCTCCTGTCTGGTATAGGCTGGGGTGGCGACAGACAGGTCACAAGCTTGGTGTGTGGAGCAGGGTAGTCAGAATCAATAAGACCACCAGCGTATTGAGAAACTGAAGCATTACACGCAGCTCCCTCTATCAGCATGCACTGTGAGATGGGAGTTGTTTTTTTTCCAATAAACTTTATTAAGATTGCACCAATGTATTCACTTCCCGGGGGGAGGTACTGTCCCTGCAGGATCTGGGACTTTTCCCTTCCGGCCATTCTGATTGGGTGATGCTGCGTTTGACAGACAGACTCAGTCCTATAGGTTAGAGCACAATTCGGACAAAGACAGCATTTTTACTGTTTTTTTTTTTATTCTCACCTGTACCCTGATCTGTATTACTAGGCAAGTCACCAGCAGGAAGATAGATATGATAAGTCAGTGTGTTTAGCTGCAGCACAGAGGGTTTTGACATTTAAAGTGATAGCAGCAGCTATTAAAAAAAGCACAAAATAATGAACATGATAACATTATTTTTTATTTATTATATAAATTATACAATTAAGTAACTGATGGGGGGATTAACTCAGTGCATTAATTTGGGGAGGGTGGTTGCCCATTTGCCCCTATGCACCAGCCACCCCTGGTCAGATATAACCTTCCCCGAGAAAAAAATTGGAGATTTTAAAGGGCACTGTTGTATTAAGCAGATCATGGTCTCTTAGCATAACAAAAGCCCTTTTAGCCCAATTATATAAAATGATGGATTATTGTTGTTGTTCAGTTAGTTCTGGCTCTTCGTGACCTTGTGGACTTTAGCACTCCAGTTCTTTCTATTACTATTTTTTATCTGTACCTCTGCTCCCCTGTAGGCGTTTGTCATGTTCGCCTATTTCAATCCTGCCATCTGTCACAGTGTGTGAGCTGGTTAGATAGCAAACTGTGAATTTACATATTACATCTACTAATGCACGCAGCATACATTATTTTAACTAATATCAGAATGTGATAGGGATCAAAAGAAACATAAAATATATTGGGTCTGTGTAGCTCCAAAAGACCGAGGGGTAACTGATCACAGCTGATGCGTCTCACTGGATATCAACATGTTATTTCTTTCAGATTTATGCCTGGATGGACAGTCTGGTGGCTGAATATCCAAAACTTATCAGCAAGATCCTTATTGGGAACAGCTATGAGGGTCGTCCAATATATGCTCTAAAGGTACATGGCTACTTCATTTTAGTATAAAGTGGTATTGTGGGCTCATTTGCATGTCCCTGTCTAGTTTCCCAGAGTGCATTGCAATAACTGTATTTCTGGGAATTGTGAGCAATAAAAAAAATGTTTTTTAACTTATCCTTAGACATTGAAATGTGATCATAAATGTGCTATCTATATATGTGCCCTGCATGGAGGAGGCTTCGATCATACTTAAGAGTTTTGAATAATGAACTAATCACAGACTGCATCAGCTGAGGCATTGCGTTCTTTGCAGAATACTTAGTGAAGTTAGTTTATTTTCAGTAAAAGGAAGAAGATTCAGAGTATGTCCAATAAAGTTCATATTGAGCTCTCATAGAAACATATGTTTGAAAATAGGTGAAATCTAATATGGCCATCTAGTCTGTCCATTATATCTTCAGAACAATTTTCCTAAAATCTTCATTATTGTCTTATGTATACCCCAGGCATGCTTAAAATCAAGTGTTGTCCCCATGTCTGTTCCACTTATCTTCTACCATTTCTATAAAGCAGTACTTTTGCGCCTTCCAGGTTCATATCATGACCGTCTTTTGGTAGATACTTTCCTCGTGATCTTTATTAAATCCTTTGATGTATTTGAAGGCCATGCTCTTCCCTACTATGCTCTAAGCCATTGGCTCTCACAGTCTCTGAGTTGGGGAGCAGCTGGTTAACGTCCAGTGCTAATGGTGATTGGCTTAGAGATCCAGCACATTCATAACAAGTTAATATTACATGTGACATATTCAATATTCATTATTTCTATATAATGCATTTCAACTGCAGATGTCTAAATAAATAATATATCTATAACTATAACCAATGGTGGAGGTCCCTAGGGACAGGGAGATAAGGTCTCCGGGACCAGCCCTAGGAGGACCTGTTGAGAATCACAACCCTCAGCTATACCCATTACGGTCATGAAGTCTTTGTGTTTTAGACCATACACTGCTAGTTTTCCTCCTTTGAATTGCTTCTGATGTATTAATATCATTTTGGAGATAGGTCTCAAGAACTGGACACAGGAGTGAGCAGAGCTTAACTCTTTCAATTCTGTTGCAGTTCAGTACAGGAGGGAACAAGCCGGCAATCTGGATGGACTTCGGTATTCATTCTCGAGAATGGATCACACAGGCCACCGGGATATGGACTGCGAAAAAGGTCACAAGCAAGAGAAAGTAGTTCTCACATAACTAAGTATATTATCTCCATATTCCTAGAACACATTGGTACATTCAAGTCTTTCTTTGGTTATAATACAGGAACCTATATTATAATACAAGACCGACACATAGAAGAAGGACAATCACGGGAGCCTCCATCCATCAGCCCTGTAATAATAAATGTACAGCTACACTTGATTTGGATGCTCCTCGCTTCTTCACACAGATCCATGTATATAATTAGCTGTAACAGTACCAGTACCATGTTCAAAATCAGCCCAAGTGCAGAGTGGAGGACCCTGGTGCAAAATAATTTGGAGGCCCCTATACAACTTCTCTATACGAGGGGTCAATAAACAGCCAAAATATACGTAGGTGATCAGATTACCTCTCCTCTAATAAATTAAGAGATCCCTTACAATAAGGTGCTGTTACTGGCAGCAGAGAGCCCTTACCTATGGCAGGAGATGGCCCCTACCAGTTGTGAGTCCAGGTGCTTTGTATCTGCTGAACCAGCGATAGCTCCGCCACTGCCAGTGCAGCTATGAAATAAGGTTGACATTAATTTTATAAATAATTTTAATTCAGAAATAATCATAAAACAACTTTAAAGAAAAAAATATTCATGGTGTCCCATAAAGTCACTATGGTGGTGAGTAATGGGCTATAAAAAAATGATTTCAGTGTTTCATCTCTGCACTATTTTTACATTCTCTCAAGTTAATTCTCTCAAGTGGGAGTTAATTTGAGATTATTTGCCTCCTCTGCCCAGAAGACACAATGGCAGGGGAGATAAAGAAAGAGACTCTCCAATAAATACACCGCACAACCCGCTAAAAATCCGAAAATAAGGCGTAAGTTCTGGGTGGGGTGGTGGAAGCCAGGTGTCAGGGAAAAATGGGGGTGGGCCGTCGGGGGCAAAGAAAAAGAATCTCCAAATTTGCTCCTTCAGATCCCCCCAACATAAGGGGGGTAAGTTATGTGGGGGCGGAGGCCAGGGGTCAGGGGCACCCAGTACAAACATTTTTTTGCCCTCCATTCACCGTCTCTGCCACTGCTTTCCCCCCTAATATAAAATAAGTTGAACATAAGAGGAGATCACTGAATCCAAACCATTCTTCTCTACTCTTACACCCACCTACACCCAGATTACTGGTGTTTGTCATTTATGGTGTATTTTTCTTACAGATTGCAAGTACTTATGGCGTTGATCCATCAATTACATCGGTCCTTCTCAATCTGGACATCTTCCTGGAAATAGTCACCAACCCGGACGGTTATGCTTATACCCACAGCACGGTAACATGCTTTCTTCTTTACTGTTTTCTTAAAGGATCACTGTAGTGTTCATACACCAGGGCTTCATTTGCTTTAGTGTTTCATAACTCAGGAGCTCTGCTTCAGGTGTCCAGGGGGTGGGAGAACATCTGGCCAGGAGGCTGTCCTGACAGGAGGCTTTACCTGCCTCATTGGACATAATGTTACCCATGGTAAAGTCCTGCAAAATGGTGGGTTAAAAGTAGTTTTAGTCATTATTAACAAACCAATCTCATTCCTGCCACTTAATACGCAATAATATGCTCCATGCCCGACAATTGCGATTTGGCCAATAGAATAGGGCTCTATATTAGCACATAGCATATTTTTTTACATAATTTTAAGTTAGTGAACTTCTATCCAAAAGCAAGGTCTTTAATAACTAAACATTTCTGTAAGAAAAATATGCTCTGTGCTTATATAGAGCCCTATTCAATTGGCCAAATCGCAATTGAATGAGGCCCATTGTCTCCCTGTGAAAGTCCCCATAACTTATAAGCTTGTCCTGCTGTCATATAATTCTTGACACGATGAAGGCCCAAACTATCTGAAGGAGCTCCTCACTCCTTGTGTTCCAACTCGTGGTCTGAGATCTGCAGCTGAAAATCTATTAACCATCCTAAGAATCTCCTCCCAGACCTCTGGATCCTGAGTTTTATGGCCAACAAAAAGACTCTGGAACTCTCTACCTGAGATGCCCAAATAAGTTAAAACTCTCTCTCTTTTCTTTCCTGCCCTAAGAGCATTGAGCGCCTTCTGGGAGAAAATAATACAAATAAAATATTATTATTATTATTATTATTATTATTATTATTATTATTATGTTAAATAAGTATTTCAGTGACAGCATTAAAAAAATACAATTACTATGAAGTGAAAATAATTCCTTATTGTTTTCATTGATTCCTCCTCCAAGGCACATGGCCAATCAATGTGCGACATACAAGTGGGGAAATGACTTTAACTATGAGGGTGAGAGTAAGGTCTGCCATTGGGAGGTATCAGGTGTATTGATGTCTGGCGATGTGTAAGGAGCCAATGTATTTATATACGGCCTTGCACATGTTTCCTGTAACCGGAGTCTTCTGCTGAAGGCCTTGTTGATAGTGACAAAAAACAAGTCGAGACAGTTTGTTGGATAGATCTTTTATACTTAAAATTCATGAAAGTTGAAGACCCCACCTCCATTCTACTACTGTGCTTTTGCCATAACAAGATGTTGATTGAATATGTTTGAGGTCACCTTGTAATAGTATTCAGAGATGTAATTGCGCTTCTTTAGAATCGCATGTGGCGTAAGACAAGATCTATCAATGCTGGCTCATCGTGTGTTGGTGTCGACCCCAATAGGAACTGGGATGCTGGCTTTGGAGGTAAAAACTTCTATTATTAAGGATTATTATATTCAATATAAGAGTACCGATTGCTGTATTGCTTCTGGAGAAACGCAGCTAATTTGATAACTTTAGTGGATCAACACAAACAATCTTCATAAGTGAGATGGAGAGCTTTCAAAATCCCACAGGAGGCTCCTTCACTGGTCTTCAAGAATTGTAGAAAAAGACTTTCCATAAATCACTATATTTAGACTTTCACAATGGCCTCTCTTCTCCTTTCCTCCTTTTTAGCTTCCTTATCTTTATTCCTGTCCTCTTCTCATATTGATTTGTCTTTCTTTCTTTCTCAGGAACAAATAGAGTCCTCCGTGTCTTGTCACATGTTCTCTTATATCTGGTCCATCATATTTCAGACAAAATTATTAACAATATGAAAACGAAAATTGTGGACTCTCAATCTCCACAAAGAACCAAAAAGAGTCCAGAGTACATTGCAAATTGTTTTATATTATTTTGTCTGGTTAGGTCCTGGTTCCTCGAGCAATCCATGTGACGAGACCTACCATGGGGCATATCCTTACTCAGAGTCCGAAGTTAACTCCATTGCGGACTTCATTCTGGCGCATGGCAACATGAAGGCTCTACTCACTATCCATAGCTACTCTCAGATGCTTTTGTTTCCTTACGGCTTCACTCCTGAGCTCGCCCCGGACCACGAGGAGCTGGTGAGGAGCACAGATGTATTATACTGCACTCTTTATATGTTTGAACATTTTTGACTAAGAACATAGTTAGGCAGGAAAATTGTAATGAAACTTTATTTTAGACATGAAAAATAAATGGTGATGCCTCTGATGGACCTGAATGATGTTTTGGGGAAAGTTTCATGTGTAGGAGGATGGCTTGTAGTTTAAGATCCAAGCTAACTGGAAATGCTGATGCCAGACAAGATGGAACATGTTATACATAGGCTTCAAAACATTTATGCTCATGACTTATGTAGCTGCTAATGTTGTTAGTTTGTTACATATTTCACAAACATGTGAAGTTCTTCCTAAACTACAGTGAACTACAGCAAACAAGTTCTATCCAGCGTAATAAGAGACCAATTATATAAAGTTGTGAGACATCTTATTCTTCTGCCCTCGAGGGTTGACATGTTGGCTTCTCGTTATCTTCTCATGTCTCATATTACATAGTTACATAGTAATTAAGTTTGAAAAAAGTTCAACCTTTTAAGATCTCATCTGATCTGCAATATGCAGATTAAACATTAATTAATTAGTTGTTAATTTATTATTAATCAATTATTTAATTACTTTTTAATTTATTATTATTTTTTTTTTATTGCATATTGCATTTTTAGTTCAGAGATACCACAACTGGATGTGTTTATTAGGATTACACTTTTCAGTGTCCTATAAACCAGTGAATAATTTTTAATATTACAAATGTTTTGTTGTCTTTAGAACAATCTGGCCAAGAAAGCAGCGGACGCCTTAGCTTCACTGCATGGTACCAAATATACCTATGGGACCACCATTGCCACGATCTGTAAGTATCCACATTTGCTACGTATCAATTTATTTAGATGAATAAGTATTGATTATGGTATAATTTACAGATATGGTATAATTTAAAACCAACCCTAACATAACCTTAACTCTAAAACTAACCCTAACCGAACAAACTCTTACCTAACCCTAACCCTTTCCCATTCCCAATGCATGAATATAATTGCATAAATTCATTTTATTACATGGCATATATTTAATGTTATCTAAAATGTTTATATTTCATCTGCTTCAGAAAGAAGTTTGTTATGATCTTCCCATGTTCCTCTTTGTTTTGCAGACCGGGCTGATGGTACAACAACTGACTGGGGCTACATTAATGGGATCAAGTACTCCTACACCTTTGAGTTAAGGGACACTGGGAAATATGGGTTCATCCTACCAGCTGACCAGATCATCCCAACAGCCGAGGAGACATGGCTGGCTCTTATTACCATAATGGAGCATGTTAAGGAAAAACCTTACTAGCCCATCAATGGAAACCAATGAGCAGCCATGAATAAATGCTCAGATTCAGTTTAGAGTAAAACTGATATATGGCGCTTTAAGACCATGTACTAATGAAGTACGATTAGTCAAATAGACAGTAGCAATTATACCGTCATCATAACCAGAATTAGCAGCTTGTCACTACGTCTCATACATGAAGCTAGGCACCGCTACACCTAAAACCAAGTTCAACTGCTTGATATCACCTATAAACACAATAAATATCAAATACTATTTCTGGTAAATAAAATATTGTCTCATGCATTTATGGTAATTCCGGTGTTTGTGTCTCTGGATATACTTTATTTAGTATTTTACATTATTTGTTCTATAATTTAGGTGTTTTGTGCCAATGAATACATGAATAATCTAACATATTACTCAGGTAGAATTGTCCTAGTTCCTCTTTGAATTAATTTACATTTTTAGGGGAGCTGTAGGACATTGTAACCCGTTAAATATTTTTGTGACCACCCTCTACTGTCTTAAACTGAACACACAACTGAATGTGTCTGGACCTGCAGTATAAAACTCAGCAGAAGTATTATTATTATTATTGTTTATTTGTAATGCGCCAACATATTCCGTACCAAAAAACGTGCAGATCCAACTCAGTATATTGGAAAGACACACAGTTACATCGCTGGCGCCCCTAGGCACAGCAGCTTCCTCCCTATTGTAACTCTCGAATTCCAGGCATTTACCCCTTAGCTAGAAGTCTGATCTACAGTATTTCCTTTTTTTATGATGAGGAACATTTTGAAGTGTGAAATGAGGCACCCAACACATGGAAGCGCCCCTAGATGGCTGCCTTGTTGCGCTAATGAGAAACAAAAACACAGAAGCCTGGTCAAATTTCAAGTTTTTAGGTCACCTCAAAATCAAGCGGTTTTTTAAAAGTAATTTGTTAAAAACAACATTGGAAATTGGCAATACATTGTACTAGCTATTTTTCTAACATAAATAATTGCGGAGTTGTTCATAATTGGTTGTGCTGCATTGCTATGCCAATGTGCGACTAGTTGCTTTGATGTGCTAATTAGTGACACACTATTTTTTCATACACATAAATTTATATTTAGATCACCCACACTATATAAGCATAATGAGCTGCAAATTAGAATAATTAGCCACACAATAGCATAATTATGAAGCACAAACATTATTAAATGTCTCAGGAATTATGCACTGTAAAAATAAGGATGCTACAAAGTATATATATCTTGGGGAACAGACATTTGTTCAGTAGATGAATAGCTGCTAGAAGGTATCATACATTAGATAGGCCATATTCAAATGAGGTTTTGGGCGATCTGGTAGCTTGTAAGTGAGATCGCAAATTCATTCCGTTTCAATTTGCGTTTTTTTGTGGGCTCCAAACAGCCTTGGAAATTTTGAAATGGTTAAACTTACAGCCTCCCGAAGCCTTTGATCTTTTGACTTTCGTAAGAGTTACAATCGCTAAAATCGCAAATCGCTATTAAATTGCTCAATTTCCCCAAGCCCACAAATGTTTGCACACCGTAAACGGCAAATGAAGGAGAAAATCCTACGAGTGCTAGAGATGACCTGCAAGGGGGTTAAGCCCCTGTCCGCAGCACTGTAAATGCAAATACAAAATCACTACTGCGCTGTAAACAACGGGGAAAGCGATGACAGACATTGGAATCGGCAGTGTTACGATCTGCTTCTTCAGTCAGGCGTGATAAGGCCCAGCAGATCTACCAGATTCTTTTGATCCCTTCACCAAGACAGCCGATGTCTCTAAAATGTCCTTACTCTTTATGCAGCATTTAAAAATACTATGAACACAGCATTATAAATATCAGGAACTGCTTTAATTGCTGTGGAAACTTCATTACAGGTTTAATAGATGTACATTTAAACTCGAGCTGACAACACTGCGTATCTCTGGACCCTCCATAAAGCACTACTGACAAGGTTTTATCTGCAAGCCATCACAACACCCACTTCAGTCATACAGAAATAATGCTTATCTTATTACCTCCCTTTCTTTAAGAGTATACTGTAAGTTTTGAAGTTACGCCACCTCCTTTTTCTTTAGGAGCATATATCTTCAACATATGTCACCTTCCCTTTCTTTAGGAACATATATCTTCTTTAAGACATTCAAAACAGCAGTATCTCAACCGCCCTCAGAGACACCATTATTTCTCTCTCCATGTAACTGAAATCTCAACTGGCTCTCGGACAGTTTGTAAATTATTTAACACTTCATGAACCAAACTTGCAACATACAGAATCAAACACCACAAGTCAATCACACATAGGGAAGCAACACAACATACAGTAATTAACATACATAGGGTAATTAACTTAACATAAAAACATCACATATAATAGTTTTGTCAAACTACGAATCGTCGTCACGCTTTTGCGGAAGGTGGAGGCTCCCGCGTCGGCTGCAATGCGGCCCCTCGCAAAGCGATGCTTTATTGTTATGCAAAAATATGCTTTATTGTTTAGATTGTGTTAAAATGGCGGCTATATTGTATGTATGTGTTACGCGCATCGGAATGAATTTGCGTCATTAGTAAGTGATTTTCCGTCTTTAGTAACAGTCCGTTCTACTACCTCGTGAAAGTGCTACGTGTTGGGCTCTGTTTTCCGCGCTTGGGGGAGATGTAGCCTCGTTTTTGTTTTTTTCGGCGCCCATTTTTTCTCTCGCTTTCGATTTTCGTGTGTGTAAACTCGGGAAACTTCACTTGCAGAGGTCCTGGGTGCCCCCCTAGGTGTGGGTAAGTTTTTTATATATTTTTTGTGTATATTTATTGTGTTTTTAATGTTTTCAGGTGCGCGTGGATCGGCCGTTGAGGTCGTATTTTTGTGAGGTCGTAATGTTTTTTTTTCTAATTCCCGCATCTCGTATTTTTGTCTGCTAAGTCGGTAAATGCCCTGCGGTTCGTATTTTTGGTAGTGCCGCTTCTGTGGGTGTTTGTAGCCGGGTGTGAGGCGCCGTAGAGCCTCCACCTCCGCAAATGCGTTCCGCATTTGGGGTTTGCGATGAGCCTTCGGCCCATTGCAGCCGATGTTAGAGCCTCCAGCTTCCGCAAATGCGGCCCCTCGCTTCGCGAGCTCGCAAAGCGTGACAACGATTCGTAATTTGACAACTATTATATGTGATTAATAATAATAATAATAATATTTTAAATAATAACAATAATAATAATAATATCTGCTAATTTCATACATCTAGACAGGAAGTACAGTCAGGCCCAGATTTACATTTTTGGAGCCATTTTTGGAGCAGAAAATTAAAAAAAGAAAAAAAGCCGCCCCTAAAACATTTGCTTGCTGGTCCCCCTGCATATATATATGTATATACACACATACATACCTAGTGAGAGAGAAAGAGATATGTGTATTTATAAGTCTATACATAAATAGTAAATTATTGCGTGTATATACAGTATATATATATATATATATATATATACACACACACACACACATAGATACAAATATACACAAACAAATAATACACACACAAACATACACACATACATTGCGTACCGTATTTACTCAAATTACTTAGAATCGATGGTGCACTAGATTCAATGTTTTCGGGGTTAACATTGAATCTAGTGCGCCATCGATAACATTGAGAGCCCCACACAGAGCCTGGCACCCAGAGAGCCCCAGCACACTGGCACACAGAGCCTGGCACACAGAGAGCCCCAGCACACTGGCACACAGAGCCTGGCACCTAGAGAGCCCCAGCACACTGGCACACAGAGCCTGGCACCTAGAGAGCCCCAGCACACTGGCACACAGAGCCTGGCACCTAGAGAGCCCCAGCACACTGGCACACAGAGCCTGGCACCCAGAGAGCCCCAGCACATTGGCACACAGAGCCTGGCACACAGAGAGCCCCAGCACACTGGCACACAGAGCCTGGCACCCAGAGAGCCCAAGCACACTGGCACACAGAGCCTTGCACATAGAGAGCCCCAGCACACTGGCACACAGAGCCTTGCACCCAGAGAGCCTCAGCACACTGGCACTCAGAGCCTGACACCCAGAGAGCCCCAGAACACTGGCACACAGAACCTGGCACCCAGAGAGTTCCAGCACACTGGCACACAGAGCCTGGCACCTAGAGAGCCCCAGCACACTGGCACACAGAGCCTGGCACCCAGAGAGCCCCAGCACACTGACACACAGAGCCTGGCACCTAGAGAACCCCAGCACACTGGCACACAGAGCCTGGCACCCAGAGAGCCCCAGCACACTGGCACACAGAGCCTGGCACCTAGAGAGCCCCAGCACACTGGCACACAGAGCCTGGCACCCAGAGAGCCCCAGCACACTGGCACACAGAGCCTGGCACCCAGAGAGCCCCAGCACACTGGCACACAGAGCCTTGCACCTAGAGAGCCCTAGCACACTGGCACACAGAGCCTTGCACCTAGAAAGCCCCAGCACACTGGCACACAGAGCCTGGCACCCAGAAAGCCCCAGCAAACTGGCACACAGAGCCTGACACCTAGAGAGCCCCAGCACACTGGCACACAGAGCCTGGCACCTAGAAAGCCCCAGCACACTGGCACACAGAGCCTGGCACCTAGAGAGCCCCAGCACACTGGCACACAGAGCCTGGCACCTAGAGAGCCCCAGCACAATGGCACACAGAGCCTTGGACCTAGAGAGCCCCAGCACACTGGCACACAGAGCCTTGCACCCAGAGAGCCCCAGCACACTGGCACACAGAGCCTGGCACCTAGAGAGCCCCAGCACACTGGCACACAGAGCCTGGCACCCAGAGAGCCCCAGCACACTGGCACACAGAGCCTGACACCCAGAGAACCCCAGCACACTGGCACACAGAGCCTGGCACCTAGAGAACCCCAGCACACTGGCACACAGAGCCTGGCACCCAGAGAGCCCCAGCACACTGGCACACAGAGCCTGGCACCCAGAAGCATAAAGAAAAAGAATAAAATAAAAAAAAAGAAAGAACAATGTTCACTTGAGTTGCCAGTAATTCAGCTCGATTGCTTACTACAATTGTGTACAAAAATGTACCCCAAAAAGTTATTCTTTCTGCTGAAAAAATGGAAACAGACAAGCTGAAACAGAGTACAAATGACAAATGCGCATTACATTCGCAAGCAAAAATATTTTTTGGATTCATGGGTACCAAACTTGGGGTGCGCATTAGATTCGATGACGCACTACATTAGCGTAAATACGGTATAGACACATACATATACACACAGGTGATATACTGTTATGGTTATTGAGAGAATTGTACCACTTCCCACTTGCTGATTCCTGTCCTGTGTGAGCTGGAGCCTTTTTGTATCTCCTGACCTCCTCCCCGTTACTACAGCAGGAAGGACCTACATTGCTCTGCTGTCATTGGTAGCTGTTTAGCACCAGAAGCAGAGCCCCCGCCCACTTCCTTCCTGCGCTCCTCCCCCTTCCTCCACAGTCTCCGCATGGAGAGGCCGAGCTGAACCTGATGTGCGCTGTCATTGTAGTGAGAGACAGCATGTGAGGGAGGAGATGTGAGGATCTGGTAATAAGGTTAAGGAATTGAGGGGGGATATAAGAGAAGATGGACACATAAATACCGTAGTTCTTCTTTGAGATATGCGTATGGTTTACTGGGGAGGAGAAAAGATGAGCACATGCAACCAATCACTGGCAAGTGCAACACACATGTGACTGGCGCAGAACACACCACCAGATATATGACTACCTACAATCTGTGACTTTATACTTTAGTCATTCAGTCATCTCCAACTCTCTGTGACCCTATGGACTGCAGCAAAGCAGGCACATCGGTCAGCCACTGCCCCTCTTAGCTCCCTCAAGCTCATGTTTCTTGCTTCAATTACCTCATCTATCCATCTCCGCCTATGTCATCCCCTTCTTCATGCGCCTTCTTCATGCGCCCAGCATCATATTCTTCTCTAGGGAATACTGTTGTCTCATGATGTGGCCAAAATATCTGAGCTTTAGTTCATGATCAAACCTTCCAGGGAACAGTTTGGCTTTATTCCCTGTAGTATTCATTGATTGGATCTTCTTACAGTCCAAGAGACTCTAATCAGTTTTACCAACACTACAATTCAAAGTTGCTTAGCCATCTTTATAGTCCAGTTCTCACATTGTATGTTACTGCTGGGAATACCATAGATCTAACTATGCTGACCTTTGTTAATAGTGCAATATCGTTACTTTTTAAAAGAGATCTGTAGACTTCCCATATCTTTCCTCCCCAGGGGCAAAAATCTTTTAATTTCATGGCTGCTGTCATGTCTTGGAGCCCAGGAAAATTAAATCTGTCACTGCCTCCAATTCTGCCCATAGATTGGCCAGGTGCTGAGATTGTTGGTTACAATGATCTTCATCTTCTTAACATTGAGCTGCGATTAGCAGCAAACAAGCAGATTCTAACCTACACATCCCACCAGTGGCATAGATAGAACTTGGGGCTACCCCTGAGTCTGAAGCCACCCCTGCCGTCAAATTCAGGGGCAATCCCGGGCGGCAGACGCACACACAGACACACAAACACTCACAGACTTAGACATGCACATTCACAGACACACACACCCACAGACACACACACTCACAGACTTACACGCACACACTTACAGACACACACTCACAGACTTACACGCACACACTCACAGACACACACTCACAGACACACACAATCAAGGACACTGACTGACACACAGAGACAGACACACACATACTTACACTCACACACACAGACAGACACAGACGGATAAACACACATAGACTTAGACACGCACACTCACAGACACACACACTCACAGACTTACAAACACACACTCACCGACACACACACACACACACTCAAGGACACTGACATACACACAGAGACAGACACACACAGATTTACACTCACACAGACAGACACACACAGACTTACAAACACACACTCACCAACACACTCACAGACGCACACCGACACACACTCACAGACGCACACACTCACAGACACACACATACTCACAGACACACACACACTCACAGACTTACAAACTCACAGACACACACACACTCACAGTCACACACACTCACCGACACACACTCACAGACTTACACACTCACAGACACACACAAACTCACAGACACACACTCACCGACACACACTCACAGACTTACACACTCACAGACTTACACACTCACAGATACACTCTCACAGACACACGCACATTCACAGATACACACACTCACATACCCACACACTCAGATACACACACTCACTCACAGACACACTAACACACACACTCACACACACTCACAGACACACACACACATTTACAGACATACACACTCATAGACGTACACACACACACACTCACTCACACACACTCACTCAAGGACACTCACAGACTTACACACAGGGGCACACACTTACACAGACACATGCACTCACAGACACACACTCGCAGACTTACACACACACTCACACAGACACATACGTGTGGGCACAGCATCAGCAGCAACTGACCTGTGTTCTCACCACAGCCGGTGCCGCCCACTTGGAATTTACACCAAAGGCGGTCTGCCCCTCTCTATCCCCCTTCTTACGCCAGTGCATAACACACAGTCAGTCACTGTGTATAGGAAACTAGTAAATGTCAGTCTTAACATCATTAGCTGACAACATTGTGTGGATGATCTCATCATTATTATCTATCCATTATTTGTTACATTTTCACTTACTAGAGTATTTCTCTGTCACAAATGTTGGCTAAATATGACTCATATTTTTAGTAATTATTTTATGACATTATATATTATGACAATTTAAAAAAATGTATTTAAATTTTATCAAAAGTTTTACAGAACAAATACTAATAATTGGATAATCATCCAATTTTCATTAAATACATAATTTTAGTTAAAACCCCCCTAAATATCCCGACCATAAAAAATAAAAATAAATAAATCTTAAAGTCTTTTCCTCCAAGGAGTTATAGATCCATTGGATAATATGAATAGCAGGGAACAGGGGAAGAAGAAGAGAAAAAACTAAAATACATATATGTTAATACAAGAGAGGCTACCTCATAGAGATTCACCCTAATTTCGTACAAAGAGAAAGCTGAATAAACTTATGCCATCTTATGAATACTTCATATAGGCCACGATGACCATTTTAATTTGTTTTTAGTTTGTCGGTCCTTATTATTACAAATAAAATCCAATTCAATCTGTGTATTTCTATCAACTCCCACTTTTATCTCTTGCCAAGTTGGTAAATTCTCTTTTTTTTTTCAGTTAAGAGTGATCAACCGTTTCGCTACCATTAAGGTATTAATAGTCATGTGGATCTTAATTTTTGGGATATTTTCTTGATACATTGTGGAATTCAAAATAGCAGTATATAGCATATTACAAAATAACCAGTTCTCTTTTTTGTAACATCTTTTAACTAGCGATAAATTCAAATGTTATAAAATTATCTCCTTTATATAAATCGTTTAGAGTTATTATAACCCATTTTGTCCACTCCACTTTCAAAAATGGTAATAATTCCTTGTAAATCTCATTTATTGGCGTAGCAGGCGATGGAAATTTAACTAGATTTAATCTTTCATTCAAGCCAAACCACCATCTTGTTAATGCTCTGTGAACCATTGGTAATTTATTATTTTTCCCCTCATAGGATTTATCTCAGAATACGGTTTCAACGTCCACACAATTGTCAGATATTTTGGAATTACGCTCTTAATAGTATATTTTAGAATATGGGTTAAAGCTATTGCTCTTGAGTATTCAAGAACATTAGGTGCTGTCAGACCACCTTTAGAATATGCTTTTGTTGTAATGTCTTTTTTAATTCTAGGTTTTTTATTCATATATATAAAGTTATCTATTTTGTTCTGCAATTCATTTAATCTATAAGTAGGAATTTTAAGAGGTATATAATTTCTTAAGATGTATATCATTTTCAGGAGCACAGTCATTTTTATGGCCGATATTCTTCCCGACCATGTCAAATAGAATTTCCTCCAGTTTGCTATCATATTATTAATATCCAGGTTTAGTAACTCAAAATTATTTTTTAATAAATTATTCAAGTTTGGAGTAAATTTTATACATAAATGTTTAATTGTATTGTCACCCCAATTATATCCAAATTTATCTTTCAATTTTAATCTGTCATTGATTCCCAGATTCATTGCTATCACCTCTGAATATTTAATTTATAATATGAAATCTCACTGTAGTTATTTATAATTTTATGTAATTCAAGTAGAGAGTTTATGGGGTTTGTGAGAGTAACCACTAGGCCATCTGCAAATGCAATAACTTTATTGTTCAGAATACCTGTTGTTATACCTTCTATATCGCTACTTGTCCTAATGGATTCTATTAAGGGTTTCATAATTAGTACGAAGATAAGTGGAGAGAGTGGACACCCTTGTCTCGTTCTGTTCATTATTGAAAAGTTATCTGATTTGAAGTCCACTCCCCTAACAAAAGTGTTATTTGTGTATAAAGCTTTCATTGCACGTGAACTGAACTCTCCCAAACCGTATTTATCCTGGACTATATCAATGAATTCAAAGTTCACCCTATCGAACGCCTTTTGCGTGTCCATTGATAGGGCTACTAAGGGAATTTTTTTACTTTTTACGTGATCAATAATAACAATCAACCTCCGGATATTGTCCATAGTTTGTCTGAATTTATTAAATCTTTCATAAGGGGGTTAAGTCTGTGCGCTAGAATACTCAAGTAGGTTTTATTGTCCGTATTCAATGGCAAAATCAGTCTATAATTACAACATCTACTGTTGTCTTTACCTATTTTGGGTATGTTAACAATTGCAGCTTCCAAGTTTGTAGCGGGTGCCTTCCCTGCTAATTTTATCTCATTGGCAAATTTTTTCAGATGTTTACTCATAGACCCTACATATGTCTTTTAATAGATATTTGGAAATCCATTGGGTTTCTGTCATTTCTTTTGAAAGATCAGTAAGTTGTTCTTCTGTTATTTTTGGAAGAGCTATCTGTTCTAGAATTTTTTGCATTTGAGAATTAGACGGTCTACAAAACCCGGGTTTCTCATCAAGTCTATATAAAGATTGACAAGGTTGCAATCACCTTGCCAATTTCCTTTGAATTTTTTTCTATTCAAGTTTTTTTGTTTTTCCCATTAATTTGATTTGCAAGCATTTTTCCTTGCTTATTGCCCAAATGATAACTTTTTTGTTGCTGTAGCCAAATTAAATTGTCTACTTAAAGTTGATTTTTTGTTTGAGATCTATTTTTCTCTTTGTTTGCAAACCAAGCAAGTAGTAATCCTCTGATATACACTTTAGAAGCAACTGAATTCCCGTTCTCCTCAAAAAACCTGTTGATCATAAAAGCAAGTATTTTTCCGATTTTCTTCTGTTTTAAACAATATGGGATCTATATGGGCTGATCTACTGGCTCTATTTACTTTTTTCATATAAAGTGATAGAATAGTCAGGTTGTGGTCCGACCAACTAATTGGTCCTATTTCAATTCTCTCCACTAGCTCGAAAAATCTATAATCCAATAAAAAGTAGTCTATATATTATGGCAAGTTAACAGTCTCCTCTGGCACTTTGATGGAGGACACAATACAAGAAGCTGTATATAACTCACTATCCAGCTCTAATCCAGCTAAACCTGGGTGGATCAAAATAAACAGGCAAATAGTTTGTAAAATCACTGGCCTGAGTATTTTTTATAGATTTCCAGATCTCCATTCTGCTATAAGAGGTCGCAAGTTTAAGGCCTCGGTCTCAAATTGCAAACAATCAGTCCATAAACAGACCTTCCCATACTCTAGAAGCAGTCTTAATTCAGGTTTCACCGGGTGCAGTTAATTACTAATCAGAGAGGTTTACTTTAGTGCTCCAGAGGGAACAGAGCCTTACAGACTCACATACACACCTTCTATGAATCTGTCACTATATATATATATCATCCCCTTCGGCGCTCATCGCAAGCTCCATGATGAGCGCCTTTGGCACTCATTGCAAGCTTCTCCCCCTGTGTACTTTGTAGGCGTCGCGCTTGAGCACCTTCAGCACTCATTGCGAGCCTGCCCCCCCCCCCCTTGTAATTTAGGGGCAGTGCAATGAGTGTTACTGCCTTGGGTTAAGTGTTACTGCCTTGGGTTTAATGTTACTGGCATGGATTAAGTGTTACTGGCTTGCGTTAAGTGTTACTGCTGAGGCGTGACCGGAAATGAATTGATGCAGCAGTAGGCTGGTGGAGGCAATGGACGCTGTGTGCTGTGTCCACAGAATATAAGAATATAAGCTCCTATGTATGTATGCTGAGATGCTGAGTCGTTGCTACGCCGACAATACAAATACTGCTACGCTGCTACACCTTATTACCTTCTTTTCCGGATGAAGTTGGGGGAGTTGGAGTGGCTGCAGTGCAGAGCGGCTTGCCTGGGGCTGAGACCGGTGGGTCACGTGCCTATGGCATGACGGGAAACGCTGTGGCGTCCTTGGAGAAGCATTGATCGCATACCTACTTTGGCAGCATGACTGCTGGCTGACTGATTGTTTCCCAGCTCTAAGGGTCACTCCGATAGGGGACACAGTAAGGAGGGCCCTAGTCTTCTACCCCAGCTTTGCATAACTGCACATTAAGGTACTGTTTTTTAATTTATTTGAAGGAAGATAGTAAGCCTCTGCAATCTGCTTCTCTGTACCTTCCCTAGACTTTGCCCATTTAATCAACTGTGCAATATTAAATCAACCAATTGTGCAATATTACCCCAGTTGCCAAACGGGCACCATTGGGGCTTTGGGGGTCCATAAATGGATTTGTTTATTTTGCTGAGCATATTTCTTAGAACTTTAAATGGTTCATAACCAATTGCACAAAACTTTTTTAGTGGTCATATGAGTGCCAGTGTTCTTTATTGTTCCCAGAATGTTTTATGCACCAAGCTATTGGTGTGAATGTGGAATGGCAATTACAAGGGCACCATTGGTGTCTATGGGGCCCTGAGTCTTGTCACTCTTGTTATACATCTTTTCAGGACTTTAACTATAAAGCTCCATAAAGAAACCGAACAACGCTGTGAATAATGTTAACTCGGCTAACCCATCAAATTGTAAACCTGGAAAACAGATCAAGACGCTCTAATCTTCGTATAAGGGGCATTTCAGAAGATATCAAGTCTAGTGACTTATCGGTGTATATCTCTTCCTTTTTTTTCCACTTCCATCGTTTATCCAGATTCCACATAAATTTGACGCTGTCCATCGGATCCCGTTGCCCTTGTACTTACAGACAAAAGGGCCCGAGAGATGTCATTGTCAAGTTTCACTTTTTGCTTTATAAGGAAGAAATCACTAAAAGTTGTTATAAAAAGAAATCTTTTGAAGCTCCATGTTAACACATTAGAATATTTTAAGATCTTTCTTCATTTACCTTGAGTAGTAGAAGCGAATTTGCACATACAACCCAAATCCTTAGGAAAGAAGGTCTCACCTATAAATGGTTGTTACCACTAGGTTTATTAATCCAAAGAGGAGAGACCTGGCACCAAATTTTTCCCCCAAAGGAAGGGTCAACATTATTAGCTAACTGGGCAATCTAAATGTACTTGTCCAAGTGATGAAGCTATAACTCTGGATTATTTTGTTTCTTCCTTATGCATCTATGTCTAAAATGCCCTGAAGAAATGTTGTCTTATTATTTGTGTTTTGGTAAAGTGGCTCTTTCAAAATTCTTAACAATATTTGTTTTAGTTTTTTGATGTTTTTTATCTGAATTTATCTAAATACTCACTTTTAATAATTGCACAAAAATTTGAATAGCAAATATAGATTTGCTTCATTTTTTTATAACTTAGTATTCACTAAAAGTAGTGTTTTAAATTGAAACATATGTTTTTTCAACTAAAATTATTTTGTGTCATTTTTTAGATATGGGTAACTTATTTAAGCATGTTAATACATGTTTTATTTATTAATTGGACACTAAGAGATTTTCACCTCTCTGTTGCCTCAACGAAAGCCTATCATTTCTGAACAATAGCTTTGAGCCTCGCTCCAATACGCTGCCTCCATGTTATCCGACAGTTTACTTTGAGTTGGATGGGAATATTTGTTGAGTATGGATGTGGTATGTCTCTGGTATGGATGTTTTTTACAGTAATGTTTAAATATTTGGTAGACCAGTTCAAGTCAACAAGTAATTTTTCTAATATCATCTTTTTCAATTGCAATAAAAATGTTAAGCTTTAATGTAAAGGCTTTGAGCTCCACGGGCAAGAGGAACACTATACTTAGATATTGTAAACATGAAAGGCGGATATTGTAATGCTACCGGAAACCCATTGGGCACATGCCAAAATTCTGAATTTCTGGACTAAAACATTTGAATACCAGTATTATTCTTCTTTCAGTAAGAAGTCAAGGGGCGTTGCAATTTTGTTTCGATCAAATTTGGTTTTAATAGAGGAATTTTCAAAACCCAATCCACATGGGCGTTTTGTCTTGTGGGTAGGTACAATTAATGGATGTCAAATTACTTTGGTTAATATATATGCCCCGAATGTAAACCAAATGAAATTTTTTGGTGGTTTATGCAAAACTATAAAAACATTTGCCCAAGGATCTATAAATATTGTGGGTGACTTTAATGCACTTCCTAATCCAGATATAGATAGGAAATCCCATAAACCTTAATAATAAATGTTTTCTAGAATTAATGCATTATCAAAAGGATTTTCAAATTGGATTAAAAGCAACAATTTATTTGATGCATGGCGTGTTCTTCACCGAGGCCAAAAAGACATTACCTTTTTTTCTAATGAGCACAAAGCCTATTCCCGGATTGACCTTTTTTTGGTCGATAATTATATTTTAAACAGGGTTACGAAAGTGGATATAGGTTCCATAGCTTTGTCAGATCATGCTAGCATTAAGCTAGAGCTTAACTTGGATATGTATAAGACTACTCGCCCTCAATGGAAATGAGATGACTTCTTATTAAAAGATGAGACTAATATAAAGTTGATTAGAGATGAAATCACTAATTCTTTTGAATGGAACGATTCCTCAGCATCATCAAGGGCAATCTGTGGACTTCCTTTAAAGCCTTTATTAGAGAAGTATTAATAACAATGAAATCTCAAGCCGCTAAACAAAGAGGTCAGCCCTTGAGATATCTGTACATCACTTTAAGTAGACTGGAATCTATTAACAAAAAGGATCTCAGCAACCCCACTTTGGCAAAAATTAAAGATCTTAAAAAAAAAAAAATGGAATTAAACAACATCTTTCTGATAAGCTTATTTGGCGCATGCAACAATCATTCCACCACTATGATAACAAAATGAGTAAAATACTAGCACACAAAATCAAACAAAAAATGGTGAAAAGAAGAATTGATTATTTATTAAAGTATAAGAAACATATCTCGTCCCCTGACTAGATAGTTAATATGTTCGTTGATTATTACGAAAATATTTATAATTTGGCTAAAGTACATCCTACAAATTTTTCATTAAAAACACAAATTCAAGATTTTTTAGATCAGTTTAATCTTCCCTCTGTTTCTATGTCCCAGTTGGATCAATTAAACATTCCTATCTCAGACGAGGAGATTGTGGCAATCATCAAACAGCTAAAACAATACACTACCCCGGGACCAGATGGGTTTAGCAAATTTTTTTTTTTGACGTTTTCGCTCCTCTTTTGGGTAACTAAATAAAGTTGGAAGGTGTTATCCCTCCAGAAACAATGTTTCGTCTAATACCTTTGTAGGCAGCTCTCAGACTATTAAGCACATTTCTAAATTCTGGAAATCAACAATTAGGAAATATTGCTTGATTCCAGAACTTAGCTCCCTTGTCTTCGACCTTCCTTTAAGTATAACTAATGTTTTTTCTACAAGTGAGGACCAAAGCAAAGTAAGGACCTTTATGAGGAAGGAGTATTGCTTTAATTTAAACAACTGGAGGTCAAATATAGAGCCTCGGTCAATAGCTGGCTGCATATTCATCAATACACCTCGATGTTGTCAGCTTATGGCCTTGTATCTTCCAGAGATAAAGCGCTGACCCCCCTAGATACGCTTATCAAATCACAGGCAAACTCCCACATGTTATCCAAATGCCATGATATATTGAGGAAAACTCTTGAAAGTATTAAAACCCCAGGTATGGTAACGTTGGAAAAAAATCTTGGGGTTTTCTTGAACAGGGCTGACTGGGAGCAATCGTTGGTTACCACCAATAAGTCTGTTAAGTACTCACCACAAATGGAACTACATATTAAAATAGTAAATATGTGGTATATGGTCCCCTCTAAAATGTATCAATTTACTCATAGTTTTTCTGACGGGATGTGTTGGAGACAATGTGGTGCCTTTGAGGATTTTGTGCATTTTTTCTGGGACTGCCCAGTGATTAAACTTGTGTGGATCGAGTGTTTTCATTTTTTATCGTCTGAAACAAAAACATATCTTCCAACTCTGCCTCAATGTGGCCTGTTCCACTTTTTTCCAGAGAGTTTTTCCTTGGAGAAAAAAGCTTTTGCTACGCTAATAAACTCTCCGTCTTTGGCGCTCATTGCTGCTAAGCCCTGCAGGCCTCCACCCCCACAACTGCGTCCGCCGCTTTGCGTGACGTCAACTAACAGTACGACAACTATATATGTAATTTGGTGTGCAAATGAGCACACCCAGAATTCTGCATGAGTGCTGCCGGCACTGGGGAGCTACAGTTCATTGAGGGAACAATGAATGCCAACTTGTACTGTGAAATACTGAAGCAGAGCATGATCCCCTCCCTTCGGAGACTGGGCCGCAGAGCAGTTTTCCAACAGGATAACGACCCCAAAGACACCTCCAAGATGACCACTGCCTTGCTAAAGAAGCTGAAGGTAAAGGTGATGGACTGGCCAAGCATGTCTCCAGACCTAAACCCTATTAAGCATCTGTGGGGCATCCTCAAAGGAAGGTGGGGGAGTGTAAGGTCTCTAACATCCACCAGCTCCGTGATGTCATCATGGAGGAGTGGAAGAGGACTCCAGTGCCAACTTGTGAAGCTCTGGTGAAATCCATGCCCGTGAGGGTTAAGGCAGTGCTGGAAAATAATGTTGGCCACACAAAATATTGACACTTTGGGCCCAGTTTGGACATTTTCACTTAGGGTTGTACTCACTTTTGTTGCCAACGGTTTAGACATTAATGGCTGTGTGTTGAGTTATTTTGAGGGGACAGCAAATGTACACTGTTATACAGGCGGTACACTTACTACTTCGAATTGTAGCAGAGGGCCATTTCTTCAGTGTTGTCACATGGAAAGATATAATAAGTTATTTACAAAAATGTGAGGGGTGTACTCTTGTGAGATACTGTATCTCTGTATAGCAAAACAGTGGGTTAAAGATATCCTGAAATCCTGGCACTTGTGGATTTTCCTGCATGTGGAACTCAGAGTTATATATCTATGGCAGAGGCTATCGACTTTTTTTGATCTAAGCATGATTTGGTTACTTTCCAGTGTTTATGGGGCCTGCTTTAAGATCCATAAAACTTTTAACATTGTGATACCACATGTAAGACACTCCATTTCCATCTAGTTTTGCACTGGTCTTAATAGAGTATATTTTAACTGCAAATAAGTTACTCAATTTATCTATAACCATGACTAATGGTAGTGGTGTATTTAAAGTGTTTCCTTCTCCTCATCCTTCTTTGTTAGTTGGGATCAGTATATTAAATAGGCTTGAAGTTGACTGGCCTTTTATAGGACAATTAAGGATGATGAATTATTTCCTAACCTATTGGAAAAAACAGTAACGAACCACAAATAAAAAGAGAATGTAATCTGCAAAGCGAAAAAATATCTAATAAGGGGATGTAGCTCAAATGAAAACTTGTGGGGGCATACAGAGTAGAGTGTTCCATCTACAGCCCACTGGGAGGTAAACTCACACATTCGCCTAGTGGACAAAGCCAGGTGGTACTGGATAGCCAGGTGTCTGGATATGGGAGTGCACCACTGCCTGGAACATGGCCTCACATGTAGTAACCTCCTTTGCCAGACACGACTTCCTGGACTTATAAATAGCCAGGTTGGCTAATGCCAGGAGCTAGTTGATAAGGAGGTCCATGGCCCTGTGGTACCCAAAGATAGAAAGGTGAGGGGAGAAATACAGCCAGAATTGCAGGAGGACTCTCCTCAAAAGTGAGGTTCTGCAGTCTGGCGCAACTAAAATAAACAATTCAAGTAACCAGTGGGTCATGGAACCAAAGAGAAATCTATTTTCCTTCACAGGGACCTCTTGCCCTTGTCAGCTGGTCCTTTGAATCAGTGAATAAGGTCCTAGGAATTGGTCCTGATCTGAGCCCTGGATGTTGAGAACCACTTCTCTAAGGTGTCCAGGCAAAGGTTACTACAGCCACCCGTGTATTTCTCATTGAGTTTCTTCTATGCATCATTGATAAAAGTCTCCTTGACTGCCTGTGAGAATGATGCAATACAAACAAATCTGAACCTACACGATAAAAAGTGAGTACAGAAGAAATGAAAGTCCAAATAGGATTAGTGTGACAAGCTCTAGCCTGAACTATATTATCTCTGCAGTTTCTTCTGGAAAGGCTTCAATGGTAATAAAAGCAACACCTAAATAGGACAATCTATGTCGATTCCTGATCAAGTTAAAAAATTAAAATTTTGCTACATGACCCTCCATGCTCTATCTGATGGTGCCGAGTGCATAGGGTGATTTAAATTTCCTTTTAATTGCAAGGTTCTTCCACTCACTGTGGGAAAGGACCATATTGTTTGCTTAATATATTCCAAACAACTTGGCATAAAAATACTTGTTTTGCAATCGGCTCTGTATGTTTCAATGGCCTTGTTTCTGTGAGACTTGCAGATAAGACATTAACCCATTACACCGACTTGGTGACTAAAGAGCATTCTTAAAGCCCCACAGTGGGTCATTTTTTTCTGCACTATATTTTATGTAATTAAGCTTGAAAATGGGAAAATAAATTAACACAGGCTTTACATTTTTCACTTTTTTGTAATTATTCTTACAGCTGGTTTCCATTTTCTTTACTGAGCCTGCCTCTATCAACGTGTCCTTATAAACAATTAATTTGTTTCATTTATTTAATTTATTTTAATTAATTTAATTTAATATGGTTTTGCTAAAGTAAAATCCATGGTACTGTGATCTGACATGGATTTACATAACTCCATTCACATTGTAGCACTGATCTATTTCATCTATTGGTTCTTGCCTGAATGAGGAAGAGCAACATGGCCTATATAAGGCTGCAGCAACTGAGCATCATTGTTCCATTGTTTTGGCCTGCGCTATCACCTTGTTCTCCTTCTGGATCGCTACCTTGTCGTGGTTGATGAGGTTGTTTATCTCAATGAAGCTTTGAGCTATACCATGTGACCTAGATCTTAGGTAGGTCATAGCGGAATGGTCAGACCCCTCACAGTCGACTGGAGAAAGAAATGTATTATTTTTGTGGTTAAAAGCACAGTGGTCATATTCATGGTAAACATGCCTGATATTTGAATGTGTTGTTGTTTATAAATGTTTATAATTCAAGGTAAAGTGTTTGACCAGTCTATGAAGGTGTGATCAAATTATTGTTTATAAAGGCTAACATAAGAGGTCCTTGGTAGAGCTGACAAAGTGCTTCAAATGTAACAGTTTATCATTGAAGGCCTCCTAATGAGAAATGCAAGCAACCAGCTTCCTAAATAGCCACATATTTTGCAACAAGGTAATTATGTTAACTTGGACTTCTGATCTGATATCAATTATGTTACCAAGTAATATTGTTTAATGGCACCACTTACCATTGTATTTTTCATATGGATATGTTGCACTCTTTTCTTCTGGTTAAGACATAGGTGGTAGAATGATGTTCTTTTGCTGGATGCTAGTATCTCCATGCTTTGTTTTTTAGCTGTCTGATCAAATTAAAGGCTACTGAAATTCTTCTGTCCGCTCCAGCTAGTGATGTGTGGAAAGGAACTCAGTGCATGAATGGAAAGTTGACCACCTGTCTTGACAGTGGCATTCCATGTGATGACACATTACTGCCTATGTCTCCTCCTATGAAACCTTTAACATCCAAGATATCACACAATAGACCGCCAGGCTTGCTCAACACCTCCTTGGGATTCTATTGCTCTGGAGTTCATAGTGGACCTCACCACCATCAAGACAAGATACAACTATTTTGGTAGTGGTAGATATACTCACCAAGATGGACCACTTAATACCACTGAAATGACTGCTGACAGCACCAAGAGAGTCAAAGTTTTTATTAGAGAAATCATCAGACCGCATGGTATTCTGGATCAAATACTGTTAGATCAAGGTTTACAATTCACTTCACTCTTCTTGAGAGCACTTTGTAAAGGACTAGGAATATAGCAATCTCTATACTCTGCTTTTCCCCCCCACAGAGTAATGGACAGAGAGAGCGCACTATTAATCAGACAATGGAACGTTATCTCCATTACTTCATAACCTGAGCCTCATTCAGTTGAGCAGTAGGCCGTAATAGGGGCCGTAAGTTATTTTTGTATTCAACTGGCCTTTTTTTGGGAGCCGCAAAGGGTCTACGTGTTACTGGCTTGAAATCCTTGCGGTTGTTAAAACCGGATCTTACAGCCCATTGAAGCCTTTGATCGTTCACGTTCGCTAAAATCGCAAATCGCTATTCAATTGCTACAATTCCCCAAGCCCGCAACTGTTTTCTCACCCGTAAATGTCAAATGTAGAAGATAATCCTACGAGTACTAGAGAGGACTCGCAAAGAGGTTAAAGACTGTAAATGACGAGGAAGGCGATGTAAGCGATGTAATACACAAGAATTAATTGCACAACAGTCTCAAGCTCGCAAATCGGCAATCAAAAATGTTTTTTTTTATGTTTCAATTCAGGGTTATATTGATCTCAGAAATCAAGGAGTTAATACATATCAGGCCACCCTCATGGACTAGAACAGTATTATTGTATTATGTTGTCGCATATCGGACCTCTAAACGCTAATTGATTGACATGTAACCTCCATCTTATACTGCCGTAATGATGGCGGTCTAATTTTCTATTGGCTGGTTTGAAATGAGTAGTTAAGGCCTTGCTTAATTGATCATGTTCCCTCCCGGAACTGCTACATATGAGCGCATGGTTTATGGTTTCAGCTTTCAGCCCGTAACTTGCAAGCTTGTTTAATTGAATAGCACTGTAATTGAAGCAGAGTGCGAGCCTGCCTCAGAACCACAGACATACGGCCTGCATACCGCGAGATGCGGGCTTCTATTTGAATGAGACTCCTTGACTGCAGGATCACTGGTTCCAGCTGCTGACACTCTCAGAACTTGCTTTTAATAACTCTTAATAACTTTTTATGCTAACCTTGCCTATCACCTCATGTTTAATCCTAAAATTCTGGTCTCCCCTTTCCCTGAAGACACTCTGCGCTTGAAGCACCTCCAACATCAATTTAGGCTTCTGCACCACTCAACAATGGGGAAAATGCTGTTGTTTATTATGTCTGGCTGTCCACTCAGAAATTGCAATTGACATGTCCTTCAAAGAAACTCACCGCTAAGTATGTTTGAACCTTCCCTATCACTGCCAAAGTAAATGATGTCACCTACAGGCTCTTTCTTCCTCAATCTTATAAGATCCATTGAGTCTTCTACATCTTTCTCCTTAAACCTGCTTTGTCTGATCCATTTCCTGTTCAACACAAACCTGCTCCAACTGCTGTCATCGCAAATGGTTCAGAATAATATGTGAAAAGATACTGAGCTCTCACTCGGGGGGTAAACAACTCCAGTAACCGATAAGATGGAATGGATCTGGTGCCTATGAAAACTCCTAGAAACATGCCAAACAGGTCCATGCTCCAAGATTGCTGCTGCAGTTCTATTTCATATACCCCATAAAGCTAGAGCCTCTGTGCATCCAGATGCCTGGCTAAACTGTGGCTTTTATTTCTTCTACCTTAGCTCAAAGTATTTTTACCCTGTGTCTCTCTTCTCTGATATTTTGGCATTCCCTGCATGCCCCAATCACCCCATAGCAGTAATCTACATAACCATGGGGATCCATTGAGACCTCCATGGCATCTAAAGTAGTAACCCATTGCCACGTGGGTGCTTATAGGACCTCTGTGGAATTTAAATGTTAATCCCTTTCGGACCTCTGGAACACTTCTAATTACCCAATGCTTCAAGGACTCCCACAACTTCTAACTGTTAACCCTTGATGAGCCCCTAGGGCATCTAAATATTAACCCTGTGCAACGGAGGTCCTTAAAGGACCCTTGCAGCACCTAATCTCTTAACCCCTGCCTGGAGGGATGCTTAAATGGGTACCCCTTAGATACCATGGGGGTCTTTACAGAGCCTCATGGTATCCAAATTAACCTTCAACTACCATAGGGCTCCAATCAGAATGCTCAGATTGATGGTGCAGTATAGGGGTTAATTAAAGGTTCCACTAGTGGTTGGGATTAACATTTAGGTACCATGGGGATCCTCATAGGACCCTCATGGTTATGTAGGGGGGTGATCAGGGACAAGGGGATGGGGTTTGAGCGGAGAAGGGGACGACTGGGAATGAGCACTGAAGGGGATCCCAGGGGATTACCTTCATTGCGTGCATGGATCGAGGGAATCCCCAGGGATTCTCATTAGTTTGAGAGTGTTTGTGCTCAGTAATGTTACTCGTAATCCTGAGCCTTGCAACTTTACTCATTGTAGGGCTCATTGAAAATTAAAAAGATGAAGATCCATTGTATATAAGTTTGGGAGTAGCATAGATGAAGTTAAAGAAACCGGTCCAGATTTGAATTTTCAGCTGTAGTCACAATTAATAAAAGTGAGATTCTTGAAACATTTCTATATGGGCAAAAGCAAAGTCTTATCTGCCTTTGCCAACTTTTTGGTCTATAGCAATGTTGAAAATCTAGGCTTTTGGGAGGATCTGTGATTCTAATTCTGAATTAAATAAAACATACTATTTATATATAGTTACAACGCAGGATAGGTTTGTCATTTATAAAAACGATATTTCATTTTTTAATCAAACCAGATGGTCTGTTCCCTCAATATTAATTAGGCACGACCAGTGGGAACCATGACAGGTGTGGTGCATGGCATGAGGTCACTGTCCTAGCACCAGTCTGGATTATTGGGCTATGGGAATGAGGAACAGTATTTAAACTCTGCCCTGGCTCATCTGTCTCCTATCTCTTCTTGCAAGATGAAGGGGGTGTTGGTGTTATTTGCTTTAGTGGTTGCTGTCTTCGGCATGGAGGATTTTGGAGGGTAAGTAGGACTCACTTAAATAGATAATCCAGCTCTTTTACCACTTATAGTTTTATTTCTAGAGGAGTTTTTACCAAAATGTCTTAGTTGCAAATCGTTGCAGATGATATAAATATAAGTATAGACTCTGGTCAATTCTATAGGTCTCCCAGCCTCATAAACAGGAACATTATGTTAACAACAAATAGTGTCCCTTTTGGTATTAAGATGTAGTTTCATAAATCTGGTCTAATAGTCCATTTGTTAATATTATCATTTATTTGTAAAGCGCCAACATATTCTGTAGCACTTTATATCGGTTCCAATCAAGGCAGAAACAATAGCTATATTAACATATTGTAAAGAATGGAGGGCCCTGTCTTTGAGCTTAGAATCCGATGCCCAAAGTGCTTTCTCCAAAGCACAGACGCAAGATTGAAAAATCGCACTCTTAAAAGTAAAGGTTATATATTTTAAAATATTATGTTTGTGTTAGATACTAATCATTGCTAATTAATCCTTGGGAGTTTGGCCATGTTTGAAGCAATTAAATTAAATGACAATTATTATTATACATTTATTAGTATTTATTTATAATGCACTAACATATTCTGCAGTGCTAAGTACGGGGTACAGAACGTGATGAGGGTCCTTTCCTCTCAAAAAAGTACAATGTATGTGGGTTACGGTGTTAGACATGAAAGGGAAGGGATTGCGTGTTGGTGGGTCGTTGTGGCAGCAGAATCCATGCACAGGACTTGTATCAATAGTTATTATGGGACATTAGTAAGCTTCTTGGAATAGATGAGTTTCCAGAAAGTCTTTATAGCAATTAAAAGTAGTGGATAGTCCGACAGAGACCTAGAAAATTCCATAGGGTAGGCAAAAAATGACAGAAATCTGGAAGACGAGAGTGTGAGTAAGTGATGATAGATGCAGAGAGACATATGTTGTGGGCAGTATTTGGAGATCAGAAGTGATATGCAGGAGAGTGCCGTATTCTTGAGGGCTTTGTAGATGGGAATCAGTGTATTGAACTTAATTCTAGTGATTTATATGGTGGAAATATTATATTTGCTTCCCTGGCTTCTATACCTCTTAATGAATGCTAATAATGTATTGTATTTGCCTTTGCAGCTGCTGCTTGGCATTGAGCACTGCTACCTAGGTTGTTGCCCACAAGCTCCCAAATCCCTTTCAATATCTGATACCTCTAGATTTGCTCCATTTTAATAATATATTACATGATTATTTTTCCTTCCGAAATGCACAACTTTACATTATTTTGTGTTAAATCTCACCTGCCATTTAGCTGGCCATTCTTCTAGTTTACGTAAATCAGTTTGCAGTGAAAGTACATAATTTTCTGTTTTACCTTGCACAACTTAGTGTTATCAGCAAAAATGACACTACTTTCTAGTCCAAATTCTAAATCATTAATACACATGTCACAAAGAGAGGACCTAAAACTAAACCCTGAGGAACCCCACTGACCACATTAGTCCAATCTGAGTATGTTCTATTTACAACAATCCTTTGCTATCTCGTACTGAGTTTTCTATCCATCTGCATATATTTGCTGCAATTTCTGTGTGCATTCCTGTATATACTTTGTACAATAGTGTTCAATGTGACAATGTAACAAAGTGTTTGCAAAATTCAAATAGACTACATCCACTTAGATACTTTGGTCCAAGTTCCTACTAACCTCTTCATAGAAACTAAGATTTGTTTGACACGACCTATGCTTCACATTTCTGTGTTGACTCCTACTTATTATCTTGTTTACATGGATATATTCATGTATCATATCCCTTATTAACCCTTCTAAGAGCTTCACCACTCCAAAGTAAGGCTTACAGGTCTATAGTTCCCTGGATTTGCTCTTGCTCCCTTCTCAATACATTTTTCAGATCTGCTTTTCTTCAGTCATCTGGTACTGAACCTCTGGAGAGTGAGTCTTGAGCAATTAGATATAATATATATAGCTCATTTGCCCTTTTCTGGTCACTATATATCAGTCAGACCATTCTAGTAGGTTGGAGGAAAATGTGCTTCTAATGTGATGGATTCACAGTATGAAACTGAACTTTTTCCGCATCATTGATAAGGATTATTAAGAGTTACAAAAGTCTTATAAGTCTTATCTATGACTCAATCAATACTGACCTAAACCAATGTAAATCGACCTATATATGCAAGTGGGACAGTGACCTGAACTGTAATTGGACTCAAGATCTCTGGGCATCCTCATGGTTAAACTTAACTAAAGGCTCACTTAATAGCAGTGTCCTTGAAACTTCAATTAAAGTTCTCCAGAGGACATACTATACCCCAGACAAGCTCTATAAATAAAATTAACACCAAACCCGGACTGCTTCAGAGAATGTGGGAGAGTAGGCTCTTTTTTTTTATACCTGGTGGGATTGCCCTAGAGTTATATTACTATGGTAAGAGGTATTTCTGAATTATGACTGAAGTATTCAGTCAACAAATGAATCCATATTTAAGTGGGAAGAAGGGAAAGAAGTTAAGAAGAATATGATAAGTTTAATATTTACATACTATGCACAATTTAATATAAAGGGGGAATAAAGGGAAAAGGAAAAATGGGGAAAAAAGAAAGAAAAGGGTGAGAGAGGGAAAACATAGTGGATAATTATAATTAAACAAATTAAGTATTGATTGGAAAGAAATATGCACTGTTTTTTTTCTTTTCTTTCTCTCTTCTAACACTCCTTTTAAGAAATAATCTCACAATTGTTATTTATAATAACACTAGTAAAGATTAATTAAGAAGAAATACCTATATGCAATGTAGATACTTAAGAAGAAACACTTATGCACAATTTAGATATAATGGAAAATTGAGAGGAAAATTAGGCAATTACTTCCTCTATTACAGAATCACATTCCCTTACTTTACTTTTCCTTTTCCTTTTTCCTTTCCCCCAATAATTGTAAAAACATATTGGACCATCTTATTTATCCATGATAGTAATATCTGGTGAATAATAAGAAAGATAGAAACATTATCGATAATCCATCGGTAAATAAAAATATGTAGGGTTTAGCCGATGACCAGATTAAAACTACAAAAATGATAGCAAATACTATCACTTTGCTATCCCAATACTATTTTAAATTGTATTTATGTACTGTGTTTTTTCTTCTATTTGTTCTTTTTTTTATTTATATATAGAGAATTAGAATTGTTTCTTTTGTCTTAATTAAAGAAATGTTTAGGAAAAATATAAACAAGATAATGATAAAATATTGTACGCTGTATGCTGGAAAGATGAAAAACTTTCACAGTTTGGATGTCAAAGGGAGGAGAGGAGTAGGAGGTAATGAAGTAAAATTTCTAGAATATTATGGGGCTTAAATTTATATCCCAGAATGTGAATGGGTTGAATATTCCATCAAAAAGAGCAATGGTCATGATTTTTTTCCATGAATTAAATGTTATAAGTGTACAGGAGACTCATCTTAAAGACAAATATATTCCTAAACTATCAGATAAAAGGTACAATATAAAAGTGTTCTCCAACTATAAAACCAAGTCAAGAGGTGTTTGTATATTTTTTAACAATAGAAATAAAATAGTTGAAGAATTCATAGAAAAAGATATAGAAGGTTGCTACATAATTTGGATAGGTACAATAAATGATCAAACCTATACAATAATGAATATCTATGCTCCTAATAAAAATCAATATAGATTTCTAAATAAAATAATAAAACATACCAATGATATTAGAAAGGGTAATTTGGTTATGTGTGGTGACTTAAATATTAGCTTAGATCCATCTGTGGATAGAAGATCAATGGTAAAACCAGAAACAGATAAAATGATGATAAATAAAGCAAATACATTTGAAAAAACTCTATTGGATCATAAATTGTATGATGGTTGGAGGGTAATGCACCCAATTGATAAAGAATATACATACTTCTCTGATAAATATAAAACTTATACAAGATTGGATTATTTTTTGGTGAATCTGAATTTATTGAATACAATTTTAAAAATTGAGATCAGCCCAATATCATGGTTGGACCATGCATTAATAACAATGGTAGTAAAAGATGGTCGTAGAATACAACACAATAAATCACGTAATATAGACTCAACTCTCTTTAAAGCAATGGCAGATAGGGAAAAATTGAAAATAGAAATAGAAACTTTTTTTGAGATTAATGAAAACTCAGTATCATCCCAATCACTGCTTTGGAACACGCACAAGGCATACGTGAGAGGTGTCCTTTGTGCATGGTCCAAATATAGAACAAAACATGAAGAATCTTCACATAGAGATTTAATCATTAAACTTACACAACTACAACAAAAAAATAAATTGTTACCAACAAATAATATTACTTTGAAAATATCTAAAACGCAATTAGCAATTAAAAAGATCCAACAGGAAAAAAATGACAATTTAGTCTGGTTATACCAGTTAAAGCAATATTATTTAGGTAATAAACCAGGGAAATGAATTACTAAACTAATTAAAGGAGCTAACACTAATAAAAGAATTAATATGATACGTGATGACAAAGGTGTGATTCACAGAAATCCAATAGATATAGGGAAATCCTTTTTTCAATATTATAAAACTTTGTATAATCTTGAACAAACAGAAGGCTTCCAGAAGCCTACAATTAACCAAATTGAAGAATATTTAAAAAAAATAATACTACCAAAGATATCAGAAGTCCAACTAAAAGAATTGGAAACTGACATTACAGAAGAGGAAATCTATCAAATTATAAAATCTTTGAAAATTGGGAAATTGCCAGGCCCAGATGGATTTCCGAATATATATTATAAAAATGTTTCCACCTCTATAGTGAAATATTTTAAAAAATGTATAATGAAATTAAAATAAATGGTAAAACTCCAGTAGAAACATTAGAGGCAGCAATAACTGTTATTCCGAAACCCGATAAAGATCATTCACAATGTCGTAACTATTGTCCAATATCACTTATCAAAACAGATATAAAGATCTATGCTAGTATATTGGCTGCTCAATTAAATCCAATATTAAATGATTTAATTAATAAAGATCAAACAGGCTTTATTAAATCTAGACAGTCAACTGATAATACTCGAAAATGTTTGAATATAATCGATTTTGCCAATAAAAAGAAAATCCCATTAGTAGCTCTATCATTTGATGCTGAAAAAGCATTTGATAGAGTGAAGTGGGATTTCATATACTTAGTTTTAGATAAATATGGTTTTGGACGGTTTGGATCACATGCGGTAAAAGCACTTTATACAGAAGCCAATGCATATATAACAGGAATTGACTTTAAAACTCAGTCATTTAAATTAGGAAATGGCACTAGACAGGGTTGTCCTATGTCACCACTTATATTTGCCTTAATTATAGAACCATTACTCAAAATGATCAGAAGTTGTAAACAAATAAAATGTATAGTTACTGGCTCTATTATAAATAAAGTTATCATATTTGCTGCAGACTTATTGGTTACAGTCTCATACCCAATGAAGTCAATACCGAAATTAAATACTACTAAAATGGAAGTCTTGTACTCTAATATTCTTGATAAAGACAAACTTGAATTAAAAGATAGATTTCCGTACAATTGGATACAAAAATCAAATAACACATTTAGGTACAATATTTAATCAAAAACTAACTACCACACTTCATAACAATATGGATAAGTTATTTTTTCTGGTCTCTTCTACATTAGCAAGTTGTCGAGACTTGAATCTAACTTGTTTGGGTAGAATATCACTAATTAAAATGAATATTCTCCCCAAAATAACATATATTTTGAGAAGTCTACCCTTAAAGATCTCAATTAAAAATTTAAAACAATTTAAAAAAATAATGGATAAATTTATATATAGAAATAAAAAATCACGAATTAAACAATAAATCATCTCGAGAACCTTCTCTAGAGGAGGCCTGGCAGCACCGAACATTATCCAATACTCGAATGCTATTAATTTAGTACATCTATTAAAATATACATTAAAATAAAATAAACCTAAATATTTACTTATAGAGAATGAGTTAGTTAAAAACATTAATCTACATCACATATTTTGGGATAAGAAGATAGATAATAAGATTCTTAATAAATTACCACCTATTCCAAAAACTTTAATAAAATAGTGGTTTAATTACAATACAAAAAATTAATTGGTAAAATTCCCAGCTCCAAATATCCCAATATATAAATTGTCACTAGAACTAACTCCTTTTTGAAATATATCATGGGAGAAATGGGGTATAAAACCTCTCAAGGACCTATTTCAGGGACAAACATTGAAACAATTTAAAGTAATATCTGCTGAATTTCTAAAATACCATCTGCAAAATGGTTGCTTTATGATATTTTATATACATCGATAATAAATACAGAGTATGGAAAATTACCTAATAGAGAATTGACCCAATTTGAAAAATCTCTAAATGATATTGATAAGAAAATTACAATATCAAGATATCATAAAATAATAAAATCTCAACTAGAAATGGAAAAAACAGAAAGGATGCAAAAATGGTAAGAAAACTTAGGGATAGCATGGTCTACAACCCAGTGGTGTAAAGCTTTTCTAAAAACGGAGAAAAGTATAACAAATTCGTCTTTAAGAGAAACATACTTTAAACTAGTGCAGAGATGGTATGTGACCCCAATAAAATAAAAAATAAAAATTGCCCCACAAAAAAAATCATGGTTATTGTTGGAGATGTGGAAACCAAATGGGAACCTATGAACATATGTGGTGGAATTGTTCTAATATTAAAGAATTTTGGACATTATGTCTAAGGCATATATCAAAAATAATTAATTTTCAACTAGAAACAACAACTGAGATTGTATTATTTCATATTTTCCCAAGTAAAATTAACTACAGACAAAGCAATGTGATTATAAATACTTTAATGGCGGCCAAGTGGCTTATAGTCAGAAGATGGAAAAAAACAATCTTTACCGACATGGACTGAACTTGTGACCATTGTAGAGAGAAATAAACAAATAGAATTGGAGAAGTACTGATATTTTGAAAAAAGTTTTTTTTTTTCTTCTTTTTTTTTTCTTTTGTCTGACTGCGTATAATTTTGATGCTTTGATATTTGGATTTTAATGTTTGTAAACTTTGTAATCTTTTGAAAATTTGGAAATGAAAATAAAAGATTTAAAAAAAATAATAATAATAATCCATTGGCTGAGGTAGGCCTGCTGGGCCACTATATCAAAACAAGTTGTTGCAATTCATAATGTTAGCCACCAAAAGTCACATTGCTCACCAGTGGAAATCCTCTTCCCTGCAATTATGATTGGTTATCTCCAAATTCAAAAAATTTTTTAATTAACAAGCGACTCTCCCATATTCTAGAAGACTATTTACCCCTTTTCATTACAATATGGACCCCATGGCTGGCTTCCACTCATAGTATCCCCATCACCCAACCAACCTACCATTTTTCAATTTGGAATGTTCCATCGCTGACTGAGGAGCCCCTCAGAGATAGTGGCGGGAGATAGGTCTGGATTCCTTTGCAATATACACTTGAGATAGACTTTATTTTTTTTAATTTATTTAATTTACTTTAGTTGTTTTTCCCCTTTTATCTTTTATTATTTTCAATATATATGTTTATTAATCTCTATTATTGTCTAATATCCAATATTCTATATCCTAAAAAAGAAAAATCACTATTGGACATGCCGTACAAAATGATGCTCATCTACTAGAATTTGTATATCTAGATAGGGTAACATTTGCTAAATATATACTTTCAATTTCTACAAGAACCTTTTACAGGTTAATCATGTTAATGAATGATTCAATAATTCCTTTTGTTTGTGTTTTGCATTGGCGACCTTATTGTACTTTGCTTTACCATTTGCATGTTGACATCTTTACTGATTAATAAAACTGGAAAAAAAAAGAGTTACAATAAAGTTAAACTGGAGGAAATAATATGTAGTAACAGGAGAAAGGTAAGAATTCATTTTACCTTCAGTCTCTGCTCTAGTAAAATGTCAGTCTGTTTACTCATATTCTCTTCCACCTAGGAACTAAAAAAAATCCCAGCCACCACCCTTCCCTACAATAACTCATAACCAACTGATATCTAACGGTCTCCTCTCCCCTTCTCACTCACTGTCTCCTCCACAATCATGTGGGATTAAACCGAACTCCGACAAACCCCACTCCTTCCTCCTCTCACTCTCCCTCATTCTTCTATTAGTTGAAGGGGACATATCCTAACCCCTGCTCTCGCCCATGCATATCCCTAAATGACACTTATAATCTGCACTTCCCTTCTTATGTGCCCTTTGGGATGCACACTCAGTGTAAGTTATTTCTATCCATGATTTCTTGATCTCCAATTCCTTTAACCTGCTTGCTGTCACTGAAACCTGTCTCACATCATCTGACACAACCTCTCCTTCGGCACTGTCACATGTTGGCTTCTACTTCAGTTACACTCATAGACCTGGTGATAAACAGGGTGTAGGCTCCTATGTGTCCTCTGACTGCTCCTTCCAGTTTATACTTTCTCCACCCCCTCATTTTCTTGTCTATTCCTTTTTTGTGTCCTTCTGTTTTGGCTCTCATGAAGGTTTTAGCCATCTTTGTACGGTTTGTCTTTGTAGAGTGTTGAGCATAGAGACTAGATTGCAAAATGTCAAATAACATGAACTAGCTTGTGCCTCCCAAAAAATATTTTATTCTTGCACAAAGAAAAGAGAATAAATGTAGAGAAGTCAACTGGTTCATGAGGAATTATGGGTTGAGAAGCATTATATGGGGATGAAGAAGGGGAGTTAAAGGGCCAGTTAAATCAGCACAACTTGGAGCACACCCCTGTAATGTACTCCCGAAAATATGTTGAAATACTTTTTGAATTTTTAAAAAAGGTGCCCTTTTCACTGAAAAAAATTACCCTATATAAATACATCCAGGGTCAGTATAAAGATTTGTCAAGGGAGCTTTTTGTGCCAAGAGGTTTCCAACTGACAAGAGGACATCCCTTGAGGTTAGAAGTAAAAAAAATTCACCTTAAAGAAAGAAAAGGGTTCTTCACAGTAAGGGTGGTTAATCTGTGGAATTCTCTACCACAGGAGGTGGTGACAGCGGATTCGATAGATATCTTTAAAAGGGGACTGGATTTATTTCTAATTAAAAAGGGAATGCAGGGTTATCATGGATAATTAGAAAGACAGTATTGATTAAGAGAGAAATCCAATCGCCAGTATCTGGGGTCAGGAAGGAATTCATTTTTTTTTCTCCTTTGAGACGATTGGCTAAGTCTCACTTGTTTTTTTTTTTTCTGTTTGCCTTCCTCTGGATTAATTAATAATTTAAAAAAATAAATTAAATAATTGATTAATAATTAATTAACACCTAATTAATATTTAATCAGCATATTGCAGATCAGAGGAGATCTTAAAAGATTGAACCTGATGGACTGAAATTACTGATGGACTGAAAACCTTAATTACTATGGGCCTCATTCTATTAGCGGCCGCAGCCGTTGCAGAGCCGCAAGGACCGGCCGCAAGCTATTCGGCTATTCTATTCCCCTCCGGCCGGGGACTCCGGCAGGCTTGCGGCCGGTGCCTTGCTATCTCTTGCGGCTGCTCGCGCCGGAGGAAATCCTTTGATCTAAAACGGCCGCAAAGAAATCGTCCGTAAGAAATTCCTATTTGCAATTTAATTGCTCCGGGAACCCTCTCTGCAAGGCTAAAAGCACCAATTAAGCACATAAAATAGCCCAAATAAAGCCATCCTGCACTTTGCAGAGTCTATAAAGTGATATTCGGTGTTAGCAAAAATAGCACATAATTACCCTATACTCAAATCCGTAAAATATATATTTTTTAATATACGTAAAATATACATGTAAAAAGGCCAGAGTGCTTGGAGCACCTCAGACCCGCCCACGCCGCAGCCGGAAAATAAACAGTTAATTTGAACTCGGGTTTGGGCTGATGTGCAAGCTTGAGAGGGGGTTACTTTTAATCCTCATGTCCCCCAATATGATCCCTAGCATTTACAGAGCTGTACAGTGCAGGCTTGAATTTATTTTTGCGTTTTTAGATTTCAGAGCTTACGGCCGGTTTCAAGATATGCGGCCGGCCGTAAGAGGAGATCCTTGCGGGGCCGTATAATAGAATCGCGAGTTAACAGAACCCCCGCAAGGAATCGCAGCCTTACGGACGATTTACGGCCGATAATAGAATGAGGCCCTATGTAACTATGTAACTATGTAACTATGTATTGCAAATTTATATTTCCAAATAAGGTAAACATTTAATTGTACAAGATGACACCTAGCATAAAAAAGTGTGGGAAACTAGTGTAAAATAGATTATTTATAGGACATAGAATACACATTTTTGTGCTAAACTAAATTAGTGCATTGAATTCATTAAAAACAATATATATATATATTTTTTAAATATGGGCTCCACTGCTGAGAATTTCAAGCAACTTTAAATATACTTTAATATATTGATTTCATGGATATAAAAACACTTCTGTAATCTTTAAAATATGCTCTGTAAAATGAATGATAAAATTTTTGATTTTGTTACAGAAAATGAGTTACACTAATATAGAATTTGTAATTAAACATGTTTGCAGCACATTTTATTACGGATCCCCATGGCAAACTAACTACCATAGGGATCATTCAGGACCCACATGGACCCTATCCCCCTATGGTATTCACAATGACCCCTATAGTCCATAATACAACCCTTTATAAAAAAAATGAAACACAATAAAATAAAAAACAGAAAATAAAAAAAATATTTTCAATTTTTTTTTTTTACAAAAAATATGAACAAATTAAAGAAAAAAAAAACCAAAAGAAAAAATCAGATAAAAAAACACCACTAAACAAACAAACAACTCTACCTGTGTGTGTGTGTGTGTGTGTGGGGGGGGGGGGTTATACTTAACCTCTCCTTGACGACACTCTAGCAAAGATCCTCAACACCCTAGTCCTCAATCTTCAGACCTGTTGCCTATATTTGGTTCTCTTCCTTCTTCATTGAAGACCCTTGATCCTCATCTTTGGCCTATGGAAAGATAATCCACCTAAAGAAACACACCACTCTAAAAAAAACTACTTAGAATCAAACTGAAGAAAACAGGAAACACATCAGATCAACTAGAAACAAACTCAGGACTACTCTGTATGAATATGGAGTTGAGTTCAATAATTGATTTAAGGGATTAGATCTAATAGATAAGGGTCCGGAATAAATATGGCCAGAAGTTTTACAACATTATCCAGGAGGAAACATCCCAAACTGAAAGAAGATTTGGAAAGCAAATGGTAGTCTGTGGTAGTCAAGGAATGAAGGAAAAGGGAAACTGTGAGAGGGTATGATATGCTAAATAAAAGGCAGAATTCCAGAGAATAGCAAGAAAAAATGATTAATGTAAATCAATGGAGGAAGATAATAGAATGGGAAATCACATGAGATCTCTTCAAGAAAATGAGAGACTTAAAGGGAAACCTCTGTGCAAAAATGGTTATGATCAAAAACAATGGCAGGGATCTAACAGAAACAGAAGAAATTAAGAAGAGGCAGCAACAAAAATATGGAAAACTATACTGGAAAAACCCTAATGTCACTGTTACTTATGAGGATTTGTTCAATGGTCTAGAGCCATACATCTTGGAGAGCAAATTTAAATGGTCACCATATTTGCCACCTGAGGAATCTGTACAGGGATCAGGAAGCAACAGTTAAAAGCTAGTATTGAACAGATGACAGGTTCAGTTTTGGGAAAGGAGTCTGAATGGGATGTATATTATGACTCTATTTAACTTGTATGCAGAACACATCATGCAAAATGCTAAAGTTATTGAGGTCTCTAAACTCCCCTTAATGGCCTTAGGGAATGGAGATAAGTGACTTGGCTAAAACTTAGAAGTGATGTTTAAAAGTATTTACTACGGATTATTGTTTTTTTAATCACTAAATGGGAACTTTAGGAATGATTAATGCTAATCTAGTACCTGGTTTTAGCCAACTAAAGGGATATTTTAGTCTTATATGTTAGCAATTTCTCTGGCATAGATGAAGGAACCCCGGGTTAATTCACACTTAATGTGTCTACAGACAGCAAGTCCTCCGAATTCTTCCATCTGATGAGGAGCAGGTAAAGCTGGTGATGGACCTGGAAAACCTGGAACATCTACAGGTAGGCGATAATTATATAACAGAAATTGAAAACATTTTAAAAGCACGGTTCATGACATGTTTTACATTTGAAATACTTAAAACATGAACGTCTGTAATTTATGTTGGTCTCCTCGAAATACAGTGGAACATAAAGTGCTTAATGTCTCCGCTAACCTGCTCCTTGATGTATTTTTAGCTTGATTTCTGGATGACCTCAAGAAAAGTTGGAAATCCCATTGATATCCGTGTCCCATTCCCCAGTCTGCAGGCTGTCAAAGTCTACCTGGAATCCAACAACATCCCCTACAGCATCATGATCCATGATTTGCAGGTGAGGCCCAGATACAGCATGAAGCAGGTTTGGAGAAATAGTAGTTACTTTACCCACCAATAAGATATATTGTAGTTTTAATACTAGAACTCTAATCGGTGTGTGCAGAACCATTATACAGTATCTTCTAGCTAGCAAGGTAACGTCCTCTCTTAGTAAAGATGGTATAGATAGCACCACTTATTTCTATACAATACTTTGTATGCTATAAAAGTCTATGGGGAGCTCAATCTAGCAAAGTTGATCACCTTGTCATGATGTATTTTTTTTTTTATACAAGTTATTCATAGACATAGTGAATAGTAAGAAAGAATCCTACTTATTTAATTATTTATCAAATCCAGGCCACCATATTTAATGGTTACCATAAAACACTAATTGTTCCTTATATTTCATTTAGAGTCTGCTGGACGAAGAGAAGAGAGACATGAGAGTTGGCCGTTCTATGGAAAATGCTCGTTCTTCTGACACCTTTAACTATGCTTCTTACCACACATTTGATGAGGTGACTTTATAGAGTTTGCAGGAATCTAAAATGTAAAAGTATTTTTTGGGGCAGGGGTTTCCACATATCTACAACACAAGTAGATCCAAACAAGATCTACCATGCCACCAGTGGAATGTCAACTGTTCCTCACATGCAGATTGAACATGATGTGTAGTATGTCACTCCATGATATACCTCTCACCACTTCTAAATATGCTTGATTGAGATATAACTCATGGAATTACTTGCACATTACTTCTCACATAGCAGGCCCTATTAAATTCTCCAAATTGTAGCTCCTAGAGTCCGTAGAGGAGACCGCAAAAGTCACGGCTATTAACTTGGCCTCGTTTAGCTACCCGTAAACCATCTGCGGGTTACAGGCTGAAAAACAACAGTGGTTGCCAAAATTGTAACTCAGTCTCAGCAAAGCCTTTGAACTTTCAAGCCCGTAAATGTTACAATCACAAATCGCTATTAAATTACTACAAGTCTTCAAGCCCGCAATTCTTTTCACACCTGTAAATGGCAAATGTAGCCACAAATCCTACAGGTACTAGAGAGGACCCGCAAGAGGGTTAAACTCCTGTCCGTAGCACTATAAAAGCAAATATACACACACTCCTGTATTTTAAATTACAGGGAAAGTGATGAAAGGTGTTAAAATTAATAGCACAACATTCTCAGGCCCGCAAATCTGCAATGATGTTTTTTTTTCATGTTTAATTTCCATGGTATATTGATCCTGGCAATCAATGTGTTAATACATATAATAGAACTCGCATGGACTAGAATATCATATTTACTGATTTTTTCATATTGCATTATTTCTGGAATCCGATCGTAACTTGTACGTCAAAACCGTAAGTGATTGAAATGTAACCTCCATATTTTAGTGACGTAATGATGACGATTTCTTTTACTATTGACTCCATCTAAACCTTTAACTGTGGGTTTGAATAATTTCTCATGTTCACGACCGGAAATACTACGTGCCGAAGCATGGTTTACGGACTTGGGGCCTCATTAAATTCCAGCCTCGTAAATAAGAGGCTTCTACTTAAGCCCTACGTACTGCAAAGTTTCTCTAACTTACAATGCTATTAAATTAGCCCTGCTGCGAGCAACGTATGAGCTACGCAGCAGGCCCGTACGTATCTACACTGCGTAAATGTACATGAGGAGTGACAGCCTGCGAGATGATATCGCAGGCTCCCACTCCTCATCAAGTGCTGCGGGGGTCCTAAAAGGGACCTCCGCGGCAGTCCCCCACATAAGCCCTGCCGTGGGGGGTACTCCAAACCCCCCCCTAGGCACCTAAAATGAACCCCCCCTCAATGCGGGGGTCCCTGTCGGGACCCCCGAAGTGTCCTCACATGAACACCTTGCTGCAGGGGTCCATAGGAACCCCCGCAGCCCCCACACATTAACCCCTTGCAGCGGGGGTCCCCGATCGGCACCGATCAGGCCCCCGCTGCATTTAAAACTTTTAAATTCCCCGCCGCGGCTCCTTAAAGGGACCGCGGCACACTATTACCCAATCCCGGCCGCGGCACTTAAAATTAACCCCCCTCTATGCTGGGGGTCCCCATCGGGACCCCCGAAGTTTCCCCACATAAACCCATTGCAGGGGGGGTCCCCGATCTGCATAGATCAGGCCCTCAGCTGCATTTAAAACTTTTAAATTCCCCGCCGCGGCTCCTTAAAGGGACCGCGGCACACTATTACCCAATCCCGGCCGCGGCACTTAAAATTAACCCCCCTCTATGCTGGGGGTCCCCATCGGGACCCCCGAAGTGTCCCCATATAAACCCCCTGCTGCGGGGGGCCCCGATCGGCACCGATCGTGACCCTGCTGCAATTCAATTTTAAATTTCCCGCCTCGCGGGTCCTCAAAGGACCGTAAAGGTCCTGAAAGGACTTGCACTAAAAATATTAACCCCAGGCAACTATAATTACCCCATTAACTCATGATGGTCAATCCAGACCACCATAAGGCTCTAATTAACCCATTAACTCATGGTGGTCAATCCAGACCACCATAAGGCTCTAATTAACCCATTAACTCATGGTGGTCAATACAGACCACCATAAGGCTCTAATTAACCCATTAACTCATGGTGGTCAATACAGACCACCATAAGGCTCTAATTAACCCATTAACTCATGGTGGTCAATCCAGACCACCATAAGGCCTAAATTAACCCATTAACTCATGGTGGTCAATACAGACCACCATAAGGCTCTAATTAACCCATTAACTCATGGTGGTCAATACAGACCACCATAAGGCTCTAATTAACCCCATCAGTCCCATAAGGGTATATTATTACCATTATGGGCCTGTTACAACCCAACATTAACCACATAAGTGCCATGATGGTCCTCAAGGACCATCATGACACTAACTACAAACACTACACTATAACCCCCAATAAACCATTTAATCTAAACTAACCCCCCTCTACACTAATCTATTAACACTTACACTACCTACCTACACTACCTACCCCCTAATAAACCTTCCCACCACTCTAATTACAAAAAATAAAAAACCTACAGCACAGAAAACAAAAAACAATTACAACCCCACCCCCCACTACAGAAAACAAAAAAATACATTACAACCCCACCCCCCACTACAGAAAATAAAAAAATTACACACCTGAAAAGGAAAGACAGATAAACACAATACAATACATACATATAATACATTACATACATTACATACAATACATGACATTACATATAATATATTACATATAATATATTACATATAATACATTACATACATTACATACAATACATGACATTACATATAATATATTAAATATAATATATTACATATAATATATTACATATAATACATTACATACATTACATACAATACATGACATTACATACATTACATATAATATATTAAATATAATATATTACATATAATATATTACATATAATATATTACATATAGTCCTAATCAAATACCCCCTATCTATCTAACATACAATCTATTTAATTTAAAATAAATCCTAACTATATCAAATACATCCCCCTATCTATCTAATATACAAAAAATCCTAACTACATACACAGACCATTATTCTAAAGTAAAATAAAATAATTACAGTCCTAACTACATACACAGACCCTAATTCTAAGCTAAAATCAATAAATTAAGACCACTTACCTTTAAGATGTTGCTTCAGATCACTAACCTATGGGTCAAACAAAAAATAAAAATTAGTACAAAACATTAACATCAAATAAATAAACATTCTATACATTCTAAATATTCAACTCACCTTTACAGCATGTCCAGTCACTGTTTAGCTCTTCCGGCGCGGCCCTGTTAAAAAAAAAAACACAATACATGAATACATTAATACAATATATAAACAATAAATAAAATACACAAATAAACATCTAAATATACATTGAACTTACCTCCCCGCGATGTCCCCGGCCTTCTCTCCTTCAGCCCCGGCTGGGCCGCGGAACCATCCGCGCTCTAAAAAAAAAAAAAAAAAAAAACTAACGGAGGTCTGCACTGGCAGACCTCCCCGACGCTACTGAACCTCCCGGAGTCGTTTCCGGGAGGAAATTGGCATTGTCGGCTTGTGATTGGCTGAAAAGGCTGTCAGCCAATCAAAAGTCGTCAATGTAGGAGCCAATCAGGATGCGCAGATGTCTTCTACCAATCACTCCGTGGGGGTGTATCCCATAGTGATTGGCTGAAGGCATCTGAGCGTTGTGATTGGTTCCCAGAAAGATAGACAAGTGTTTAAGCCAATCAGGGTGGGATATTGGGGTGTATCCCATCCTGATTGGCTTACACATTGACGACTTTTGATTGGCTGAAATTGATAGACAGCTTTTTCAGCCAATCACAAGCCGCCAATGCCAATTTCCTCCCGGAAACGACTCCGGGAGGTTCAGTAGCGTCGGGGAGGTCTGCCAGTGCAGACCTCCGTTAGTTTTTTTTCTTTTTTTTTTTTAGAGCGCGAATGGTTCCGCGGCCCAGCCGGGGCTGAAGGAGAGAAGGCCGGGGACATCGCGGGGAGGTAAGTGAAATGTATATTTAGATGTTTATTTGTGTATTTTATTTATTGTTTATATATTGTATTCATGTATTCATGTATTGTGTTTTTTTTTTAACAGGGCCGCGCCGGAAGAGCTAAACAGTGACTGGACATGCTGTAAAGGTGAGTTGAATATTTAGAATGTATAGAATGTTTATTTATTTGATGTTAATGTTTTGTACTAATTTTTATTTTTTGTTTGACCCATAGGTTAGTGATCTGAAGCAACATCTTAAAGGTAAGTGGTCTTAATTTATTGATTTTAGCTTAGAATTAGGGTCTGTGTATGTAGTTAGGACTGTAATTATTTTATTTTACTTTAGAATAATGGTCTGTGTATGTAGTTAGGAATTTTTGTATATTAGATAGATAGGGGGATGTATTTGATATAGTTAGGATTTATTTTAAATTAAATAGATTGTATGTTAGATAGATAGGGGGTATTTGATTAGGACTATATGTAATATATTATATGTAATATATTATATGTAATATATTATATTTAATATATTATATGTAATGTATGTAATGTCATGTATTGTATGTAATGTATGTAATGTATTATATGTAATATATTATATGTAATATATTATATTTAATATATTATATGTAATGTATGTAATGTCATGTATTGTATGTAATGTATGTAATGTATTATATGTAATATATTATATGTAATATATTATATTTAATATATTATATGTAATGTCATGTATTGTATGTAATGTATGTAATGTATTATATGTATGTATTGTATTGTGTTTATCTGTCTTTCCTTTTCAGGTGTGTAATTTTTTTATTTTCTGTAGTGGGGGGTGGGGTTGTAATGTATTTTTTTGTTTTCTGTAGTGGGGGGTGGGGTTGTAATTGTTTTTTGTTTTCTGTACTGTAGGTTTTTTTGTTTTTTGTACTGTAGGTTTTTTGTTTTCTGTGCTGTAGGTTTTTTATTTTTTGTAATTAGAGTGGTGGGAAGGTTTATTAGGGGGTAGGTAGTGTAGGTAGGTAGTGTAAGTGTTAATAGATTAGTGTAGAGGGGGGTTAGTTTAGATTAAATGGTTTATTGGGGGTTATAGTGTAGTGTTTGTAGTTAGTGTCATAATGGTCCTTGAGGACCATCATGGCACTTATGTGGTTAATGTTGGGTTGTAACAGGCCCATAATGGTAATAATATACCCTTATGGGACTGATGGGGTTAATTAGAGCCTTATGGTGGTCTGGATTGACCACCATGAGTTAATGGGTTAAATAGAGCCTTATGGTGGTCTGGATTGACCACCATGAGTTAATGGGTTAAATAGAGCCTTATGGTGGTCTGGATTGACCACCATGAGTTAATGGGTTAATTTAGGCCTTATGGTGGTCTGTATAGACCACCATGAGTTAATGGGTTAATTAGAGCCTTATGGTGGTCTGGATTGACCACCATGAGTTAATGGGTTAAATAGAGCCTTATGGTGGTCTGGATTGACCACCATGAGTTAATGGGTTAAATAGAGCCTTATGGTGGTCTGGATTGACCACCATGAGTTAATGGGTTAATTTAGGCCTTATGGTGGTCTGTATAGACCACCATGAGTTAATGGGTTAATTAGAGCCTTATGGTGGTCTGGATTGACCACCATGAGTTAATGGGTTAAATAGAGCCTTATGGTGGTCTGGATTGACCATCATGAGTTAATGGGTTAATTTAGGCCTTATGGTGGTCTGTATAGACCACCATGAGTTAATGGGTTAATTAGAGCCTTATGGTGGTCTGGATTGACCACCATGAGTTAATGGGTTAAATAGAGCCTTATGGTGGTCTGGATTGACCACCATGAGTTAATGGGTTAAATAGAGCCTTATGGTGGTCTGGATTGACCACCATGAGTTAATGGGTTAATTTAGGCCTTATGGTGGTCTGTATAGACCACCATGAGTTAATGGGTTAATTAGAGCCTTATGGTGGTCTGGATTGACCACCATGAGTTAATGGGTTAAATAGAGCCTTATGGTGGTCTGGATTGACCACCATGAGTTAATGGGTTAAATAGAGCCTTATGGTGGTCTGGATTGACCACCATGAGTTAATGGGTTAATTTAGGCCTTATGGTGGTCTGTATAGACCACCATGAGTTAATGGGTTAATTAGAGCCTTATGGTGGTCTGGATTGACCACCATGAGTTAATGGGTTAAATAGAGCCTTATGGTGGTCTGGATTGACCATCATGAGTTAATGGGTTAATTTAGGCCTTATGGTGGTCTGTATAGACCACCATGAGTTAATGGGTTAATTAGAGCCTTATGGTGGTCTGGATTGACCACCATGAGTTAATGGGTTAAATAGAGCCTTATGGTGGTCTGGATTGACCACCATGAGTTAATGGGTTAATTAGAGCCTTATGGTGGTCTGGATTGACCACCATGAGTTAATGGGGTAATTATAGTTGCCTGGGGTTAATATTTTTAGTGCGAGTCCTTTCAGGACCTTTACGGTCCTTTGAGGACCCGCGAGGCGGGAAATTTAAAATTGAATTGCAGCAGGGTCACGATCGGTGCCGATCGGGGCCCCCCGCTGCAGGGGGTTTATGTGGGGACACTTCGGGGGTCCCGATGGGGACCCCCAGCATAGAGGGGGGTTAATTTTAAGTGCCGCGGCCGGGATTGGGTAATAGTGTGCCGCGGTCCCTTTAAGGAGCCGCGGCGGGGAATTTAAAAGTTTTAAATGCAGCGGGGGGCCTGATCTATGCAGATCGGGGCCCCCCCCTGCAATGGGTTTATGTGGGGACACTTCGGGGGTCCCGATGGGGACCCCCAGCATAGAGGGGGGTTAATTTTAAGTGCCGCGGCCGGGATTGGGTAATAGTGTGCCGCGGTCCCTTTAAGGAGCCGCGGCGGGGAATTTAAAAGTTTTAAATGCAGCGGGGGCCTGATCTATGCAGATCGGGGACCCCCGCTGCAAGGGGTTAATGTGGGGGTGCTGCAGGGGTCCCGATAGAGACCCCTGCAGCATGGGGATGTGTATAGGGTGCAGGGGGGAGCCTCACACTGCTGTCTCGGGCTGTTCCGAGGCAGCACGTAGAGGCTTTCGGATCCCTTGCGTGGACTTTTTGTCCACGTAGGGATTCTTACGATATGCGAGACTCGTGCATAGATTTAAGGCTACGTAGCTCTCTCGGAGCCTATTCTCGGCCATTTTCTCGCAGTCATATCGTAAAGCAGGCTGCGAGAGATTCGGTTCTCGCAAACAGCAGGAAAACTGCCTTTTGCGAGCACCGAGAGAACTACGAGGGAGAATTTAATAGGGCCCTTGGATTCCGGCCAGGTCGTTGCAGCGTTTTGTAATTTAATCGCTCTTTAACTCCTGACAATTTCGGGCTATATGATGGCTTGGAATTTAATAGGGCCCCATGTCCGAGAGCAATAATCATGTGCAAGCTCCTCATTCCACCAATAAGACAATAAGAAGAAAAATATAGTAGATTCAAAGGGGTTGTAGAGGCCATTCTATGTTCATGCCCATGGGAGGCATTTTTTCCCAAAAAATAGTTTTGAACCAAGCTGATACAGAATGGTAACATTAAAATGGCAGCTCAGATTCATATTACTAATAAAGCAAATAAATTATTATATTAATAATTTATGCAAATCAAGAGGGTAAGGGATATTTGCAAACCTCTCCAGTCTAAGAACACTTTTTTGTGTCACTGTTTCTCATGGTGAGTTTTGAACATAATGTGTACAACTTCCTCACATATTAACATATTGCTAATTAGTAATCAGATGTTAATGCCATCAAAGTTGCAGTCTGTAAATTATTCAAATAAATAAAATGAATAATAGATTTCAATAGTGCACATCCAGCACAATTACTGCCATTGGGATTTTCATATAAATAAAATCATCACTCAAAGAAAATGTGTTCAGAATAATTTTTTTATTAAAGAGATTTTATCTAAAAGACTTCAAAATAAAGTGGAATATTCAGACTCCGAAAAATAAAGTCTAAAATGATATCTCCAAATACTCCCCCAACCTCCCCCTTGCTCTGTAAATGACCAGCATTTTTCTTGCTTAAATAAACCTTCTAGTTTTAACATGAGCAACCTGTATACCCAACTTCCCAAATGGCTTAAACACACAACAATAACACACGGCCGCCTCCGTCAGCTACAATCTTTTGCCTTTATAACTGCCATCATGCATCTGTTACCCACCTTTCTGAACACTCAACCATACCCTCTAGAGTGTAACCTCCTTCTGACCTAAACTCTGTTATTATTATTATTTATTTTATTTTTAACCCGCCAACATATTCTAAAGCTCTATACATGGGTTAAGTTCAAGTCAAAAACAATATTAACACAATGCAAAAGAATGGAGTTTCCTGTCTTTGAGCTTAAAATCAAAAACATAGAGCTTGTTCCCAGAGCACTTAGCAAGATTGAAAATTCATAAATTTACAATCCAAAGGGTATAGGTGAGGTATAGAAGGATGAAAGACCGTTTATGTATACTAAAGCTGAATGTGATAAGCTTCTTTAAACAATTGCATTTTAATTAGGTTTTGAAGATTTTGAGGCTGGAGGAGTCTAGTGGAGCAAAGCAAGGAGATCCAAAGAATAGGGGCCGCACGAGAAAAGTCCTGAAGGCGGGAGTGCACCATATCTGCACCAATTTTTTTTTTTTTAAATGTATTTTTTTTTTTTACACATACAAGACATATATTTATACTACAAGCATTTGCGCAATCATTTTGAAATGAAACACTTTATACATTTTTTTTTATAGCTTAGGGTTCATAAAGCTTGTTTTAATTTGTCATCTCCAGATATTTATCCCATAGGTTCCAGTTGAAGCAATTTTCTGATAAAAGTTTGGGGTTATTTCCAATAAAATCTTTTTCAATTTCACCCCAATTTGGAAGATGTTTTTTTTTTCCAATTGAGGGCTATTATTCATTTAGCTACTGCAAATGTATGAACCAAAATAAATTGCATTTTTTAATCAATGTTCTCTCGGAAAATATGAAAAAGTACTAATTCCGGAACAAGTTCTATTTTACATTTAAGAATCTTTAGCAAATTTTCAATACAGGATACCCAACATTTTTGAACTTCATTACACTTCCACCACATATGTTCAAATGTACCATTCTGTGATTAACATCTCCTACATGTCCCTTTATCTTTATCATTATCAAATTTAGATAAAGTATGAGGAACCAAGTGCCACCTATGTACTACCTTAAAATAAATTTCTCTCAGGTTAGAACAATTTAACATTTTGGTAGTCATGTTAAAGGCTTTATCCCAAATATCACAATTCCATTTTTTCTCTAGGTCATCTTCCCATTTCCTCATTCTTGATGTCTTCTTAACCTCTTTAATCACTTTTAGGATTTTTAGATGTTGAGAGATTGTATTTTTTCCTCTTTCTCCCAATATTAGTCTTAATAATGTATTAAAATCCAAATGTAATACTATCGCTACAAGGGTGTTATATTCCATTTATTCTTTGGGAGATTATTTTCATTAATTAGAGAATCAAAAGATGTTATTTTACCCTCAAAAAGAAGATCTGAAATAGATACAATCTTCAATGATTCCCAGTTAATTCTTATAGAGCTAGGTGGCCTTTAAGCCATGTAACTGGGGCAAATGGGGAAGGAGATATTACTAGGTCCCGCTTTTTATTGAATTTAAGCCAGTTTTTAGCTAAATTTTTTATCACCGGTGAAGGTGTTATAAGAAATTGTAAATCTTTTCCTTTACTCCAAATTAGTTTTTTGACTTACTGTACTATTTTTTGTATTTTTCTATAACTTATAACTATTGTATCCACTATATTTTTGTGTAGTAATAATAATGAACAATCTTTGTATCATCTTTACAGATCAACAACTTTATTGATACTCTGGTGGCTGAAAACCCAGGTCTGGTGAGCAAAATCCAGATTGGCCAAAGTACAGAGGGTCGCCCACTCAATGTCCTGAAGGTAAAATGATATTATGATACATATAAATGTTAACATCTTTCTTTGAGATGTAATGGCCCATTAATACTCAGTGACACAATTATGGATCATGTAGATCATTCTATACAGATCTTGATAGAAATCTAGAATTTTATCGCAGATTAGACCCTCTTGATACATCTAATCTTGAGACATATACGTGGGATTATTGCTCAAGATATGTCAAACTTTCAAACTCTTGGCAAACCTGACACAGATTTGAAGAATTTGCAAAGGTTTTGAACATGAATGATATTGGTCTATGCCTAATTTCAGTTATTAATCCTAAACAGATTATATTCTTGGATACAGAGTTTAGAAAGAGTCAGAGTGGTACAACTATTCATCATAAAAAGGATTTATACAAATAGTTGTTTCTTAAGTTTCAGTCATCATTGATCTATGGAAATCCTGAAGGTCAATATAGTCCAATATTCCTATTATCAAGATCAGAAGGAATTGTTTGATCCTATGGAATTATTAAAAAAATAAGCAGATGCTTTAAAACAACGATTTAAGGCAAGGGGATACTCTGACAATTGTATCAGGAGAGCATTCAATAAGGCTTAATCTACTGATCGAACATGGTTATTGTAAAAAAGAGTTTACAAATGAACAACAAGTTTTAGGCATGGGTACTTGTAACCCTGGATGGGATAAACTTAGATCTATTCTTGATAAATACTGGGCTATTTTATGTCAAGATCAAGATCTAGCAGGGTTCCTTACTGATAGAGCCTACATGGTCAGCTTTAGAGCAGAAACTTTCATGACATTTGGTTTATAGCCATCATAGTGGAATCGTCCTCAAAAACAATTTTCCATGTAATCCTTGTAAATAATATGAGGTGTTGTAACCATTTCAACACTTGGACAGAAACAGTTATCCAGTGAGACATAACATAAATTGTAGGACCTGTGGAGTGATATGTTTGACTAAATGTATTTAGAGTAAAATCTTTATTGGGAGAATGAAACTCTAATACCGTAGACGTGTCCTTGAACATATCAATAATATAATTGATCAATCCAAATTTTCTTCAATCTGTGGGAACTGATCAGATAATGTTGACAGAACGTAAAAGAAGATGTAGAGAGACTACGTCTACAATGTGTGAAGTTTGAAGTCTCTAACCCCATGTGGTCTAGATGAGGATTTCACATTTGGTGCATTTATTTGAGACCACTACATGTTTAGTTGTCCCCTTGAACTTATTTTATCTTAACAACTGTGTTTAAGATGTATTTTAAGTGGGTTGAATAAATTATAGATTTTTATTTTATTTTTGTATATGTGTTGTAAGTTGTCCCTTTTACAGATTTATTTTTAAAATACCTCTCATTGGAATTTCCAGTTTAAGATATATATTTATCTCTTGGATTTAATTAATTTTCTCTCAGTAGTATTTTAATATGAAAGTTCAGATTGCAGCACAAAATAGACTTGGCCTTAAACCTTGTTCAAAAGTGTTTTATCACAATCTGATGATGTGGTCCAAAGAGTTTAGGATACCTCAGATATGTTGACTTTTGTTAGGGAGAACAAGAGCACCTTATGAACAAAATTAATTTGTTAATGATATATATATACATATATATCAGATTTGCCGGGTGTCCAGAGACTTACCTGGAATTTAAAATACGGTATGTCCATGAGTTGGTATTGTATGGCATTCTCATTCTTAATGGGTTGGTTAAACTAGAGAGTTTTCCTTAAGTTTTTTCACCACTCCATATGGAATGATAGTTATGAACGTTATCCAGATAACTGATATACATTTTTCAACTTACAAGTTAACATATATGTTCTCCTTCAGTTCAGTACTGGTGCCAACCGTCCTGCTTTCTGGATTGACACTGGCATTCATTCCCGTGAGTGGGTCACTCAGGCCAGTGGAGTCTGGTTTGCCAAAAAGGTAAAGTATTTTATTTGTATTTATTTCCATTCGTACATAGCGTCTTTATCCAAGGAGCTTTACAGATTTCTAAAACAGTATATCCTAAGGTGAGATTTGGGTTTGTTGCTGATATGCAGCTGGCCAGAAGCAAGATCAGGGACAGCCGAGAATTGGGAGAATTGTATCTGGGCTGGAAAGAGACATGAAGTGGGTCATCAGGGATATGCACAATTGTTGAAGGATGGGTGACTGTTTTATGTGGAGCATTTTTGTTTCAAGGGTAGGGGTGCAAAGAAGAACAAAGACTGGAAGCACCATTGGGCACAAGGTTGGAGTGGGACTGTCAGTGTTGAGAGGGTCGTATCTCAGAGAGTGTTATGGTACATAGGGTGAGGAAAGATATGGAGGAGCAAAGCTATGTAGGGATTTGTAGACAAGCAGCCTTATTAAATTGCGATTCGGCAAATTTAAAAGGGCTCTATTTAAGCACATAGCATATTATTTTTTACAGAAGTTTTTAGTTAGTGAAGACCTTGCTTTTGGATAGAAGTTCACTAACTAAAAAACTTCTGTAAAAAATAATATGCTATGTGCTTATATAGAGCCCTTTTAAATTTGCAGAATCACAATTTAATAAAGCTGAAGGTTTAGAAATTTGAAAAGGCAGCTGTAGTAGACAGTAAGCCATTAGAGTTGGGCCAGGAGAGTGGAAGTGTGTGTTACACGTAGAACATGGAATAAGAGGTATTTTAGATATGTAAATGTCTGATTTGTTAAATTATGGTTCTTCCTCCATTTGTACTTGTGTATGGGTAATAATAATATCAGCATATTGGGACTTTATATATACATTTGTTTAGTTCTTCTTATAACAATGTGAAGTCGCTCAACTTCTGTTTACTCTTTTTACTAAAATGATTTATGTCAGACACAACTGAGACATTGTGAGACACGTCTACAAAGTAATAAAACCCTAGTTAATTATCCAGGCTGGAGTAGGTATTTAATTGCACAAATGGAAGTCAGAGATAGGGAAGCAGAGATAGGGAAGCACATAACTTTTCACTAGACATGGTTTAAAAGTAGCAAATATAGATAAAATATTGTATCTTATCATTGGAGCATGTAGCTATATGTAAATATCTCATTTGCATGGAACATATAGCTATACATTCGTATGGAGCATGTAAATATCCCGATTTGTTAAGTTAAGGTATATATATATTTATACATATATATATGCACAGTATGTTTATAGTATGTCAGTCATCCTGTTGTTGAGTGCACAATGGACCTAGAGGTTTATGGAATTATATTCTAAAACTATTATAAAAAATTAGTCAGCTTATTGGAGCAGCACTGAATAAATCTCTATTGGACATCTCACTCTATGGCACTCCAATTGGATACACTTTAAGATTACGCCGTCATGATGGTACAATACAGACCCTTGGGTTTTTGTCCCCCTTATATTTGTAAAAACTACATTTTTGTAGCACAGAAACATATGGAATATTTATATATTTATATAGGACATTTCACCAGTAACAAGCAATTCAGGATATTAATGAAATAATAAACAATTAGAAAAAGTAAACATTAGACTTTTTTTTACATTCTGATGTTGTTTGTCTCCTTCCTATATTCAGATTGTTAAGGATTATGGCCGCGACCCGTCTCTGACCGCCACTCTGAATAAAATGGACATCTTCCTGGAGATTGTCACCAACCCTGATGGCTTTGTTTTCTGCCACACCTCGGTAGTTTATTTTATACAAATACATTAATATGTATACCCGCATTAATTACTGTCTGTGCTAAAGCTACTTATATTTAGAGAAAAGTTGACATCAAGTATTAATTTTTTTCCCGCATTAAGCCTTCCCTTTCTATGTATTTCAGCATCTTCTTGCTATAATTTAAAACTATAGAAAATAATAATTACTAAAATAAGTGAATGCTATAATAAATCATATAGTAACATTACATTGAATTTGAAAAATGTTGCCTGTCAGTCAGTCTTTCTGATCCACCACGTAAAGACTTTCTGTGCTTCTTGCTTATATTGACAGATAGTAGACAATAAATTATATTTATTCCCAATGTAAGTAATTTGAAAATCAAATGATTGGGCATGTGCAGGGAGTAACTGTTCTGATTAAATAAATTACTCCCTGAGCATGTTAAGTCTTCAATATAAGTTTATTGTTGAAAAATGTAGTTCTTAAAGTAACATTCAATATATAAAGTACTTGTTATTACGTATAGTTTTAAATAATTCTCCGCTGTATCTTGATGTGATCCTCTAATAAGGACCACTACAGTTCAAGAAAAAATACACCTGTTTGTAAAGTATGTACCAAACTAACAATACTAGCAGTTGTGTAAATCCTTGGGAAAATCTGAATTTTTGAAGACTTTGTGTATGGATATAGGAATCCATTTTGTGTTTATTAAACCACTTCCTCTGAGCTGAATCATGATGATGTGTGTTTTGGTGGATAGAAGGATGTGTAAGGAGGGAACAATGAGAACTGACTGAAATTGACACCACACCATCCCTTTGACATAATGGTTAATGTTCAATTTTACAGAACCGTATGTGGCGTAAAACCAGATCTAAGAACGCTGGTTCCAGCTGCATTGGAACTGACCCCAACAGAAACTGGGACGCTGGCTTTGGAGGTGAAGCCATTTTTGTCTGGGTTTGTGCTTATCTAAAGATAACAATATTTGCTTGAACACTATTAATTTCCACAAGTAAAGCTGAGTGTGAGTTAGCTATTATGTGGTTGCTGATGACACATCCTAGGAATCCAGCACACATGCCAGAGATCCAGAGATCCTGCACGTGTGATCCCATGGGATCCCATGGGAGCAAATATATATTCCAGTGCAAGATTCCAAAATGTATCATCAGATCTAGAGATGCTAAACAATTTATATTATAGGACTTTAGAAACAACCTAAAATAACAGATATGTTTGTAGCTCTTGATTAGGAAGCTAAGATGGTTAATGCATTTTCATTGACCATTAATGATGATTACATTAAATATATGTTAGTAGCTCTTGATTATGAAGTTGAGATGGTGGGTTGAGTTTTCATTGAACATTAATGATGATTTTATTAAATATTCTCTCTGTCTCTATATGTCATCTGTTAAATGTTGTGTTCTCCAGGTGCTGGGGCCAGCTCGAACCCCTGTACTGAGACCTACAGAGGACGTGCTGCTAATTCTGAACCTGAGGTCAAGGCCATTGTTGACTTTGTGACGAGCCATGGCCAAATCAAGGGCTTTGTCTCCATCCACAGCTATTCCCAAATGCTGCTCTTCCCATACGGTTATACTACTGTCAAAGCCAAGGACCATAATGAACTGGTAAGACACTGAGACACTAGCAGCCACATTAAATTTGAAGCCCATAGTGGCAACGTGAGACCCGCAATGGCCACGGGCTTGCAATTTGGCTGCATTACAGAGTTATTAAATTAGACCTTGCAAAACATTCTTGCGCATGTTGCATGTGCGGTCTGAACAGGATCAATTAGTCAAATGCATAGTTACGGGTTTAGAGGGAGCCAATGGTAAAACAGATCGTGCATATCAAAGTCTTACGGGTTTCAATTACGAGTTGCGATAGGACCCGCATTCCAGAAATAATGCAATATTAATAAATCAGCAAATATGATATTCTATTATATGCGAGTTCCATTATATGTATCAACACATTGATAGCCAGGATTGATATAAATTAAACATGAACAAAAGTATTATATATGGCTAATTTGCTGGCTTGAGAATGTTGTGCTATTAATATTAATACCTAACATCACTTTCCATTTAATATTAAGTACAGTAGTGTGTGTATATTTGCATTTACAGTGCTACAGACAGGACTTTAACCCACTTGCGATTCCTGTCTAGTACCCATGGGCTTTTTGGGCTCTATTTGCGATTTACGGGTTTGAACGCCAGTGAATTTGTTGCAATTTAATTGAGAAATTGAAACATAACAGTTACGGGCTTGACAGATCAAAGGATTTGCGGGTGCGCAGTTACAATTTTCATGTCCCGTAGGGTTTTTCACTCATATCCCGCAGATCGTCAGCGGGTTGCTTTATGGGGCCAATTTAATTGCCGCAAGTCTTGTGGGCTATGTTACGGTTACGGTTTTATGCGTTGAGGGAATTTAATGGGGCTGTTGGTTACTGTTATTTATGCTCTGGCTGTTTGCATTCTATCTGTTAATTTTGGATATGACTAATGTTTTTCATCATTCTTCAACAGAACAACCTGGCCAAGGAAGCCGTCAGTGCCCTGACCTCGCTGTATGGTACTAAGTATACATATGGCAACATCATCACCACTATCTGTAAGTTTAGTGCTATTTTGTTGCTGCTTCCAGCATGAACTTTATCTAAATATAGATAGGATAATCCATAACCATCCTTGGCCAAGAGACCTACATCATATTCTCTTTAGCTCAGATTTGGACCATATTCTTTTAATGCTATGAGTAGCTCTGTTATGGGTTGTGCTTTAAAAAATCCCTATATATCTAAAACAATTCATTATAACACATAATAAATGGATAATGTAGCAAATTAGCCAGCCAAAAAATAAGTTTGATCATTATAGTTTTTGCCGAGTTGTTATCTTGTTCCTGTTTTTACTTAAATGTTAAATAAGTATCTTGAATCATGATATATGCCAATTTTTTACTGCATAGATAAGTATACTGTATGTGGAATGTTTTTAATGCAAATATATTTCCTGTTTGTAGACATGACAGACACAATTTTGACATAATAATAATAATAATAATAATAATAATAATAATAATAATTATTATTATTATTATAATAATTATATTTTATTATTATTATCCTTTAATTATAATGCACTATTATATTACGTTAGCTCTATTTAAAAAAATAAAAATATCAAAAGTAGTATAAAAATTATATTAACTGATTCATTAGACATAAATTCATCTTAGGACCCTATTAATGTAATATTAATTAATCATACATCTCATAATTATAGACCAAGCCAGTGGTGGAACCATTGACTGGACCTACAACCAGGGCATCAAGTATTCCTTCACCTTTGAGCTCCGTGACACAGGTCGATATGGATTTGCTTTGCCAGCTAACCAGATCATCCCAACCGCAGAGGAGACATGGCTGGCCCTCACTAAGCTCATTGAGCATACTCGTGACAACCCCTACTAATCTCTTCACCAATGAAAGTTAATAAAGTTTGCTGTCTTCACTACTAAGATTGCTATTGTATCTTCATATATTTTCCATATTATACTTAAACAGACCCACAGACACTTAACACAGAGTTATTTTGCTGCATTTCGTACATCACAAATAGTGTTTTGTATATGTATATTTTGGGCCCATTCAGTTAAGTGCCGGTACGTAGATAACATCCTAATTCATAGAAAGTTAAGGCACACCTCTCCTCCAATAACATATGAAGTAATTGGGTATTTGGAGCTTATCTAGAAAACTTAGGATATGGCAAACTGAGTGCGTTGGTTTAGTTTATAGATGAAGGGGCAAACTGAGTGGGCTGGTTTAGTTTATAGAAAGAGGGGCAAACTGAGTGGGTTGGTTTAGTTTATAGATAGAGGGGCAAACTGAGTGGGCTGTTTTAGTTTATAGATGGAGGGGCAAACTGAGTGGGTTGGTTTAGTTTATAGATGGAGGGGCCAATTGAGTGGGTTGGTTTAGTTTATAGATGGAGGGGCCAATTGAGTGGGTTGGTTTAGTTTATAGACGGAGGGGCAAACTGAGTGGGTTGGTTTAGTTTATAGATAGAGGGGCAAACTGAGTGGGCTGTTTTAGTTTATAGATGGAGGGGCAAACTTAGTGTGTTGGTTTAGTTTATAGATGGAGGGGCAAACTGAGTGGTTTGGTTTAGTTTATAGATGGAGGGGCCAATTGAGTGGGTTGGTTTAGTTTATAGATGGAGGGGCAAACTGAGTGGGTTGGTTTAGTTTATAGATGGAGGGGCAAACTGAGTGGGTTGGTTTAGTTTATAGACAGAGGGGCAAACTGAGTGGGTTGGTTTAGTTTATAGATGGAGGGGCAAACTGAGTGGGTTGGTTTAGTTTATAGATGGAGGGGCCAATTGAGTGGGTTGGTTTAGTTTATAGATGGAGGGGCAAACTGAGTGGGTTGGTTTAGTTTATAGATGGAGGGGCAAACTGAGTGGGTTGGTTTTGTTTATAGACAGAGGGGCAAACTGAGTGGGTTGGTTTAGTTTATAGATGGAGGGGCAAACTGAGTGGGTTGGTTTAGTTTATAGATGGAGGGGAAAACTGAGTTGGTTGGTTTAGTTTATAGATGGAGGGGCAGACTGAATGACCTAGAACAGTGGGTGGATGAATGGGAAAAAATAGTGTGCCGGACAACAAAGTGAGTGAAGTGGATACTAACAGCTAAAATGGAAAATCTAGTGGACCTGATGCACTATCCCAGGTAGATGGGACCTGGTGTGTACAACACATTATTATATAAATAAAGAAAAGCAAGTACCAATTATGCAAATATTATGTATTGGACTTCTACTGTGTGGTGGGCAACATGGGACAAATACATTGGAAATAAAACTAGTACACTGCACTACCTTGTCGTGGTGAAGGGGCTTGTGTAGAAGAGAGGTTAGACAAATCACGGTCCACTGCAGAAGGTACTGGTAACCAACTCCAGCATCTTTGCCATGAAAACCTTATGGATTAGCATAACCAGACAAAAGATGTGCTTGGGTGCTGCAGTCCATTGGGTCACTTAGAGTCGGACATGACTGGTCGACTAAACACACACTGCACTAGTTAAAAGCAAAGAGGGGGGTGCTACATGTACATCAACATTTTAATATATAAAAAATAATACTAACTGGTAGATGCTCCTGCACATGGGAGGTGTGACCCATCTTTACAATGGGCTGAGATGCCTTGCACCCACTGCACCGCCTATAGCTATTTCGATGCCCGTGCTATTCGGGTTTAATATTTGCTTACATTTTATTGAATGCTAATTAATTACCTTCAAATATATTTACAATGACATTTACATAACATAAAATGTCCAGAACACTACAGCCAGGCTAGAAAAATATACCACTATTATTATAGATCGGCTTGTTGTCTTTCATTTTGTTAAGAGAACACTGTGTGAAGTTCAACCAACGCCCTAATTGTCAAGACTTGCACCTGCTCCTGCCCACCACCGTCTGTCAACAGCTACTTCCTGCCCATGTGCCAGTCCCTACAGCTTCCTGTTACTGTATGCCACAATGCCAGTCTGCTCCAATCACCTGCTAAAGTTTTACAGTGTCCCACCCAGCCTTGGTCACAAGTGTGCTAGTCTACTAGATCTACCAGCTCTGGGCCACCACTGGTACCTCTGCTCTAATGGTCTGCTTCAGGCCTGCCAGTTTTCTAGCCTTGTCTCTTCAGTTGTCCACACCGTTTGCCAGTACAACATGGTGCCCCTGCTAGAACAACTTTTCTTTTTCCCCTTCATGGTCTATGAATTTGTGCTTGGATCTGTAGTCAACCAGTTCAGAACTTTTCCTTCCTGGACCTATGTTTGTGTCATCAATCCTGTGCCATTCATGGACTTTAGCCACTTGGCTCTTCTTGCTCTTGGTGATCAGATCAATAGACCTCATCATTACACTTGCCCATCATATGGGTATACCTGCAGATACAGGTGATGTGAGTTATGGAGAGCCTGGAATAAAGTAACCAACTATAATCTTTATCTGTAAAATGAATGTGGCTTGGGTCCAACCATGTTTTTTTATGAGCTCTACACCTTGTGTAGAATATTTGCTGTTAGCTATTACAATAACCATGGACCAATAGGCTTATACTATTCAAAACAACATATCTGAGATGATGAAATTTAGTGCCATGTTAAATACATAACACTATTTACATATAGTTATAATTCCGAGTAATAATGCTACTACTATAACCAATATTTAATTTTAGCTGATGTCACAGATGGCCGGTTCCCTCAGTAGTAATCAGCTACGGTTAGTGGGAACCATCACAGATGTAAAAAAGGGCTTGAGGTCACTGTCCAATCACAGGGCTAGGTTATTGAGCTATGCAAATAAGAACAGTATTTAAAGCCTGCCTGGATCATCAGTTTCCTATCTTTCTAGCAAGATGAAGGGGGTGTTGATTTTATTGGCTTTGGTGGCCACTGCCACCTGCATGGAGAATTTTGGAGGGTAAGTAAGACTTCCTTAATTTTAATAATTCTGCTTTTTATCACTTACGATTTTATCCTTAGTAGACTCTTTATCCAATTACCCAGTTGGACAACCATTGCAGATGTAAAAATAAATATACACTAAGGTCAGTTATATAGGTCTCCCAGCTTCATAATAAGAAAAATGATGTTATTAGCAAATACCACTGTGATTATACAGTTGATTGAAAGTTTGCTACTTAGGAGAACTGCACTTGAGGAAATATCTTGGAATGGAAAATAATAATATACAACATGTAATATCAGTTTCCTGATGTGCGAGGGGGCTTTGAATACACAGTAACATAGTTACTGTTACTATCCGCACAATGGGTCATCTACAACTACAAGTTAATTTATTAGGTCTAACGGACAGCCGGTTCTCACACTCTTGAGAATGTAGCAGACAAGATCAGTTGATCAAACAAAATGGCTCCCTGTATTAATGAATAATTGGGTATTGTGCATAAAAAAATTATGGTTTCTTTTTTTTTTTACTTTCTATAAACATTTTGCCTTTTATCACATTTATAAGATTTGACCACTTTGGTCCTTTAATGGTTCTCTTCATAAATCTAATGTGAATTTGTTGGTATTCTTCATAAAGAGACACAGTAAAGGTTGTATAACTGAACACATTGAAGTTTGTATTATTTGTCCATCAAAAATATATAAACTTATATTTGAAGAAGGAAATAAAAATAATATCAATACATGGGTCACTGGGAGGAGGATCTGTGTAGAGAACTTATGGACAAATAATTGGAAAAAGTTGGAAAAGGCCTAGGAAGTCCTCGATTGGTACTTCACTTAAAGAAATCTCATATAAAGTTATTTATCGGTGGTATCTTACTCCATATTCATAGCACAACTATACTGGAGAGTAAGTTGATCTATAGGTACATATATAGACATGTAAACATATTTTAGGATCAATTTGTATAATAAAAATTGGTTACTTTATTAAATTTGGGGTAACAACGGCGCATTAAAAACACATATAAAAAATCCAGGATTAGGACAAAACTTTTAAAAGAAGGCTGAATTGTGTGAGACAAAATGACCACTAGAGTGGTATATAATTTAACTCTTAATAGAGGGGTAATTTGTCTCTGCTGGTGCTTGTGTGTCAGGATAGATGATTAAACCTGATGTGTGGTCCTCCTAATAAAGTCCTTTAGAGGAAGGAAAAACACTATTTTTACTGCCTGTTTGTACAGTGTGTTAAAGAGACACCTCACAGAGGACACTTTGCAGGAAGACTGCTTTAAGTAATACCTCCAGCACTGTCTGGGTGTCTGTGTACTTCTCTTGCTGAGTGGATCTATATAGTAAGGTGCTATATATCTGGAAGTTATAATAATAGCTCTGAAATTAAACTGGATTCCTTTTCTTCCAGTGTATGGTTGGAAAGTTCCTTTTGAGTTGTGGAGTACAGATAACTCACTTCCTTAATAGGTATAATGCTCTGGTTCTTATCTTTAATATATAAACGTTCCTGCTTGGAAAAAACCACTGTGATATATGCTCAAAATGAGCTCTGGTTTTATGCCTCTTATATATATATGAGTCCCTGCTGGGAAATTACTGCTGTGACGCGTGTTCTCATTGAACTTTCAAAGGACCATGCTGTTTTGTAAAGGGCAAAGTGCCTGCTGTTAGAGAGCAAAATACCTGCTATTAAAGGGTTTGTACTTGCTATTAAAGAGCAAAATGCCTACTATTATAGAGTTTATACTCTGTCAGTTCCTTGTCTTTCCATTATAGCACTTATGCGATCTATCACTCATTTGGATAAGGACAGGGAGGGTAGCCATGCACACTTCACACAAACACTCAGTGAGAAAAACGCCAGCGTGTCCTTGACATCGGGACACACTACGTCATCAGAAGCCGACGCGTTTCGACGTCATCAAGACGTCTTCTTCAAGGGTGAGCTTGTTGAGGCCGTTAGAGCCCTTTTTAAAGTGTTGCCATCTCCATGGCAACAAATAGGGAACTGTGGAACACGAGCAGTGACATAAAAACATAAAAACGCCCCCTCTGGTGGTGAGCGGAAATGACATGATACTTACAGCCTGCTGGATATACGCTGTAGATTTTAGTAAATGCAATAAATAGAGTGTCATTCTCTTTATAACGTGGCTACTTTGAAGGAGAAAACAGGGGGGGGGCTGTATGTACATTGAGCCTTATAAGCTTGTGGCATGTCAGCATGTATATATACCAATACTTATAAGGTTCTGATGGTTCCTAAGCTTCCTTGATAGTGGAAAAAGTACTTGTTTGTAATAGCTTATAATATCTACTATGTACATTGAGAGTCAATAACAAGTGCTCATTTATGTCATAGTTAGTTCAGGGAGATCTCTATGCTCCTATGTTTTAAGCTTCCAACATACTGTTTGGTGCACTTTCTGGAGGAAAAAATGACAATATCTTTGATATATGTCTTAAAGATGGATGCACATATGAATTCCCAATTTAAGAGGGAGAGTGCTGATATTTTCTACCTTCTTTAAATGATTATATGCAAAAGAAACGAAGAGTATTACATTTTTGATAGGAACACATAAAGTGTTTAAGTATTTGCAGTGCATCATAGACAGATTTTTCTTTATTGCACAAGAAATTATTATATCGGAGTGAAAGGTCTGGAACCTAAGTGTGCATGAGGTGAATATTAGCTGGTGGTGCCAGGAGAGGAAAGATCCTAAAGTGAACAATGAGGTTTGAATAGCCGTGGTTATAGCTATAAAAAGATGCTTTCCAAAGGATAGTGAAATTGTAAAGAAAAGAATGTGCTAGAGCATAAATATGACATCATATCATGTTATGATAGATGGAAGATGCAAATGTGGATTAATACGGTGTATTGTGATGGTGAAAACTAATACGGTGTATATAAAGACATCTTTACTCTGGAAAGGACTAATTGGAGTAAAGGGACAGAAAAAAAGGGGAGTGGGTGAGGGGAAAAGGCTGGATGTGGGGATAATTGAACCCCTGATTATGTCGAGGTGATAGGTGAGTCAATAAGTGTAAATGAAAATGTGCCCAACTCAAATAAAGGAGGTGAAAGTAAAACCCTCATTAAGACCTTTGGGAGTCAATGCTTTAAGTTTATGAATCCACCGAGCCTCATGCTGTAATAATTTCTTGTCCAGGTCACCCTGTCTAGGGCCTAAGTGTACCTTTTCCAATACTGTGAAAGTCAACACTTCAGTACAACATTTTTTGAGTGCTAAAAGTAACAACCTTAAAAAATTCAACAATTTCGTGGTCCAACTACTTGAATTCATTCTTAAACATAATTTCTTCTTGTTCAATGGAAAATGGTTCCACCAAAAGAAAGGGACGGCTATGGGAACATCTTGTGCACCCAGCTACGCCAACCTTCTATTGGGCTGGTGGGAAGAAAAACTTTTCTCTGATCCACTTTTTGAACATCTTATTAGTCACGCATTAATGTGGCGTAGATATATAGATGACATTCTGTTAATTTGGACTGGTTCCAAGGCAGAATTTGAGACCTTTATGCACCTATTGAACAATAATGAGATAGGTCTAAAATTTACACATGATATACATCCTTCCCAAATCACCTTTCTAGACTTATACATTCGGAAAGATAACCAGGGGGAAATCACCACCACCACCTACAGAAAGGACACAGCCACCAATACCTTGCTCATGTGGGACAGCCAACATTTCGAACCACTAAAAAGAGGCATCCCCAAAGGACAATACCTGAGAATAAGACGAAATTGTAGTTCTGATAGTGAATTCAAGACAGAGGCAGACAAACTCAGACAGAGATTTCTGGAGAGAGGCTATCCGAATAAGTGTTTAAAAAAAGCATTTAAATATGCTCTTGCTTGTGACAGAACGGAAATGCTTAATAGACAATCTGAAAAAAACTCTGAGCCTATAACAACACAGCCTAGATGTATAATGACATTTGGATATGACTCACCGGCAATAAAAGAGATTCTATCCAAACACTGGCATATACTAAAAGGTGATGAAGACTTAGAAAATGATTTGTCATCTGATATATCAATAACATATCGTAGAGGGAAGAATTTAAAGGATATGTTGGTACATAGCCTTTTTAAGGAGAATAGATCCACAAACACATGGCTAAATCCACCAATTGGGTGTTTTAGGTGTGGAAAATGTAAATTTTGTAAATATATAAAACCGACAAAAATATACGTACATCCACACAGTGGGGAGACCTATGTGCTGAAAGACTTTTCAAACTGTTGCTCAACAAGCGTAATATATGTAGCCTCATGCATATGTAGCAAGATCTACGTAGGAAAAACGCGGCGCCAGCTACGGAGACGCATAGGGGAACACATATATTCTATCCAAAAAGATCTTGATACACCCTTAGCACGCCATGTGAAACATTATCACAAAGGAAAAAGTGAAGTGTTGACTTTCACAGTATTGGAAAAGGTACACTTAGGCCCTAGACAGGGTGACCTGGACAAGAAATTATTACAGCATGAGGCTCGGTGGATTCATAAACTTAAAGCATTGACTCCCAAAGGTCTTAATGAGGGTTTTACTTTCACCTCCTTTATTTGAGTTGGGCACATTTTCATTTACACTTATTGACTCACCTATCACCTCGACATAATCAGGGGTTCAATTATCCCCACATCCAGCCTTTTCCCCTCACCCACTCCCCCTTTTTTTCTGTCCCTTTACTCCAATTAGTCCTTTCCAGAGTAAAGATGTCTTTATATACACCGTATTAGTTTTCACCATCACAATACACCGTATTAATCCACATTTGCATCTTCCATCTATCATAACATGATATGATGTCATATTTATGCTCTAGCACATTCTTTTCTTTACAATTTCACTATCCTTTGGAAAGCATCTTTTTATAGCTATAACCACGGCTATTCAAACCTCATTGTTCACTTTAGGATCTTTCCTCTCCTGGCACCACCAGCTAATATTCACCTCATGCACACTTAGGTTCCAGACCTTTCACTCCGATATAATAATTTCTTGTGCAATAAAGAAAAATCTGTCTATGATGCACTGCAAATACTTAAACACTTTATGTGTTCCTATCAAAAATGTAATACTCTTCGTTTCTTTTGCATATAATCATTTAAAGAAGGTAGAAAATATCAGCACTCTCCCTCTTAAATTGGGAATTCATATGTGCATCCATCTTTAAGACATATATCAAAGATATTGTCATTTTTTCCTCCAGAAAGTGCACCAAACAGTATGTTGGAAGCTTAAAACATAGGAGCATAGAGATCTCCCTGAACTAACTATGACATAAATGAGCACTTGTTATTGACTCTCAATGTACATAGTAGATATTATAAGCTATTACAAACAAGTACTTTTTCCACTATCAAGGAAGCTTAGGAACCATCAGAACCTTATAAGTATTGGTATATATACATGCTGACATGCCACAAGCTTATAAGGCTCAATGTACATACAGCCCCCCCCCTGTTTTCTCCTTCAAAGTAGCCACGTTATAAAGAGAATGACACTCTATTTATTGCATTTACTAAAATCTACAGCGTATATCCAGCAGGCTGTAAGTATCATGTCATTTCCGCTCACCACCAGAGGGGGCGTTTTTATGTTTTTATGTCACTGCTCGTGTTCCACAGTTCCCTATTTGTTGCCATGGAGATGGCAACACTTTAAAAAGGGCTCTAACGGCCTCAACAAGCTCACCCTTGAAGAAGACGTCTTGATGACGTCGAAACGCGTCGGCTTCTGATGACGTAGTGTGTCCCGATGTCAAGGACACGCTGGCGTTTTTCTCACTGAGTGTTTGTGTGTAGTGTGCATGGCTACCCTCCCTGTCCTTATCCAAATGAGTGATAGATCGCATAAGTGCTATAATGGAAAGACAAGGAACTGACAGAGTATAAACTCTATAATAGTAGGCATTTTGCTCTTTAATAGCAAGTACAAACCCTTTAATAGCAGGTATTTTGCTCTCTAACAGCAGGCACTTTGCCCTTTACAAAACAGCATGGTCCTTTGAAAGTTCAATGAGAACACGCGTCACAGCAGTAATTTCCCAGCAGGGACTCATATATATATAAGAGGCATAAAACCAGAGCTCATTTTGAGCATATATCACAGTGGTTTTTTCCAAGCAGGAACGTTTATATATTAAAGATAAGAACCAGAGCATTATACCTATTAAGGAAGTGAGTTATCTGTACTCCACAACTCAAAAGGAACTTTCCAACCATACACTGGAAGAAAAGGAATCCAGTTTAATTTCAGAGCTATTATTATAACTTCCAGATATATAGCACCTTACTATATAGATCCACTCAGCAAGAGAAGTACACAGACACCCAGACAGTGCTGGAGGTATTACTTAAAGCAGTCTTCCTGCAAAGTGTCCTCTGTGAGGTGTCTCTTTAACACACTGTACAAACAGGCAGTAAAAATAGTGTTTTTCCTTCCTCTAAAGGACTTTATTAGGAGGACCACACATCAGGTTTAATCATCTATCCTGACACACAAGCACCAGCAGAGACAAATTACCCCTCTATTAAGAGTTAAATTATATACCACTCTAGTGGTCATTTTGTCTCACACAATTCAGCCTTCTTTTAAAAGTTTTGTCCTAATCCTGGATTTTTTATATGTGTTTTTAATGCGCCGTTGTTACCCCAAATTTAATAAAGTAACCAATTTTTATTATACAAATTGATCCTAAAATATGTTTACATATCAAACAGACATTTGGTAGAAAATACCATAGGAATAAGTGTTCCTAAGTTCTCATTCTATATATAACCTGTGGTTTAATCCACATAAGGAACAAGAAATTCTAAGATATACAAATTTTGAAACAAAGAATTTCTGGGACCTGAGCAGTATCACCACTAACACTAAATTTAGTGATTAATTCCAAGCTAAGGAATTTTTTCATTATGTCCATTCCCTCTATGCTTAATATGGACTTAGACTCCCTCCTAAAAGAAGCAGAAGATAGTTTCTGCACGGGTACACAACCCACAGGTGAAGGGAATAAAGACATAAAAAACATATATGATGAATTACAAAAAGTTTTGAGGAAACAAGTACGTTCAGTATGGGAAATAAGTAGCCTACAGAACTATCTGAAAAACCATTTTGTACCCAGAGGCTTGAGAGTTCACATTAACCCTGCTGTGAATTTAAGCAATGAGACATTTATTTATAAATGGAAAGAGATCCTTTTGAAATGTTCATCTGAGTTAATGACTCTAATTATTGAAACCGAAAAACAAAATTTAGAATCATTGAAACCAAAGATTGTGTTGTGTCAACAAGAATTTAATAAATTCAATGAGTCCTCAGAATACCAAACATTCTGTAAAAAGCTGAATGACAACATTGATAGATTTAAAAGAGAGATAAAAGACCGTAAACAGAGGAAATTCTGGAGAGACAAAACTGACTTCCAAACAAACAGAATTTTTAAAAAATTCCCTACAGGAGCTCCCTTACAAAAGAATTCAGATATAAGCTCCTCTGAATATGAAAATTCAGATGTAGATGAACTCTCTACTTGGCATAACAGAGGTAGACGACCTACAGCATCATATAGAAGGGAAGCATACAATACAAGAAATTTCTCTCAGACAAGAACACCAAATCAACACAATGCTACGGGTTTTTTAGGAGAGGGCCAATATCTAGACAAAGGCCCAGAAAGGAGGGACAAAAGGAAAAAGACATGAACCAACATAACAATAATCAGAGAACAGAGTCAGACACAGATGATAGCTTCAAAATAGTGAATCTCTCAGAATTTATTATGAACAAAGACCATAAATCAGTATTACAGAAAGGCCTAATGTTTGTCCCCACGTCAAGGTCTGATAAATTCTCCCACATTAAAGACATAAATCTCTTTGCCCGTAAACTGGCTTTACAAAAATTTTATAAAATTAAAAAAGAAAAAGAACACATGAGATTAGGAATAAGCAAAGAGGACATTGAAACCTTTGAACTTCTCATGTCTCTTCTGGAAGACAACATTTCCTGCTCTAAAAATAGAGAGGAACCCAAAAAGATCTGGAAAAATAAAAGCCAGTTTACACCGGTTTTTAAGGAGTTCTCCAATATCTGGGTGTTCCTACAACAAGTCACTATGGAAATAGAAAAACTTGACTATATGAAACTCAAAAGACATTTCAATCTGACTAAAAAGGAATACATAGCATTGAATGAACTAAAGTCTCTTAAAGATATACAAATTAAACCTGCAGACAAGGGTGGGAACTTGGTTATATTAAGCAATGTGAATTACAAAAAAATGTGTTACAAGATCTTGGAAGATAACTCCACCTATGAAATAATTGCAAAAAATCCAACCATGGAATATAGATTAATACTTAAATCTATATTAGAGAAAGGCAAAACAGATAATATCATAGATGAACCCACTTTTGGTTTTCTCCTGCCAAAACACCCTAGTATCTCCACCTTCTATGCTCTGCCAAAAATACACAAAAAAACGGTTCCTATTCCAGGAAGACCTATAATATCAGGTACAGGCAATTTGTCTTCTAATGCCAGTATCTTTGTAGACTTCTATCTCCGTGACTTAGTTCAAAATCTACCTTCCTATGTAAAGGACACAAATGACATACTGAGACATCTTGAGAACCTAACAGTACCAAAGAATGCATGGCTTGCATCCATAGATGTGGAAGCCTTATACAGCAGCATACCACATAATTTTGGTATACAAGCAGTACAACATTTTTTGAGTGCTAAAAGTAACAACCTTAAAAAATTCAACAATTTCGTGGTCCAACTACTTGAATTCATTCTTAAACATAATTTCTTCTTGTTCAATGGAAAATGGTTCCACCAAAAGAAAGGGACGGCTATGGGAACATCTTGTGCACCCAGCTACGCCAACCTTCTATTGGGCTGGTGGGAAGAAAAACTTTTCTCTGATCCACTTTTTGAACATCTTATTAGTCACGCATTAATGTGGCGTAGATATATAGATGACATTCTGTTAATTTGGACTGGTTCCAAGGCAGAATTTGAGACCTTTATGCACCTATTGAACAATAATGAGATAGGTCTAAAATTTACACATGATATACATCCTTCCCAAATCACCTTTCTAGACTTATACATTCGGAAAGATAACCAGGGGGAAATCACCACCACCACCTACAGAAAGGACACAGCCACCAATACCTTGCTCATGTGGGACAGCCAACATTTCGAACCACTAAAAAGAGGCATCCCCAAAGGACAATACCTGAGAATAAGACGAAATTGTAGTTCTGATAGTGAATTCAAGACAGAGGCAGACAAACTCAGACAGAGATTTCTGGAGAGAGGCTATCCGAATAAGTGTTTAAAAAAAGCATTTAAATATGCTCTTGCTTGTGACAGAACGGAAATGCTTAATAGACAATCTGAAAAAAACTCTGAGCCTATAACAACACAGCCTAGATGTATAATGACATTTGGATATGACTCACCGGCAATAAAAGAGATTCTATCCAAACACTGGCATATACTAAAAGGTGATGAAGACTTAGAAAATGATTTGTCATCTGATATATCAATAACATATCGTAGAGGGAAGAATTTAAAGGATATGTTGGTACATAGCCTTTTTAAGGAGAATAGATCCACAAACACATGGCTAAATCCACCAATTGGGTGTTTTAGGTGTGGAAAATGTAAATTTTGTAAATATATAAAACCGACAAAAATATACGTACATCCACACAGTGGGGAGACCTATGTGCTGAAAGACTTTTCAAACTGTTGCTCAACAAGCGTAATATATGTAGCCTCATGCATATGTAGCAAGATCTACGTAGGAAAAACGCGGCGCCAGCTACGGAGACGCATAGGGGAACACATATATTCTATCCAAAAAGATCTTGATACACCCTTAGCACGCCATGTGAAACATTATCACAAAGGAAAAAGTGAAGTGTTGACTTTCACAGTATTGGAAAAGGTACACTTAGGCCCTAGACAGGGTGACCTGGACAAGAAATTATTACAGCATGAGGCTCGGTGGATTCATAAACTTAAAGCATTGACTCCCAAAGGTCTTAATGAGGGTTTTACTTTCACCTCCTTTATTTGAGTTGGGCACATTTTCATTTACACTTATTGACTCACCTATCACCTCGACATAATCAGGGGTTCAATTATCCCCACATCCAGCCTTTTCCCCTCACCCACTCCCCCTTTTTTTCTGTCCCTTTACTCCAATTAGTCCTTTCCAGAGTAAAGATGTCTTTATATACACCGTATTAGTTTTCACCATCACAATACACCGTATTAATCCACATTTGCATCTTCCATCTATCATAACATGATATGATGTCATATTTATGCTCTAGCACATTCTTTTCTTTACAATTTCACTATCCTTTGGAAAGCATCTTTTTATAGCTATAACCACGGCTATTCAAACCTCATTGTTCACTTTAGGATCTTTCCTCTCCTGGCACCACCAGCTAATATTCACCTCATGCACACTTAGGTTCCAGACCTTTCACTCCGATATAATAATTTCTTGTGCAATAAAGAAAAATCTGTCTATGATGCACTGCAAATACTTAAACACTTTATGTGTTCCTATCAAAAATGTAATACTCTTCGTTTCTTTTGCATATAATCATTTAAAGAAGGTAGAAAATATCAGCACTCTCCCTCTTAAATTGGGAATTCATATGTGCATCCATCTTTAAGACATATATCAAAGATATTGTCATTTTTTCCTCCAGAAAGTGCACCAAACAGTATGTTGGAAGCTTAAAACATAGGAGCATAGAGATCTCCCTGAACTAACTATGACATAAATGAGCACTTGTTATTGACTCTCAATGTACATAGTAGATATTATAAGCTATTACAAACAAGTACTTTTTCCACTATCAAGGAAGCTTAGGAACCATCAGAACCTTATAAGTATTGGTATATATACATGCTGACATGCCACAAGCTTATAAGGCTCAATGTACATACAGCCCCCCCCCTGTTTTCTCCTTCAAAGTAGCCACGTTATAAAGAGAATGACACTCTATTTATTGCATTTACTAAAATCTACAGCGTATATCCAGCAGGCTGTAAGTATCATGTCATTTCCGCTCACCACCAGAGGGGGCGTTTTTATGTTTTTATGTCACTGCTCGTGTTCCACAGTTCCCTATTTGTTGCCATGGAGATGGCAACACTTTAAAAAGGGCTCTAACGGCCTCAACAAGCTCACCCTTGAAGAAGACGTCTTGATGACGTCGAAACGCGTCGGCTTCTGATGACGTAGTGTGTCCCGATGTCAAGGACACGCTGGCGTTTTTCTCACTGAGTGTTTGTGTGAAGTGTGCATGGCTACCCTCCCTGTCCTTATCCAAATGAGTGATAGATCGCATAAGTGCTATAATGGAAAGACAAGGAACTGACAGAGTATAAACTCTATAATAGTAGGCATTTTGCTCTTTAATAGCAAGTACAAACCCTTTAATAGCAGGTATTTTGCTCTCTAACAGCAGGCACTTTGCCCTTTACAAAACAGCATGGTCCTTTGAAAGTTCAATGAGAACACGCGTCACAGCAGTAATTTCCCAGCAGGGACTCATATATATATAAGAGGCATAAAACCAGAGCTCATTTTGAGCATATATCACAGTGGTTTTTTCCAAGCAGGAACGTTTATATATTAAAGATAAGAACCAGAGCATTATACCTATTAAGGAAGTGAGTTATCTGTACTCCACAACTCAAAAGGAACTTTCCAACCATACACTGGAAGAAAAGGAATCCAGTTTAATTTCAGAGCTATTATTATAACTTCCAGATATATAGCACCTTACTATATAGATCCACTCAGCAAGAGAAGTACACAGACACCCAGACAGTGCTGGAGGTATTACTTAAAGCAGTCTTCCTGCAAAGTGTCCTCTGTGAGGTGTCTCTTTAACACACTGTACAAACAGGCAGTAAAAATAGTGTTTTTCCTTCCTCTAAAGGACTTTATTAGGAGGACCACACATCAGGTTTAATCATCTATCCTGACACACAAGCACCAGCAGAGACAAATTACCCCTCTATTAAGAGTTAAATTATATACCACTCTAGTGGTCATTTTGTCTCACACAATTCAGCCTTCTTTTAAAAGTTTTGTCCTAATCCTGGATTTTTTATATGTGTTTTTAATGCGCCGTTGTTACCCCAAATTTAATAAAGTAACCAATTTTTATTATACAAATTGATCCTAAAATATGTTTACATATCAAACAGACATTTGGTAGAAAATACCATAGGAATAAGTGTTCCTAAGTTCTCATTCTATATATAACCTGTGGTTTAATCCACATAAGGAACAAGAAATTCTAAGATATACAAATTTTGAAACAAAGAATTTCTGGGACCTGAGCAGTATCACCACTAACACTAAATTTAGTGATTAATTCCAAGCTAAGGAATTTTTTCATTATGTCCATTCCCTCTATGCTTAATATGGACTTAGACTCCCTCCTAAAAGAAGCAGAAGATAGTTTCTGCACGGGTACACAACCCACAGGTGAAGGGAATAAAGACATAAAAAACATATATGATGAATTACAAAAAGTTTTGAGGAAACAAGTACGTTCAGTATGGGAAATAAGTAGCCTACAGAACTATCTGAAAAACCATTTTGTACCCAGAGGCTTGAGAGTTCACATTAACCCTGCTGTGAATTTAAGCAATGAGACATTTATTTATAAATGGAAAGAGATCCTTTTGAAATGTTCATCTGAGTTAATGACTCTAATTATTGAAACCGAAAAACAAAATTTAGAATCATTGAAACCAAAGATTGTGTTGTGTCAACAAGAATTTAATAAATTCAATGAGTCCTCAGAATACCAAACATTCTGTAAAAAGCTGAATGACAACATTGATAGATTTAAAAGAGAGATAAAAGACCGTAAACAGAGGAAATTCTGGAGAGACAAAACTGACTTCCAAACAAACAGAATTTTTAAAAAATTCCCTACAGGAGCTCCCTTACAAAAGAATTCAGATATAAGCTCCTCTGAATATGAAAATTCAGATGTAGATGAACTCTCTACTTGGCATAACAGAGGTAGACGACCTACAGCATCATATAGAAGGGAAGCATACAATACAAGAAATTTCTCTCAGACAAGAACACCAAATCAACACAATGCTACGGGTTTTTTAGGAGAGGGCCAATATCTAGACAAAGGCCCAGAAAGGAGGGACAAAAGGAAAAAGACATGAACCAACATAACAATAATCAGAGAACAGAGTCAGACACAGATGATAGCTTCAAAATAGTGAATCTCTCAGAATTTATTATGAACAAAGACCATAAATCAGTATTACAGAAAGGCCTAATGTTTGTCCCCACGTCAAGGTCTGATAAATTCTCCCACATTAAAGACATAAATCTCTTTGCCCGTAAACTGGCTTTACAAAAATTTTATAAAATTAAAAAAGAAAAAGAACACATGAGATTAGGAATAAGCAAAGAGGACATTGAAACCTTTGAACTTCTCATGTCTCTTCTGGAAGACAACATTTCCTGCTCTAAAAATAGAGAGGAACCCAAAAAGATCTGGAAAAATAAAAGCCAGTTTACACCGGTTTTTAAGGAGTTCTCCAATATCTGGGTGTTCCTACAACAAGTCACTATGGAAATAGAAAAACTTGACTATATGAAACTCAAAAGACATTTCAATCTGACTAAAAAGGAATACATAGCATTGAATGAACTAAAGTCTCTTAAAGATATACAAATTAAACCTGCAGACAAGGGTGGGAACTTGGTTATATTAAGCAATGTGAATTACAAAAAAATGTGTTACAAGATCTTGGAAGATAACTCCACCTATGAAATAATTGCAAAAAATCCAACCATGGAATATAGATTAATACTTAAATCTATATTAGAGAAAGGCAAAACAGATAATATCATAGATGAACCCACTTTTGGTTTTCTCCTGCCAAAACACCCTAGTATCTCCACCTTCTATGCTCTGCCAAAAATACACAAAAAAACGGTTCCTATTCCAGGAAGACCTATAATATCAGGTACAGGCAATTTGTCTTCTAATGCCAGTATCTTTGTAGACTTCTATCTCCGTGACTTAGTTCAAAATCTACCTTCCTATGTAAAGGACACAAATGACATACTGAGACATCTTGAGAACCTAACAGTACCAAAGAATGCATGGCTTGCATCCATAGATGTGGAAGCCTTATACAGCAGCATACCACATAATTTTGGTATACAAGCAGTACAACATTTTTTGAGTGCTAAAAGTAACAACCTTAAAAAATTCAACAATTTCGTGGTCCAACTACTTGAATTCATTCTTAAACATAATTTCTTCTTGTTCAATGGAAAATGGTTCCACCAAAAGAAAGGGACGGCTATGGGAACATCTTGTGCACCCAGCTACGCCAACCTTCTATTGGGCTGGTGGGAAGAAAAACTTTTCTCTGATCCACTTTTTGAACATCTTATTAGTCACGCATTAATGTGGCGTAGATATATAGATGACATTCTGTTAATTTGGACTGGTTCCAAGGCAGAATTTGAGACCTTTATGCACCTATTGAACAATAATGAGATAGGTCTAAAATTTACACATGATATACATCCTTCCCAAATCACCTTTCTAGACTTATACATTCGGAAAGATAACCAGGGGGAAATCACCACCACCACCTACAGAAAGGACACAGCCACCAATACCTTGCTCATGTGGGACAGCCAACATTTCGAACCACTAAAAAGAGGCATCCCCAAAGGACAATACCTGAGAATAAGACGAAATTGTAGTTCTGATAGTGAATTCAAGACAGAGGCAGACAAACTCAGACAGAGATTTCTGGAGAGAGGCTATCCGAATAAGTGTTTAAAAAAAGCATTTAAATATGCTCTTGCTTGTGACAGAACGGAAATGCTTAATAGACAATCTGAAAAAAACTCTGAGCCTATAACAACACAGCCTAGATGTATAATGACATTTGGATATGACTCACCGGCAATAAAAGAGATTCTATCCAAACACTGGCATATACTAAAAGGTGATGAAGACTTAGAAAATGATTTGTCATCTGATATATCAATAACATATCGTAGAGGGAAGAATTTAAAGGATATGTTGGTACATAGCCTTTTTAAGGAGAATAGATCCACAAACACATGGCTAAATCCACCAATTGGGTGTTTTAGGTGTGGAAAATGTAAATTTTGTAAATATATAAAACCGACAAAAATATACGTACATCCACACAGTGGGGAGACCTATGTGCTGAAAGACTTTTCAAACTGTTGCTCAACAAGCGTAATATATGTAGCCTCATGCATATGTAGCAAGATCTACGTAGGAAAAACGCGGCGCCAGCTACGGAGACGCATAGGGGAACACATATATTCTATCCAAAAAGATCTTGATACACCCTTAGCACGCCATGTGAAACATTATCACAAAGGAAAAAGTGAAGTGTTGACTTTCACAGTATTGGAAAAGGTACACTTAGGCCCTAGACAGGGTGACCTGGACAAGAAATTATTACAGCATGAGGCTCGGTGGATTCATAAACTTAAAGCATTGACTCCCAAAGGTCTTAATGAGGGTTTTACTTTCACCTCCTTTATTTGAGTTGGGCACATTTTCATTTACACTTATTGACTCACCTATCACCTCGACATAATCAGGGGTTCAATTATCCCCACATCCAGCCTTTTCCCCTCACCCACTCCCCCTTTTTTTCTGTCCCTTTACTCCAATTAGTCCTTTCCAGAGTAAAGATGTCTTTATATACACCGTATTAGTTTTCACCATCACAATACACCGTATTAATCCACATTTGCATCTTCCATCTATCATAACATGATATGATGTCATATTTATGCTCTAGCACATTCTTTTCTTTACAATTTCACTATCCTTTGGAAAGCATCTTTTTATAGCTATAACCACGGCTATTCAAACCTCATTGTTCACTTTAGGATCTTTCCTCTCCTGGCACCACCAGCTAATATTCACCTCATGCACACTTAGGTTCCAGACCTTTCACTCCGATATAATAATTTCTTGTGCAATAAAGAAAAATCTGTCTATGATGCACTGCAAATACTTAAACACTTTATGTGTTCCTATCAAAAATGTAATACTCTTCGTTTCTTTTGCATATAATCATTTAAAGAAGGTAGAAAATATCAGCACTCTCCCTCTTAAATTGGGAATTCATATGTGCATCCATCTTTAAGACATATATCAAAGATATTGTCATTTTTTCCTCCAGAAAGTGCACCAAACAGTATGTTGGAAGCTTAAAACATAGGAGCATAGAGATCTCCCTGAACTAACTATGACATAAATGAGCACTTGTTATTGACTCTCAATGTACATAGTAGATATTATAAGCTATTACAAACAAGTACTTTTTCCACTATCAAGGAAGCTTAGGAACCATCAGAACCTTATAAGTATTGGTATATATACATGCTGACATGCCACAAGCTTATAAGGCTCAATGTACATACAGCCCCCCCCCTGTTTTCTCCTTCAAAGTAGCCACGTTATAAAGAGAATGACACTCTATTTATTGCATTTACTAAAATCTACAGCGTATATCCAGCAGGCTGTAAGTATCATGTCATTTCCGCTCACCACCAGAGGGGGCGTTTTTATGTTTTTATGTCACTGCTCGTGTTCCACAGTTCCCTATTTGTTGCCATGGAGATGGCAACACTTTAAAAAGGGCTCTAACGGCCTCAACAAGCTCACCCTTGAAGAAGACGTCTTGATGACGTCGAAACGCGTCGGCTTCTGATGACGTAGTGTGTCCCGATGTCAAGGACACGCTGGCGTTTTTCTCACTGAGTGTTTGTGTGAAGTGTGCATGGCTACCCTCCCTGTCCTTATCCAAATGAGTGATAGATCGCATAAGTGCTATAATGGAAAGACAAGGAACTGACAGAGTATAAACTCTATAATAGTAGGCATTTTGCTCTTTAATAGCAAGTACAAACCCTTTAATAGCAGGTATTTTGCTCTCTAACAGCAGGCACTTTGCCCTTTACAAAACAGCATGGTCCTTTGAAAGTTCAATGAGAACACGCGTCACAGCAGTAATTTCCCAGCAGGGACTCATATATATATAAGAGGCATAAAACCAGAGCTCATTTTGAGCATATATCACAGTGGTTTTTTCCAAGCAGGAACGTTTATATATTAAAGATAAGAACCAGAGCATTATACCTATTAAGGAAGTGAGTTATCTGTACTCCACAACTCAAAAGGAACTTTCCAACCATACACTGGAAGAAAAGGAATCCAGTTTAATTTCAGAGCTATTATTATAACTTCCAGATATATAGCACCTTACTATATAGATCCACTCAGCAAGAGAAGTACACAGACACCCAGACAGTGCTGGAGGTATTACTTAAAGCAGTCTTCCTGCAAAGTGTCCTCTGTGAGGTGTCTCTTTAACACACTGTACAAACAGGCAGTAAAAATAGTGTTTTTCCTTCCTCTAAAGGACTTTATTAGGAGGACCACACATCAGGTTTAATCATCTATCCTGACACACAAGCACCAGCAGAGACAAATTACCCCTCTATTAAGAGTTAAATTATATACCACTCTAGTGGTCATTTTGTCTCACACAATTCAGCCTTCTTTTAAAAGTTTTGTCCTAATCCTGGATTTTTTATATGTGTTTTTAATGCGCCGTTGTTACCCCAAATTTAATAAAGTAACCAATTTTTATTATACAAATTGATCCTAAAATATGTTTACATATCAAACAGACATTTGGTAGAAAATACCATAGGAATAAGTGTTCCTAAGTTCTCATTCTACATATATAGACATGTGGCATTGATGTCTAGTAGTAAAACTATATTGCAATGATTTTACATGAATGAGATAAAAATGTATAAAAATAGATCTATACCCACAATGGGCATTATTAGATTATTCATAATTGTCATTTGATAAAAACTACAAACAATTTGCTTCTTATATACCTACTACATCAAAAAGAGCATTAGCACATGTGAGTGACAGTCACATAGCCAAATACCAAGTTTAGAAAAGGGATTAACGTGGGGAATTTCTCAGAAAGGGAAAAGCAGATTGATATATGGCGTAGATAAATATCAAAGAACTTTGTATATATGGATATTTTGTATATATGGATGCTTAATAAAAATCCTCACTGGCATAAAGAAGAAGGAAAAAAGAACAAAATGGTAGAGCATTATTTTGTTTTCTAAATGACATATTAAAATATCATGATGACATTTAATTTAATTACATTTCTTTAATTTATTGATTTATTTTATATATTAGATATTATCTATATATTTTTATATATTTATGAAAGATTCTTATATTCTGATATGTATTTGATTAAAAGTCAATAAAATCTAAGTATCAAAAATAATTTCAAGGTTCATTATTTTATTCTAAAATGTTTTGATGATTCCATAGTCAGGAAAGATGACTTAATTTAAATGTATTATTATTTTGATACAGACAGCAGGTTCTCCGCATTCATCCAGCTAATGAGGAGCAGGTGCAGCTGGTGATGGACCTGGAGAACCTGGAACATCTGCAGGTAAGAGAGAATTTATATAAGGTTCTTGTTGTAATATTCAGTATTACAAATATTGTTTCTCATTGTAGAAGGGGTGTAAACTGCATCTCTGTTATAGATTAAATACATGGATACTTCTCCATTTCTTGACTAAAGTGTTTCTTTCTTTTTATCAGCTTGACTTCTGGATGACTTCAAGAAAGATTGGAAAACCCACTGACATCCGTGTTCCATTCCCCAGTCTACAGGCCGTCAAAGTCTACCTGGAATCAAACAACATCCCCTATAGCATCATGATCCAAGACTTGCAGGTGAGGCCCAGGTGTAGCATCATTATAGAAATATTATACAAGAGTAGAACATACTGTACAAGTTTGGGGAGATTAGACATAAGAGTATATGGGTTCTATCACCTTGTCACACCATGCATCTTTTTTTAAAAGGATGTAATTCAATATCAATACACACAATTAAGGCTTAAAATGATAAATACAATGGTGTAAATGAATAGGAAAGTGTCCACAAGCTCCTGCTTCCTTATCTAAAGATTCAAGGACAATATGTTAATTACTTTGTCTGACATCATCTTTGCTGGTTTCCATACAATACTAATTACCTTTTCATCACATTTAGGGTCTTCTGGAGGAAGAGAAAAGAGAAATGAGAGTTGGCCGTGCCATGGAGAATGCTCGTTCTACTGACACCTTTAACTACGCTACTTACCACACATTTGATGAGGTAATATAACAAAGGGGTTACCCAGTAATTTATTTTGTTTTAAGTCATGGATGGCTCTACTATAGTGACATGACACTTTTTGTAGTCACTCTACAATCCTAGCAACACAGTGTTAACTATACAAAACCAACACATTCAAACATGTTGCAAAACATACGCCTCTACATTTTCTCCCCGGCAACAAGAGATCTACAGCCAATGGGGATGCCCATTCTCTCAGCCTAGTGTAATTTAAATTTCCATGTCAACTGAAGATGGTGAGCAAGGTATACCAGTCACCAAATGGAAGGCCCTCCATTTTCTGCAGTTGTTAATACCGTATAATGTATATAATACCTTGTTCTTATCGCCTATACAGTGCTACGGAATACAGTATATTGGCTTGTTACAAATAAAAGTTAATAATAATAATAATAGATCTAAAAAATCCTAGAGAGCCAGGGAAAGAAAGTCAATACAAGGAAAAGAAATTCAAAAAAAATTATTATTGAGTTAAAAAAACATGAATTGAAGATTAGTAGAGACTTTTGTAAAAAAAAAAAAAGAGTAAACTTGAGATGGATTTGCTCAAGTTGCAATGATTTTTTCTTGTGCCACGGTTAAATTATATGAATTTTGTACTTTACGCATTTAAGTCCTGGGTTTATTAATTAGTTTGGAGGTTCAAGACTGAAGGCTTTAATAAAAGTAGATTCTTCCTTGGGGTAGTTCTTGTAGCACTTCACTTCCTGGAGATCTAATGTAATACATATTTTTATCTCACAGATCAATAACTTCATTGATACTCTGGTTGCTGAAAACCCAGGTCTGGTGAGCAAGATCCAGATTGGCAAAAGTACTGAGGGTCGCCCACTCAACGTCTTGAAGGTAAAATGATGGTTTGGGATATATACTAATGCAAAGTTCATTTCACTGAGATTTATTAGGCAATTAATACACACTGACCCAACTATGGATCATGTAGTTGAGTCTTTACAGATATTTACAGAAATAGATACAAATATTTTGTCTGATCTTGTATGAATTAATACCAATGTATTGAGACAAATAGGGGAAATAATTACACTAGAGCTGAAATATACTTTGTAACTCACAAGTTAACTTTTATTTGTTCCTTTAGTTCAGTACTGGTTCCAACCGTCCCGCTTTCTGGATTGACACTGGCATTCATTCCCGTGAATGGGTCACTCAGGCTAGTGGAATCTGGTTCGCCAAAAAGGTAAAATGTCCTCAGTGTTATGGTACCATGTTTGCTTGGCTTCTCCTACTCTTGCTTGTGGTATGAGCAATAATAATATCCACAACAAGGGCATCTATTGATATATTCATTTTTATTCATTTATATTAGCAATATGAACTCTCTAGTGCTATTAATATCCAAAGCACTTTCAACTATTAGAGTGTTTATGATAACATAGTTCACATTTTTAAGACAGCATTGGTTGTAGGGATAATGGCAATACACATACAAGAGGTGTAGGAGGCCCTGTCATCAACAAAAGTCTAGAATATAAGATTATTTTATCCCAAGCTATGGCCTAAGACGGTGACTCACAATTTTAGGGAGTTAATATGAATAGCACTAGGCTGAGCCATGGTCATGGGTGTCTCTGGACTCGGAGTCTTTATATAGCGAGGTGAGATAATGGACAAGGGTGGGAGGTTAATCAGGATGGACATAGTGGGAGAGGGGAATATTAAGAAGCTGTTTTTCTGCAGGAGCTGGTGACAGAATAGGAGCCAATAGTTAGTGTGTATTTAAAGAAAAATAAAGCTGGCATGGTTGGGTAAGTGGTTGGGAAGGAAGGAAAGCTCTCAGGGTCCCACAAAATAAGATATATAAACCATGTTTCAGTGAATGAGCAGGGAAGGTGGATAATGTGGGAATTAGTGAGGAAGTAAGTAGGGTTCGTGAGAAGGAATGAGGAAAAGGGATAAGACAACTACAAATACATCAGGATAATAAAATGAGGTGTTACCACGAACTTGTAACTCTGTAGTGACATGTATTATATCATTTCTGAGATTTATGTCCGAAAGTGTTTATATTTAGCACAACTGATACACTTTGTACATTGTGAGATATGCATACAAATAAATAAATAAATAAATAATCTGCTTCAGTAATCTATGTCTTTAATAGTTCAATGTCTAATAAGTTTTAATACGAATTACCAAAAAGAGATAATAGTTTGTATTTGCTTAGAAAAGCACTCAGTAATACTGCTATGATTACACATTCATGCATATAATGTCATAAACATGTGTATATGGGTTATTTATATTTGTGGTTGTATATTTATCTGGGTAATCCAGCCAGGCGCAAGGAAAAAAGTGATATATTTACATTTATTTTTTATGATAAAATATTTATTGTCTCCTTCCTGGATTCAGATTGTTAAGGATTATGGCCGCGACCCATCTCTGACTGCCACTCTGAACAAGCTGGACATCTTCCTGGAGATTGTCACCAACCCTGATGGCTATGTCTTCAGCCACACCTCGGTAAAATATTAATAGAAATGTATTGTCATGTATAATGTATCCATAACATTAATTTCCAAACCACTAAACAATACCAATTCCTGATTCAACAAATAAGAACCTCTGGTTGGAACATTGTTACCTTTTTACAGTGGAAAATTACAAACTGCTACAATGAAGTAAGAAAAGTAATAAGCAAATTGGAGAAAATAACCTTCTTTAAAGTATAATTCAACTGCAGACAGTAATTACAGTTTGTGAAATCAGTTCCCATTGAGCTCCGCACAGTACAGAGTTATGCAGACATAGCTGATCATCATTGTGTTAAGAAACGCAGGTTTATTCTAATTTTTTACCTTTACAACAGACCTCACAATGAGTAAATTGGGCCAGATAATTCTCCGAAAATATACTCCCCTCTTTTAATGCTTATCAATGAATAAGACTATAGCTATAGTTACTTTACATTGAGAGATGACGTTAACACCAAGATCTACAACCATAGCTCAAAAGCCAGTGCAGATCATTATATGGCTCATTTGTAATCCATAAATGCAGAATCCGTTACATTCAATATGTCAATTTGCTTCCTCTATCACAGTGTATCCCGTTTTCTTTTCTGTGGACCACTTAAATGTTGACTGGTTTCTTAGTAGACATCTTGAATACTGTTGACGGTCTTACATACCACCTAATGAGTTTTTGTCTGCTTTTTAAGATTATAATGTGCTGTGCTACACAGGAAGGTAGCAGGTGCACTTGTAAGTCAAACAATCTAGTATGTAGATTCTAATGTATATTATCCATTTGTTATAATATTAAAGTTCTAATTTAAGCAAAATGTCAGTTTACTGTAGTGGAAAATTATAAAGCTTTGGTTTTACATATGATCTACGGTATCTAATTTATCTATTTGAAGTTTGATGTATTTGCTAGTTATAATTATAAAAGAACAATGTACCAGGAGAAGAGAAATGAAATGATTTTGGTGTCATGATTTTGAAGTTTGCGGGAGGAGAATGGGTCAGGTAAAATTAATCTACATTAAGGCCTGGATTTAAATCTCCGGCACCCCTAGGCAATGCAGCTTTCTCTCTATTGTAACTCTCTAGTTCAAGACGTTCACCCCCTAGTGATGAGTCTGTGAACTGCAATATTTCCTTTAACATGAAGCTCTCCAAGGCGGCTGCCTAGTTGGCCAAATGAGAAATCTGGCTATGTCTACATCTAATTAAATATTAGTTACCAACATAAATAAACAGTTATAAATTAACTATTCCTCATTCATTCTAGAGAATTTGCACAAATGGGCAATTTTATTTATTGGAAGTAGAAGGCATAAATAAACAAGGCATACATAAACAATTATGCTTAGTATAAAAGTAATTAATTTTAAGGTGCAAATAATGTCCTAAACTATATTACATTTTTCTGTCAGTAAAAAATAAAAAGGGTTATTTCCTTACATATAATGCAAATAAATTGAGATAGTTAATATTGTGGTCTTATTTCTGTCAGGATGTCCTTTAAAGTAACAGTGAATATTTAATGTTTACAGAACCGTATGTGGCGTAAAACAAGATCTCTCAACCCTGGGTCAACCTGCATTGGAACTGACCCCAACAGAAACTGGGATGCTGGTTTTGGAGGTAATTTAGTTTGCACCTGGGATTGTGCTGCTCTATTTCTAAATATATTTATTTAGGCATTACAAAATGTACAAAACAAGGCTAGTTTGTGTGATATTGATAACTTGCTGTTGTGTGGACCTGAGCATATGATCAGCTGTGGAGCTGTTGTGAGGACCCATGCTTATGATCAGCTGTGGAGCTGTTGTGAGGACCCGTGCATATGATCAGCTGTGAAGCTGTTGTGAGGACCCGTGCATATGATCAGTTGTGAAGCTGTTGTGAGGACCCGTGCTTATGATCAGTTGTGGAGCTGTTGTGAGGACCCGTGCATATGATCAGCTGTGGAGCTGTTGTGAGGACCCGTGCTTATGATCAGCTGTGGAGCTGTTGTGAGGACCTGAGCATATGATCAGTTGTGGAGCTGTTGTGAGGACCCGTGCATATGATCAGCTGTGGAGCTGTTGTGAGGACCCGTGCATATGATCAGCTGTGGAGCTGTTGTGAGGACCCGTGCATATGATCAGCTGTGGAGCTGTTGTGAGGACCCGTGCTTATGATCAGTTGTGGAGCTGTTGTGAGGACCTGAGCATATGATCAGTTGTGGAGCTGTTGTGAGGACCCGTGCATATGATCAGCTGTGGAGCTGTTGTGAGGACCCGTGCATATGATCAGCTGTGGAGCTGTTGTGAGGACCCGTGCATATGATCAGCTGTGGAGCTGTTGTGAGGACCCGTGAATATGATCAGCTGTGGAGCTGTTGTGAGGACCCGTGAATATGATCAGCTGTGAAGCTGTTGTGAGGACCCGTGCATATGATCAGCTGTGGAGCTGTTGTGAGGACCCGTGAATATGATCAGTTGTGAAGCTGTTGTGAGGACCCGTGCATATGATCAGCTGTGAAGCTGTTGTGAGGACCCGTGCATATGATCAGTTGTGAAGCTGTTGTGAGGACCCGTGCATATGATCAGCTGTGGAGCTGTTATGAGGACCCGTGAATATGATCAGCTGTGGAGCTGTTGTGAGGACCCGAGCATATGATCAGTTGTGGAGCTGTTGTGAGGACCCGTGCATATGATCAGCTGTGAAGCTGTTGTGAGGACCCGTGCATATGATCAGCTGTGGAGCTGTTGTGAGGACCCGTGAATATGATCAGTTGTGAAGCTGTTGTGAGGACCCGTGCATATGATCAGCTGTGGAGCTGTTATGAGGACCCGTGAATATGATCAGCTGTGGAGCTGTTGTGAGGACCCGTGCATATGATCAGTTGTGAAGCTGTTGTGAGGACCCGTGCATATGATCAGCTGTGAAGCTGTTGTGAGGACCCGTGCATATGATCAGCTGTGGAGCTGTTATGAGGACCCGTGAATATGATCAGCTGTGGAGCTGTTGTGAGGACCCGTGCATATGATCAGTTGTGGAGCTGTTGTGAGGACCCGTGCATATGATCAGTTGTGGAGCTGTTGTGAGGACCCGTGCATATGATCAGCTGTGGAGCTGTTGTGAGGACCCGTGCATATGATCAGTTGTGGAGCTTCTGTATGGGCCTGAGCTGTAATGCTGAATGTGTAACCAAGTGTAGAAAAATTACATAAGGTATATAAATAGAATTACAAAACAGTCCCCAATGGAAATATCACATTATAGCTATTCACTACTAGATAGAGGCAGTCACTTAATGGTTTGGGTATTCTATTGTTATCCTTAGGTGGTGGATCAAGCTCAAACCCCTGTACTGAGACCTACAGAGGACGTGCTGCTCATTCTGAACCTGAGGTCAAAGCCATTGTTGACTTTGTGAAGAGCCATGGCCAAATCAAGGGCTTTGTCTCCATCCATAGCTACTCCCAAATGCTGCTCTTCCCATACGGTTACACCAATGTCCTTGCAAAGGATCATAATGAACTGGTAAGATACTGAATTACTGTTATATTTGCTATATTCATGGCTTATTTGAATTATGGTTCATTGTGAATGAGTGTAACATTTTATTATATTTCTTACCTAGAACAACCTGGCTAGAGAATCCGTCAATGCTTTGAGAGCACTGTATGGAACAGTGTACGAATATGGCAACATCATCACCACTATCTGTGAGTTCACCATATTATATAGTGCTATTTACTTGTCTGAAAAGAGACTGTTATCTGTATTTTCTGATCTCAGCATACATTCATATGAATGGAGATAAAAGATTAAGGTTGTTTAATTTAAATTTTCACAATACTTCCTTTGACCTTGTCTCCCACAACTTTACAGGGCAGAAAAATGATCCCACCCTCCTTAATGTCATTTTGTATGAAGTCAAACCTTTTGTAATGTTTAAAACATGATCTTTTAAATTCTTGATAGAGAATGACACTTGAAATTGTAAAGAATTATGTTTTTCCAACCTACATTCAACATTCTGAATAATTAAATCTGTATTGATTAATATATGTAATGTGCTAAATCTAACCAATGGTTATGTGTTGTATTAGCATGATTTTGACCCTATTCTTATAGCATTTACTGACCATATATCTTAATTCCAGACCAAGCCAGTGGTGGAACTGTTGACTGGACCTACAACCAGGGCATCAAGTACTCCTTCACCTATGAGCTCCGTGATACTGGTCGCTATGGCTTTGCTTTGCCAGCTAACCAGATCATCCCAACTGCCGAAGAGACCTGGCTGTCACTTACTAAGCTCATCGAGTACACCCGTGACAACCCCTATTAATCTCTTAATTAATGAAAATTAATAAAGTTTGCTATTAACACATAAAAGGCGAATTTGTATCTGTTACATAATATACATTTATCACTCTAAAATGTATTTTCCAGAAGGAGACCATCAATAATAACTCAGAAAACTGAAACATCTAAATTGGGGAAAACTTAGCATAACAAATGCCTCAAATAAAAAAGGTGTGCTAATTTAATTTAAAAACGTCACACTAGTGTAAATTATTAATGGGTTTTGCTCATTATTCTTACCTTTAAATCTACGTTTGCAAGTTAAATATTGTGGTATTTCTTACATCAGAATGGTTGACATCATTTATAAATCCTTGTTAATTTTTTGGAATGCATTGATTTGTGGTATAGGTGCATTTCTGAATGAGCGGGGTAGGCAGCCGTCTCTGGGCGCCGTAGTAAGAGAGGTGCCTCATTTGAAATAACGAACTGTCTTTAAAAAATGTGCCTCTTTCTTAACTATAGGATTCATTGTGCTATAAGGTATAATAGATCATTATTTTGATAGTAGTTGGGGTGGAGAGAATACTACAAGGTAGTGTCACAGGCACTTCCAGTGTACATCAGAAATGGGTAGGGGAATTACCAGTAATGTCATTATGAACCCCACAACATGGCTATGCACACTGATGTGCTTGAGTTGTTCTGTGAATGATCACAACATTACCTGTGCTATGTACAATTAATATTATTCATGTTAGCACTGTATATGTATAAACATAATATAATATTATATATATATATATATATATATATATACACACATTGTGACAAGCTATCTGTCTCCCACTGTGTAAAAGCTCTTGTTTCCAGAACACAGTTAAATTAGGCTTTAAATGCTTTTCCAAAGTTTACTTTCATATATTTCACAAGTAATATACATGATGAAATGCCTAAAACAAATAAGAGAAAATAACATCCCTATCTCTTATCACTGAGTTCACTGTTAGGCAGATCACTAACAGAGGTTCCATCCAGCTAAACCTGGATGGAGTAAATACAAACCTGGATGGAGAAAATATAAAACAAGCAGCCCAATTAATTTGGATTTAATTACTGGCCTTTTACTTTTAAGTCCTAGTTTAAGTCCACTCTGCGGGTTGCCTATCATTTACATGCCACTGTATCATTGTCTTTGTGATTACAGGTGCAGCTCATTGTACTACAGGGGAGACCTTAATTCTTTCAGACCTGGATTGGGTATATGTCTTAGTTTAGCCTAAGGCTCACATAGATATCTTCCACAACTTTATTACATTTCTGTAAAGCTTTGCTACCTTGTCGTGGTGAAGGGGCTTGTGTAATTGGATGAAGCTATGAATTATACCATGCAGGGTCAGCCAAGATGGGCAGGTCATGGCAGAAGGTCAGACAAATCACAGTCCAGTGAAAAAGGACCTGGAAACCCGCTCCAATAACTTTATGGACAGGCACAACCAGAGACATAATGATATGACACCAGAAGATGAACCCCTCAGGTCAGAAGGTGCCTACCACATTACTGAAGAAGAGCAGAGGGCAAGTACAAGTAGCACCAGATCTAATTAAGTGGTTGGGCCAAAGCCGAAAGGACACCCAGCTGCGGATGTGTCTGAAGGGGAAAGGAAAATCCACTGCTGCAAAGATTAGTTCAGCATAGGAACCTGGAATGTTAGAACTATGAACCAAGGCAAACAAGATGTGATCAAGATTAAAATGACAAGGTTAAACACTGATATCCTGGGAATTTGTGAACTTAAATGGACTGGATTGGGACATTTCACATCAAACAACCACCAGATATTCTATTGTGGTCAAGAATCCCGCAGAAGAAATGGAGTAGCCATCCTAGTCAATCAAAGACCCAATAAATGATAGAATGATTTCAATTTGAATTCAAGGCAAACCATTTAATATCACAGTGATCCAAGTCTATGCTCCAACCACGGATGCTGAAGAGGCTGAAGTTGTCCAGTTCTACGAAGACATTCAACATGTCATAGATATAACACCAATAAAATATTTTAATATCATCATAGGAGATTGGAAGCTAAAGTAAGGAACCAAAGGTCACCTGAAATAACTGGCAAATTTGGCCTTGAAATACAAAATGAAGCAGGTCAGAGATTAGTAGAATTCTGTCAAGATAATTTTCTGGTCGTAGCAAGCACCCTCTTCCAACAGCCTCCGAGACGACTCTACACATGGACATCACCAGATGGACAACATAGAAATCAGATTGACTATATACTTTGCAGCCAAAGATGGAGTAGCTCTATACAGGCAGCAAAAACAAGACCTGGAGCTGACTACACTCAGACCGTGAGATTCTTATTGCAAAGTTGAAAATTAAACTGTAGAAAAGAGGGAAAACCATCAGACCAAGTAGATATGAAAAAAATAATATCCCTTGTGAATATGCAGTGGAAGTAAAGAATAGATTTAAGGAACTAGACATAGAAGATAGGATGCCTGAGGAACTTTGTAACATAATCCATGAAACAGCAACAAAGAATATCCCTAAAAGAAAGAAAAGTAAGAAGTCAAACTGTCTGATGAGGCTTTGAAAGTAGCCCAGGAAAGAAGGAAAGCGAAGGGTAGTGGAGATAAGAAAAGATTTGACCAAATGAATGCAGAATTCCAGAGGATAGTGAGAAGAGACAAGGAGACATTCTACAATGAGCGATGTAAAAAGATTAAAGAAGATAACCAAATGGGTAAATCAAGAGATCTCTTGCTGATAATAATGCTGCAGGAGGTGATGGAATCCCAATTGAACTATTCAAAATTCTACAGGATGATGCTGTGAAAGTGTTACTTGCCTTATGCCAACACATTTGGAAAACTCAACAATAGCCAATAGACTGAAAAAGGTCAGTCTACATCCCAATCCCCAAAAAAAGTCAGTGCCATTAATCGAACAATTGCACTAATTTCACATGCCAGCAAGGTAATGCTTAAGACTCTACAAGCTCGACTTCAGCAATATATGGACCAGGAACTACCAGATGTGCAAGCCGGGTTCCGCAGAGGAAGAGCCACAAGAAATCAAATTGCCAATGTCCGCTGGATAATAGCAAGAGAGTTCCAAAAAAGCATTTACTTCTGCTTCAGAGACTATTCTAAAGCCTTTGACTGTGTGTAAAGAATCTGTATTTTGACCAAGAAGCCACGGTCAGAACCGAACATGGGACAAAAGAATGGTTCAAGATCGGAAAAGGAGTGCAACAAGGTTGTATATTGTCACCTTATTTATTCAACTTATATGCAGAGTACATCATGCGTAAGGCTGGGCTGGATGAATACAAAGCCAGAATCAATATTGCTGGAAGTATTATCACCAATCTCAGATACGCGGATTATACTACTCTGATGGCTGAAAGTGAGGAGGAACTAAAGGACTTATTGATAAGGGTAAAAGAAGAGAGTGCAAATGTTGGCCAGCTCCTCAATGTTAAAAAGACAAAGATCATGGCAAACAGCAATCTCACTTCCTGGCAAATAGAAGGGGAGGAAGTGCAGGCAGTGACAGATTTTATTTTCCTTGGATCCAAGATCTCTGCAGATGGTGACTGTAGTCATGAAATTAAAAGATGTTTGCTTCTGCAGAGGAAAGATATTAAACTATCAACAACTCTCTGCATATGGTATTCCCAGTAGTAACATATGTATGTAAGAGCTGGAACATAAAGAACTCTGAGTGCCGGAGAATTGACACCTTTGAATTGTGGTGTTGGAGAAGACTGGTTAAAGAATTGTGGTGTTGGAGAAGAGTCCCTTGGACTGCAAGAAGGTCCAAGAAATAAGTACTACATGGAATCAAGATAAACTGTTCACTAGAAGGTATAATCATGAGGCTGAAGTTTAAATATTTTGGCCATATCATGAGACAGCAGGATTCCCTAGAAAAGACTCTGATGCTGGGAAAGATTGAAGGCACCAGAAGAAGGGGACAACAAAGGCGGCGATGGATAGAGGAGGTCACTGAAGCAATTTACATGAACTTGATGAAGCTCAGAGGGGCAGTGACTGAGAGATACACCGGGCGTGCTGTGGTCCATAGAGTCACTGAGAGTCAGACGCGACTGAACGACAAAATCAAACACATAGGATATACACAGCTTAAATAAATAGCAGAGAACATATACCAAAATATGCATGGTTCAATGAAGCAAGGTACCGCTGCTTAAATGGATGGTTGCATGGGTTGGAAGCAGTCAGGAGATGTAGGGTGGTCTCTGAGGTTTGGAAAGGAAAGAAATATAAGTTAGCTGGTTTAGATCTAGTCCCTAAGACTACTCATCCCAAATAGGAATACAAAAAATAGAAATAATAGAAAAGTAATACCAAAAATATATTACAATGCTTGTGTGAATAGGTATGTCGACAGCAAATCAGAGAAGGGTAGCATTATAATAAAGACATATTCTGATTGGCTTCTAGTTTAGCCATTCAGAATAGGGAAAATAGAGCCTTCTGATTAGTTAAAAGTGTAACCAATCAAAGTGCACATATTTAAATTCCTGCATTCTGACTGGTTAAACTGATCAGTTAAATAATTCAAATACTCAATTCTGACTGGTTGAGATATAAGTGACACATATTATCAGAATCAGAAGCCAAAAAAGAGTATATAAGATAAAGGTGCAGTCAGAAAGCTGTTATTTTGAGGAGGAGCTGCCCAGAGTGGGGTGTTTTTTCAGGTGCGGTACCTTTCGGTCAGTGGGCCTAAGAGAGAATCAACGGATTTCAAGCAAGAGAGAAGAGGACAGATATTTTCAGTAAAAACAATGTGCCTTATTATCCAGTGCACAAGATTGAGGGCGCTGAGGATCATGCAAGGGAGAGTAATTTATAATGTATATCCTTTTTACTCCATAGATGTAATTTGTTTGGATAATTTATTATTTATTTTCAGTACAATTATTATTTTTATTTTATTTGTATTTTTGTATTTTTCTGTAATTCTTATTTCAGATTTTTTTCCTTGTACATCTTTATGTTTATTTTTGTAATTAGTTTAGGGTACATACATTGGGGGTCATTTTAGAGTCTGGGGGGACCTTATCAACAGCTATAAGGAATAGGGTCCATGGGGGTCCATAATAACCCCTCTGATATTAGGCTTTGTGCCATGGGTATCCATAGGGTCCTCCATGGTCTCAGGGTTGATGTTGTATCATACCTGAATGGTTATAGAATAGTACACCATGAGTATCCATAGGGACCCCATGGCATAGGGGTTGATAATAAGTGCCTTGGGGGGGTCTATAAGTCTTTTCAGAGCAGTCCCTGCTTTTATGTTATAAAAGATGACCAGTAAGACAATTGCTACTCCAAATCTCTAGACGTACAGGAACAATAAGGAAGAAATCTTTTTTTTTGTCCTTACGCAGGGGTTGGAGGCTAAACCCACAGATCCTACCATGAATGCCTACATTTTTACACCATGGGCCCTCCATTCACCAGCTCTGACAATGCAACAAGCAGTGCATTCAAAGAGCAAGACACATGTAGCGCCTGCTAAAGTTAAAGAAACGCTACTATGTAGAGGCTGCACTATATATTGTGGTAAACATTACTTACCCACCCGCTTAGGGAAGGGAAAGTAGATATCTGAAACGCAGATCTTGTAGTAGTCCTTGGTGTAATTAGTCCAATAGTTCTTGATAGAGAAGTCTTCCTCTAGTGGTTATGTGCTGCTATTCTTGGAAATCGGTTCAAATCAAATCACTAAAAGCTAAAAGAAGAGTATTATATTATTTTTTAACTTGCTTCTTTTTTATAAGTAAAATTTCCCCTCTTTATCTTATGGTATAACTTAAATATAAATTTGTATTTTTTGGGACATATCTGCGGACATCAATATTGATACAGATGTCAATTCCAATATAATCCTGTAAGTGCAAACAATAGCAGTGTTTAATAAAAGGATGTACTTCACCATTTTTGGTTCTTTTGAGCTCTTCTTTTAGTTTTTTTTTGTTTCAATAGTTTTTATTGTCACAGAGTTGTAAATCTTATACAGTATTAATGTTTCAGCGATGGCTCGCAGGCCAAATTTATGTTGTAGATTGATTAACCGTAAACTTATATGATGGTGACATTTTCATTTAGTGACAGTTCCATTACATTTTCCTTTTTCTTAACCTTTCTAAGTAACATTAAACTGGTAGCATGGTTGTTTGCCTGTTTTTGAGATCTCTGAAGGTTTTAGTATGATATGCTACCTCTTGTTACAGTTTTTTAACATACAAAATAAAATTAACTGGATATAACAACTTTAACTACAGTGTCATTCGTGTGCTTGTGTCTAATGATTCTTCTTTCCGTCCTTTCATGTCGAAGGACCGTTTTTGTATGTATAATAGACAGTAGATTGAAATAGGTCACTCACCTCTGAGTCTTGCCGTTTGGCGCTGGTCTGTGGAGTCCGGCAGGGGGGGGGGGCCCAGTTCACTTTTCTTGAATTGGTTTATCTCCTAGTTTGTCTGCTATCTGTGTTTATGTTTGTTATATTTCTATTGCCTGTGTGGAGGTTGTCCATGCCCCCCATATTTCTAGAAATTTTGGGTATGTGTTGTTAGTCGTGTGTGTGAATCTGTCAAACAACATTATGCCATTTAATTTGTGTATTACCTCTTGTATCCTGAGGTCTGGGGTTCGCCATTTTTGAGCTATGTGGCTTTTTGCTGATAGCATCAGGTACTGAAACCATTTATTCTGGCTTTTCGAAATATGTGTAATAGGTCCTCCTAGGAGGCATGTGTCAATTGACCAAGGGATTGGTGTATGCAGTGTCTCTGAGGCTAGTTTTAGCACTTTGTTCCAGAGGTTTAGGGATATGGGGCATTCCCACCATATATGTTCGAATGTCCCCTATCCTGGCAGTGCCTGAAACATTATGGGGGGATTCGCGTGTTAATGGTGTGTAGTTTTGCAGGTGTATAATATGCTCTATGGAGGAATTTTATGGATGTTTCCCTAAGGGAATAGCTCAGGGGGCTCTTCACAAGTTTGAGGCAGGTTTTCTCCCAGGCCTTATCGTCTTTTGGGGTTCCTATGTTTAGATCCCACTTCCACTTAAAGGGAGCTGTGTTGTTGTTGTGCATCTCTCTAATTGCTGCATATAGTGTGCTTATGATGCCTTTTGTGAGTGGTGCTTTTTGGCAGATCACGCTTAGCCAGTTTGGTCTGGGGGCTCCCCATTTCCTAATAAGTGTTGTTATGTAGTGTTTTATCTTACAAAAGTTTAAATGTTCTCTTAATGGGATGTTATGGTTATGTCGGAGCTGGCCAAAGGTAAGGACCTTATCATTTTGTATCCATTTGTCTAGGGTGTCTAGTTTGTTCAAGGACCACCAGTTAATTGAGTCCTTGTCTAATGTATCCCATATTGTTGGGATTGTTAAAGTGGGTGTTAAGTTTGATAGGCCTCTTGTTATGTGGTGTGCCTTGTTGGTTTTGTGCCAGGTGTGTAAATATGTCTGATGATTGGGTTGCTGTGTTTCTCGCATGCGTGTGGTATGGTGGGCGACCATGTCACATTGTCCCATTTATGTGGGTGCATTTGTATGTTCTCCACAAATACCCAGATTGGCTGGTGCTCCACGCAGTGGGATTGGGGGAGGAATGCTAGTTGGGCTGATGTATAGTAAGCTTTTAGGTCGGGGCACGCTATGCCCCCGGTGTTATAATTGCTATATAGCAGCTTCTTTGAAATTCAAGGTTTTTTGTTGCCCCATATGAATCTTGTTAGATGCCTTTGAAATTTGTCTAAGTCTTTTCGTTTTATGGGAATAGGGAGGGTCCTAAACAAGTACAACAGCCTTGGTAATATGTTTAATTTGATGGAATTTATGCGTCCCGTCCAGGAGATCGGGAATTTACTCCAATTTTTTGTGTCTGCACATAGGGTTTTGAATATAGGTGGATAGTTGGCCTCATACAGCCCAGACAGGTCGGGGGTCAGATTTATTCCCAGATAGTTGATTTGGTCTGAGGACCATGTAAAGTTATATTTTGTTTTTAGTCTGGTTAAGGTTTGTTCCTGAATGTTGGAGCCCATAGCCTCAGTTTTATTATAATTAACTTTTAATCCCGAAATCATTCCGAATTGGTCCAGGGTCTCCAGCAGGGGGGGTATAGAGGATTCTGGCTCGGTCACAGTGCATAGAATGTCATCTGCATATATGCAGCATTTGAATTGGTGGGACCCAGCCCAAACCCCCTTGATACCCCCATCCGCCCTGATTCTCTGTGCGAGAGGTTCTATCGCCAAAGCGAATAGTAATGGTGACAAGGGGCACCCCTGTCTCGTCCCTCTTTCTATGTCGATGTAATTTATGTTTTCCCCTTCTAGTTTCAGGAATGCTTTGGGTTTATTGTATAGGGTGTTAAAGACGTTGAGAAAATTTCCCCTGATCCCCATTTTGTGTAGCACTCCTTTCAGATAGCCCCACTCTAGGGAATCAAAGGCTTTCTCTAGGTCAAAAGCGATGGTGCAGAGTGATTTGTTGTTTGCCTTGGCTATATGCATAACATTCATTATCCTTCTGATGTTGTCCCCCGCCTGTCTGTATGGCACAAAACCAACTTGATCTTTGTGTACCAATTTTGGGAGGAATTTTGAGATTCTGCAGGCCATAATTTTTGCTAGTATCTTAAGGTCCCCGTTTAACAGGGAGATGGGTCGATAGTTCTTGGCTTCTATGGGATCGCGGCCTGGCTTGGGGAAGAAAATGAGGCTTGCTTGTGTGAATTCGTGAGCTATCTGTTCCCCTTTGAGTATGGCGTTGAATAATTTGGCTAGGTATGGTGACAGGTGATCAGTGAATGTCTTGTAATAAATATTTGGGTACCCATCTGGTCCTGGCGCCTTTCCTAGTTTCATTCCTTCAATTGTTTCCCTGACTTCATTTAGTGTAATTTCTGTATTAAGGGCTTCTAGATCTGTGGTTGATATTTCTGGTAAATCTAGGCCACTTAGATAGTTTTGGATCTGATGTGTTGTAGAGGTTTTCTCTGATGTGTAGATTTTCTGGTAAAAGTTTTTAAAGGTTTCTTGTATTTTGGATTGGCTTTGGGTTATATGGCCATCTGCTGTTTTTATTTGGAATATTTGATTGTTGTGTTGTTTTGTTTTCAGTTTCCTGGCGAGCATTGGGGAGCATTTGTTTGCCTGCTTCAGGAATGTGTGTTAAGATCTGTGCATTATTCTTTCTGTTTTAATTGTTAGAATGTTATCTAATTCTTGTCTTGTTTTTACTATTTCCGCTGTCCTTGTAGGGGTCAGCTTCATTTGGTTTAAGGTCTCTAGTTTGTGTAATTTTTTAGTTAAGTCTGCCTCTTTTTGATTAAGGGTCTTTTTGTAAGTGGTGGCTATCCTTATAATGGATCCTCGCATATAGGCCTTATGGGCTAGCCAGAGCCAGCCTATTCCTGTCTCTGGTTTCTCATTTTGTTCAAGTATCGTGCCAGTTCTGATTGTATTTGCATTTTTGTTTCTGGTATGGCAATAAGGGACTCATTTAGTCTCCAGTTAAATTTGGATTTTAACCCCGTGTTCAGGTTCAAAGTGATGGCCACCGCAGAGTGATCGGACCATGGACAGGGGATTATTTGTGCGTTGCTAGAGTGGTCAAACAACCCAGAGTCCAGAAATATCATATCTATTCGGGAGTACGTTTGATGTGTGGGGGAGAAGAAGGTGTATTCCCTTTCCAGGGGGTGATGTCCCCTCCATGCATCTATTATGTTATTATTTTGCATTAGCATTTGAATCTTTTGTAGTTGCTTACTAAATCTTAAGTCTGATTTATTTCCCGACCTGTCCAGTGTGGCTTGTAGAGTGAGATTGAGGTCTCCCCCCAAAATAATCTTCCCTGTGTCTAGAGGGATTAAGGTATTCAGTAGTTTGATTAGGGATTTATAAGGGTGATTTTTTTCCCTAGTATCGATCCAATTAAGAAGTCCCCTTCCTTATCCACGATTTTACGTTCTAATTGAAATGGGAACAATTTATGTATTATTATTGTGGTCCCTGCTCTCTTGGTTTTCTGTGTGGCTGAGTAAAAGGTAGGGTATTCCCTGTGAAGGTATTTTGGTAGTTTGTCTTGGGCAAAATGTGTCTCCTGTATGAAGAGCACCGCCGGTTTATACTTTTTGTAAAAGAGGAATGCCTTCCTTCTTTTGAAAGGGGTATTAAAACCCTTTACGTTATGGGAAATGAGATTAAATGTGACCTCTGCCATGTGTGTGTCGTGGTTTTTGTCTGTGTAGGTTGTTCTCAACTGTCTGTTGTTCCTGGTCCCGGGGCCCTCCCTCTGCGGAGTCCAGTTGACCTTGAGGCTCGTGACCTTGTGTAATTGTGGGGAGCCGCTTGTAATGTAAGCAAACACAAAATGACTTTAGTAACATGCATAACATAAATACATAACATTCATTTAGCGTAAACTTGTAATAAGCAACCATGGTAAACAACAAATTCTCCTGGCACTTTAGTAGAAGTACCCTTAGTTTAGAGAGTAAAGGGGATCTGTTCTCCGCTTTCCCTCTGGGAGAATAACCGTGACCTAGTGCCTATTCTGTATTATTTAATTCAGTTCCTTATTGTAGTGTCCTTCTGTTATGAAGGGTTCTCTTCAGTCTGTGTATATCTGGTTAGTAGTGCCTAGCGCACTACTCAAATTTTATGTTTTCCTGTATCTGAACTGACTACAGGAACTCCATGTGTGTTTCAGCTTAATCATCCGTTATGTCAAGATTTATTTCGTGTGCGAGCAACCGGGTGTGTTTGTTGCTAATGTCTTTGCTGTTTTCTTGTGTTATTTGTTGCAGTTGTATAGTATCTGGGATGATCTTTGTTTTGTTTGTTGTTCATTATTCCTAGAGGTGATTCAACCAGTTTTGTCGTAATGATGAGTTTGTACGGTTATTTTGTTCAGGTGACTCTCTTCTGATTTTAATTTGCTGTGTCTCTTGGAGGTGTGGGCTTTTCTTGCCTGGTTTTCTTTGTGCTTTTACTGTTGGTAGTCTCCGTCCAGGCCCTAATGGGCCTTTGGCTTGCGTCGTTGTTGGTATGTGGTTCTTGTCCAGGCGGTTGTTTTAGTTGTAGTTGTTGTAAAAGTTTGTGTCCTTCATCTGGGTTATTGACTTTATGAAATTACCCGTTCGCCTGAAAGATTAGGGCGAATGGGAATCCCCATCTGTAGGAGATTCTATGTGAAATGAGAGTTTGCAGTATTGGTCTCATTGCTCGCCTTTTTTCCAAAGTTATGGGAGAGAGGTCCATGAAAATTTACAGGTCACTGCCATCCGGGCCTTTGATAGCTCTTATCTTCCTTGTTGCTGACAGAATGAGATCTCTAGTGCTTTGTTTTAAGTATCTGACAATGACGTCTTTTGGTGTGTTTGTGTTTCTAGCAGGTCCTAGGGCTCTGTGTGCCCTCTCAATCTCATCTTCTTCTATTCCACCATCTGGTAGTAGTGTGTGGGTTACTGCTGTTATATATTGCTTCAGTTCTGTGACTTGGGAGGAGATGCCTCTGTATCTTAAATTGTATCTACGGGACCTGTTTTCCAGGTCCTCGTATTTGCTTTCCATTTCTGCTATCTTATCCGTGTTGCTGGTGATGTCTTTTCTGTCTTTGATTTGTGTTTCTATTATTTTATCTGTTATCTCCTCTAGTTGGTGGGTCCGTTGTCCGATATCGTGGATCTCTTTCCTGATGTCCCTCACTGCCGAGGTTATGTAGTCCTTTAATAATTTTTCAAATTTCTCCATTGATTTTTCTGAGACATCCATGTGTGGAGATGGAGGAGTGGCGCCATCTTCTGGTTCCGAGGTTTCCGGTGGATCCATGGCTGTCTGTGTTGTTGTCAGGTGAAAGTGCTCTGTGGGTTTGAAGTGTTCCTCTATACTTTTGCTTGGTACACTTTTCCTGCTTTTCCCCATCTTGTATCTGGGAGGGTGTGGTTTTGTAGAGCTTAGGTAGTCGCTAGGTGTAGTTGCCCTTTGGCTTGTGACCCTTTGCTGTTTGGTTATGTTTTCCTTTGCATCTTGTTGATTTGGCTTTAATCTGTCATTTCTGGTTGGTTATCGTTTTTTGGAGTTCCTGCTGTTTCTCCCCTTTTTTAGCCGTCTTTCATGGTTTCTTTTGTCTTGTTATCTTCCTTGGGGTTGGTGAATGAGTTGGGCTCCTTGTTGATAGTGCCCGTTCTTGCTCATGGGCATTAATTTGACCCCTTGTCTAGTCCGTGAGTATAGTGTTGAGGTTGTTCCGCTTCTGTTTTATCTTCCCACCTTGTTAGGGATATATTATCAGGAGTTTGCCTTTTACTGTTTTTGGGTTGATTTATCTGTGCTTTTTGAGGAGCTAGTGCTGAGCACTTCTTGTTCCCTTTCCAGCTCAACCCCAGTGATTTTGGGTTGCAGCTCTGGAGTTTGTATGAATTTCCAAATTGTAATGTTCTGTTATTAGCTGCAGTGGAAGTGGTAAGACAAAAGGTGGCTTTGTAGTCTCTTTCACCTAAGTCAGTCTCTATAATGCTGCTGCAATAGGTGTGAATGGACACTAAGTGGCTGTGCTGGGTTGGAGTTTAAAGTGATCAGGACAGAGGCAGTTTCAGTTGCAGGTTATGCTGCTGCTGGAGAAAATAAAACTTTTGAGGAAAAGTTCTTTAAGCTGAATGACTTTTCACAACATAAGGGGAAGATCCCTGTGCCCCCTGCTTTTTTTTTTAAACCCTTCTTCCAAAGGCCCTTTTATGTGGTACTGGCCCTTTAAAAACGTCTGGCAGGGATATCATGCAAACAGGCTTTTCCCCTTTCCCTCTGGAGGTGAGCAGGGTCTTATTATCTCCCAGGGGAGGGTGTAGAGTAGTGGGTCTCAGTCCCCTGCAGTCCCTTAGTGTTAGGATGCCCCTCCACACTAATTTACTGTCCTGCTATTCTCTGCAGTACTCACTGAGAAGACAGAACCCCAAGATGGCTCTTCTTTTAGTTTTTAATACAGTTAATGAACCACAGCAGTTCAAGAAAAAAATATACTTGTTGTTTAAGTATGTACCAAACCATCAAAATTAACAGCTGTGTAAGCCGTGGACATGAAGCATTATTTGAAAATGATATTTTTGAAGTCTCTGTTTATTAGTACAGTAGTCTCTGTTTATTAGTACAGGAATGTAGTTCAGTTATTGCGATTTCTTATTACTTGACTTGTTTGAATAGTAACACAGGGCCCTATTTTTTTGTCCAGTTTGTAAATTTATACACACTTAAAGCCACTCTTAATATTGCGACATGTTCTATTAGCTACTCACAATCCAATTACGAGTTCCCCGCTTAGGGTAGCCAAACAGTAAAAAACGGCCTTAGAACTCCATTGGTTTTAGCACAGCTGGAATATTACGAGCTCTAAATAATTAAAGTTACACAAAATAGATATTCCATTAGACCCGTGGCTCTAGATCGCAACTGAAAAGGTATCAAGTTACTGTCACAAATATTATGAGTACTAAATAGGAATCACAAGGGCTTTTCCAAACACTCATTAGCAGCAATTAATCACACAATACTGTACTATAAAAGCATGGGAAGGCATGGAAAGACATTAGAATGAATTGCACAATAGCCTCAAACCCACAAACATGCAATCAAAAAATATTATTTTTAAACGTTATTTCTGAGTAAAATTGATCCCAGGACTCAAGAGGATAATACAGATCATGAAACCCACATGGACTAGAACAGATGATCGAATACATTTTATATATTGCGAGCCCGATCAGTAAATATTACTTACTGGCACTAATTAATTCTTAGCCTCCGATTGCAGATTATGTGTAACTTCGATGATTTACTGATTTCATGATGACAGACTCATTTACTATTGGCTGTGTCTAAGAAGAAAATTACCGGGCGGGAGGCATGGATAACCCTTATGGAGGAAAGACATGTGGAGAAGGAGCTGCACTGGTTTCTTATACTTTAAGGTTATATTGGCCTGCAAATTGGGCAACACAACCCCAAAAAAGGATCCAGAAGGGCACCAGCCCTGTTTAGTTAGCATTATAACCTCTCCTGAGGCGAGATCATAGCTCCCGGAGGAATCCCAGATGGGCACCCTCACAGGCCCTGAAGAGGGCATAAGAAAGAGAGGCACGCGCCACATCGGTTGTCCAGAGCCTGGAAGGAGGTGAGGAGATCTAGACAGGTGGAGGATCTAGCCTAACAGAGCAGAGGCCGAAGCAGGCCTTTCCTTATTTACAGCTTAAGATCATCCAAAGGGTCTGTTTGATCAGAGGGTCCATGTCCCCGGTCCTGCCTCCTCACTGCGGTAAGTACATAAAGACTGATTTAATGCAGAACACCAGGATAGCTCAACACAGAGATTACCATCATGTTAGAGGATTTGTCTAGCAATTTTAAAGGCGTAAGGCCTTTCTTACTTACAAACCATATCGTCCTTCTGTTATTCTGTAACAGGAAACTCATTTTGTAAAAAACAGGCTACCTGAATTCCTCTCCAAACTTTATCCCACATATTTTGCTGCCAGCCAGTCTACCAAGAGAGCCAGGACTGCAATCTTTCTACATAAAAATTTTCCTATTATATTAGAACAAAGAAAATAGACACGGATGGCCATTTTGTAATCTTGACCGGATCTTTATTTGGGAAGAAAATCTCTATATATTCACTGACACAAATGCCCCACAGTACTCAAGTTCTTAGGGTGGGGAAAATAATTCTGGGAGGAGGCCTAAATCTGGTTTTATCAGCACTAGACAGATCAGGGCCGGGGAAGAGTAACTGGTTTGCTAGTAAGCAATTACAAATTTTGGCTCGGTTGGATCAACCTGGTTGATGCCCTGGAGAGCAGCCCATCCTAATGAGAGGGAATATACATTTTATTCGGCAGTACATAAGACTTACTCTAGAACTGACACCTTCCTCATTGACTCAGAACTATCGGATAGTATAACTGAGTTGAGCATCCATCAGTGCACATGGTCTGATCATTCTTTTGTAAGCTGCGCGCTCGACTTTGGTTCTGCCTTTAGATCACCATACACATGGTGTCTAAATGACATGCTCCTGTCAATCCTTCAATTCAAAGAGCAACTAGCTAAAGACATTGAAATGTACTTTTTGTCAAACTCTACACCGGAATCGGATGTGGGATGGGTCTGGGTAGCCCATAAGGTGTTTGTCAGAGGTTCCTGCATTAAATTAGGAACAGCACACAAGAAAGCCCAAGAGGCCAGGGAAAGCCTTTTAAGGAAGAACCTAGGTGACCTAGAGGCAGAGAATCAGAAATCTCACTCTGATGAACTGCACAGGAAACTAGATAAGACTAGGCTGGAGCTAGATTTAATTCTCTCTGAACAGACAAAACAAGCTATGCGGTGGACTAACCATCTATACTATACCTAAGCTAATAAACCCGATGCACTGCTAGCCAGGAAATTAAAGAAAAAGCTCAACCAATCAAAAATCTTTAGGATTAAACAGACCTCAGGTGTATCAACCACCATCCCATCCCTTATTCAAAAACCTTTCTTAGACTTCTTCCAAAAGCTATATTCCTCCCCCCACCAAGTGTTAAATAGTCACATGTCTTCCTTTTTGGAAGCTTGCGATCTGCCCAGTTTATTACCTCAAGAGGTTCATTGGGCTTGGTTGATGCCTGGAGGGGCTTATACTCTAAGGAGAGAGAGTATACTTTTTACATGCCTACTCATAAATCGACACTATCATAGATGCCCCTTTGTTAGACAGGTATAAGGGCTCGAAAATAATCCCTTGTCCATGGTCAGATCACAGTCTAGTGTCTTTAATCCTGAATTTAATTCCTTCCCTTGAACTCCGTATGAATCGAGAATTATGATATGCTGCTTACCAACCCTACTTTGCAAGAACGAATCTCTAAAGAACTAGATTTTGACTGTAAAACAAACACTAATACAGACACAAGCATCGGTTGGCTATGGGTGGCACACAAGGCCTATATTAGAGGCAAATGTATCCGAATAGCATCCTCCTAAAAAAAACTAAGAAAACGAATACCCCGCTCTGTACTCTAGCACTAGACATTGAGAAGGCATTTGATTCTCTTTTTAAAGTTCTTTCAAATTATTTTTTAAAATTCTTTCAAAATTTGTATTCAAGGGAAACTTATTACCAATCTCCTGGAGCCTATTTAAAGTTACCAGGCCCCAATAAGACATTCCTGGATATCCAGAGTGGTACAAGGCAAGGATGCCCCTTATCTCCTCTGCTCTTTGCTGGCAATTGAGCCATTAGCTCAAATTATCAGGTCTACCCCAGACATCTTAAATATCCTAACCCAATGATCATGCTCTCTATTACAAACTGGAGATGGGCTGAATCTAAATACCAATTAATTCCAGTTCTCTCCCCTCTTTCATGTCAATTAGATGGTGGACCTTGAAAGACCTAGACAGAATAGACACATGGCTTATTGAAGACCAAATCCTCCCTTTGGAAAAAATTAGAGACACATACGTTCTACCACTAGGAGAACACTTTAATTTTTGCAGGCTGAGACATTATATAATCACTAAAAAGAGGGCCTTTGGTCCTCGTAGAACGACCTGGTTAATGAGAGTATGTAAAAATGCCCCATTATGAGTCCTCGCATTACTTTATGAAACTTTCAATACCCCTCAAAAAATTCAAAAGCCAAAATGCATGCTTAATTGGGAGGAAGATTTAGCTCAGAATTGGGATATCGACAAATGGGAACAAGTTTGCAGCAGATTACCTATAGACTCTTTAAATTATAGCCTCCTTGAAACCTTGTTTAAAGTCCTCCACAGAACATACATTACCTCAGGTAAGCTTCACAAAATGAAGCCCCAAGAATCAGCTAACTGCTTTAGAGGCTGCCCAGAATTGGGCACCTTTTTACACACCTGGTGGACATGCCCTAAAGTCCAAGCTATTTGGACTAAAATAACCCAATTAAAGACAAATCTTTTTCAAATGCAAATTACACCTTCTATAGAATAATGCCTTTTAGGACTTCATCTGCCTAACCTGCCAAATTCTCAAATCAAGTTACTTCAGTTTGTTATGTTAGCAATCAAAAGCCATATTGCAAAAAGATGGAAAGATACAAATCTTATATTTCAGGAAATATTCAGCAAAATTAATTATATCATGATAAATGAAAGACTTTCACATATAATTTCGACACCTTTGCCGCCTTACTCTCAACCTGGAATAAATGTGAAAAGGCATCACTCACTTGGAATGTTTAATTGAATACTTTCCACATACTTTATTTTGTTTACCTTTTTAAATTCTAATTGAAGAGTAAAACTGTATTTACAATTGTATGTTGATATTTCAAAATGTGAGTTATTAAAAATTATTGAAAAAAAAGAAAGAAAAAGACCTTGTTAGCACACCTATTCCTAATAAGGAGGTCCTAGAGATTATTAGATCTATGAATAAAGGAAGAGTTCCGGGGCCGGGTGTATTCTCGAATTTATAATATAAAAGCTTTGTTTCTAGCACCACATCTAACTACTTTATTTAATAGTATGCTCATGGGGCACAACGTTCCACCTGAGATGAACCTAGCAAGTCTTGTATTTTTTCCAAAAGAATATAAAGACCCGTTAAATGTGCAGAATTACTGACCTATTTCCCTGCTTAATGGGGATATTAAGATTCTAGATAAAATTATGACAAATAGAATTAATACTTTCCTCTCTAGGTTGATCCACAAAGACCAGGTTGGGTTTATCCCGAACAGACAAGCGGGGACAATGTGAGGAGAGTATTAAATATTTTACACCTCTCCAAGCAGAACCGAATCCCAATGTGCCTTCTAGCGCTTGAAATAGAAAGGCGTATGACTCTGTTGAGTGGACTTACCTTTGGGCAGTATTGAGGAAATTTGGCTTCCCAGAGCAATTTGTCAATCTTATAAAAAACACTCATCTGTATTAAAAAAGGTACTAGACAAGGCTACCCCCTATCCCCCTTGCAGTTTGCTTTGGCAATGGAGCCATTAGCGCAAACTATTAGGTCTACTGCTGATATCAAAGGCGCAAAGGTGGGATTACACCACCTAAAATGCTGCTTCTTTGCGGACAACCTGCTATGCTCGCTGACCGATCCGGTGTTCTCAGTCCCGGACCAACTTCAAGTCCTGGAAGACTTCACCTTGGTCTCTGGTTTAAAACTAAACATAGAAAAGACCAGAGCCTTGGGTATTTCCCTTGCGGAACAGGATTTGGGTCTCCTCCAAGAGAAGTATAATTTTTGTGGCCTAATTCGCATATTAGGTACGTAGGGGTAAACATTATTCACTCAATCTCAGGCATTTATAAAGCCAATTATGCCCCATTTTTTCAAGAACTATACAAAGATATCCAAGCATGGTCAAAGGGTAGAATATCATGGCAGGGGCGAATCAATGCAGTTAAAATGAACATTTTACCCCATTTACTTTATTTATTTCACACGCTCCCCATTTCTATAAAGTCACAAAAATTGGAATGCTGTCAAAAGCAGATTTTTAAAAGTATATGGGATGATGATTGCCCCAAAATTGTTAAAGAAGAAATGTGCAAACACAGGCTGAAAGGGGGTCTTTAACACTGCGCAATTGGCATTTATTCCCATAGCACATTCAGCTCAACATCAACCTATGTGGGTTTTTATAGAGAATAGATTTAAGCAGCCTTACTCTTGGGAGACTTTGGTATAGCTACCCAAACAGATAATTCAAAGGGGGAAGATAGAAAACCCCTTCATCAAATTAACATTGGATAAATGGTTGTGGGCCACCTCAAAACATGCTCTAGCTCCTACTCCTTCTACACTTACTGCATTGATCCCACATCCCAAATTTACCACAACCTTCTCCTTAGACTCCCTTTACTGGTGGAAATTGACAGGCTATCTGAGGTTGAGTGCCTGGTTTAATGGAGATAACCTGATACAACTATATGAATTAAGAGATAGACTTAATCTTCCCCCCAGCCATACTTTAATTTCTGTAAATTACTTCATCATGTGAATATGATAAGAATAGATTCTGACCCCCCGAGGACGAACTGGTTTGTTAAGATAAGTTATTCCCTCTTATCCCTCTTATGCTATATAACGGAGTTAATGCAGATACCCCAGATCAAAATCCAAGTATATGGTAAATTGGGAGGAAGAGAGAGCGAGTCTTGGTCAGCCACATGGAGAAATCTATCCAAAGGGTCCTACAATTATAGCAAACTTATAGCGATTTTTGATACTGGCTACAAAAAAAGTCACATAGCAAGGCAGTGGAAAAATAATATACTTTGCGAATGATTGTCACACATATTGACAGATTCCTTACCCAAATTCCTAGCTGTATGGAGCCTCTGATTTCTCTCCCCCCTTAGCATAAGAGGTATGACTCATAGGCGGACCTAGATGGTTTGGGGACCCACTGTCGGGCAGGATCGTGGACAACCCCTGGACTAGACTTAGTCTGGATGGAGGTATGCTCATTAATAATAGTAGTTGTTTTAAATCATTACAATTGTTGCTGGGTGTATTGCTGTGGCACCCTCCCTATTCCCCCCATTTACATTTTAATTGATTTTTCATGTTTTGTGTAGGCACTAGATGAAATGGTTAACCTTATCACTCTCAACCCCCCCCCCAAAAAAATGTAAGGGCAAAATTCTAACATTGGAAAAGTACACAGCGATAACATAAATATTGTGGTAATCCACTATGATTGATCCAAGCTAATGTTATTACTATTTTTGTATAAGTTGCAACTATTTCATGTATTTTGATGTATCTTTTATCATATGATTATTGTATATAACACTGTTTGCAAGTGGATTTTCCTTTGCAAGTAAAGGCTGATAAATTGCAGAGTGCACTAATTGTGTCCAGATGAGAAGGCAGAAGTTAATATAAACAGCAGAAGGGGCGAACTTGTGAGCTTGCGAACAATTTCAGTATCAAGTGCATTTCTAGTAAAAGCGTAGGAGTTTAAATAAAAGGAGGGACTTCAAAGTAAAGAAAGGGCAGATTTATAGTGCAAAGGTTGAAACGTTATACAAATATATTATTTGATATTCTTTATTTTTCCTACTGAAATTTTGTAGGCAATAATAATAATTATGAGTCAGTCCAGTGGCAACCTCACTAAGTGTACATCCTGTCATATGTATGCGATACTGGAACAGCTGATCCATGGTCCATACCTCTGTGGCAGGTGTGAGCATGTTGCCTCTCTGGAAGCTCAAATTGGAGAACTGGAGAGGAGAATTGCAACACTTAGTGATATTGCTCCACTGGAAAGGGGGTTGGTGCTCACGGAGCACAGTTTAGCCGGGTCTAGCATGGAGGGTGGAGCTAGGGCTAGTGAGGATGTCCAGGGAGGTAGCTGGGTTACAGTTAGAAGGGTGAATCAGGGCGAACAGGAGGAGACAGGCCAGTTCTTAGTTGGCAAACACCAACAGATTTGCCAGATTGAGTGAAACTGTTGGGGATGTCCATTCAGGAATGGCAATGCCAGATAGAGCTGTTCCCTCTAACACCCGGGAGAACAGTTCTACTGGAGGAGTGGGAGGGTAGAATAGGTAGAGCAACAAACAGGTTTTGGTGGTAGGGGACTCTATTATTAGGAAGGTAGACAGGGTGATTTGTCGCTGAGATCCCAGCAATCGAACAGTTTGCTGTCTCCTGAGTGCTCGGGTTCGTCATGTTGTGAATCGGGTAGACAAATTATTGGGAGGGGCTGGAAATTAACTTGCGGTCTTGGTACATATTGGTACCAATGACAAAGTTAGTGGAAGAGGGAGTGTATTAAACAATGATTTTAGAGAACTAGGTAATAAGCTGAAGGCAAGGACCTCCAAGGTAGTATTTTCTGAGATACTACCAGTGCCACGTGCTAGCCCAGGGAGGCAGAAGGAGCTTAGGGAGGTTAATGCGTGGCTAAAGATGTGGTGCACTAAGGAGGGGTTTGGGTTTTAGAGCACTGGGCTGACTTCTCACTTCAGTACAATCTCTACAGCAGGGATGGATTGCACCTTAATGATGGAGGAGCTTTTGTGCTAGGGGATAGGATGGTAGAAAGGCTGGAGGAGTTTTTAAACTAGTAGGTGGGGAGGAGGAACTAGATATAAGTAATGAGGTAGAAAGTGTAGAGGGTATAAGAGATGAATTAACAACTCATAGGGGAAGAGGTGGAGGGATGGGCAGTATAGTCAATTGGGAGGTAGTACTAAGTAACTCAAGTACAGTGGCAGGAACTTTAGAACTACAGACTCATAACATAAGGTGTATAATCGCCAATGCCAGAAGTTTGTCAGGAAAAATGGAAGTTAGAATTATTTGCAATTAATGAAAAATGGGATTTAATAGGCATTACCGGTTATAACCTATTTAGGAAAGATAGAGGCAATGGTAAAAAAGGAGGAGGGATTTGTCTGTATGTTAAGCCTGAATTTAGTCAGAGAAGATATTTATGGTGGGACTAGCTGTAATGTTGAATGTTTGTGGGTAGAACTAAATAGCGGAGCAGCAAATTCCAAAAGAATATTAGTAGGAGTATGCTATAAACCCCCAAAGATAGCTGAAATTGAGGAAATACAATTATTGTTACAGATTGAATATGCAGCTAAGCATGGACAAGTTTTAATAATGGGAGATTTTAATTACCCTTAAATAAACTGGATAAATGAGACCAGCAGTTCAGCTAAGGGGAGCAGGTTCTTGAGTACATTCAGGGATCATTAAATGGCCCAGGTTATACAGGAGCCTACTAGAAATGAAGCTATCTTAGATTTACTCATTACAAATAATATTGATATTGTATCAAATGTTGAAATAGGGCAACCTTTGGGAAACAGTGATCACAACACGGTCTCATTTGAGATCGAATTTAAAAAAAAACAAATTTTAAGAGGCCAACAAAAACTCTTAATTTTAAGAGGGCAGATTTTAACGGTCTAAGGGCAGCAATACAAAGTATTGACTGGGGCAGAGAACTGATAGGTAAAAATACTGACCATAAATGGACAACATTTAAATCCTTACTAAATATACATACATATCGGCATATACCATGTGTGAATAAAAGTAAAAGGAGTAAATCACATCCAATGTGGCTTGACAATGATTTAAAGACCAAGATACGGAGTAAAAAACAGGCATTTAAATTATACAAACAAGAGGGGACAGAGACTACTTTACGGGAGTACAAGGAAATCACCAAGTCTTGCAAAAGGGCTATTAGACTGGCTAAAATAGAAAATGAAAAATTAATTGCAAAAGAGAGTAAGACTAACCCTAAAATATATTTTTAAGTATATTAATGGGAAAAAGGCGAGGAAGAAAGCTATAGGAACATTACAATGTGACACAGGCCGTCTAATAATTAGTGACCAAGAAAAGGCAGATGAGCTAAATAGGTTCTTTTCTTCGGTATACACAAGGGAGGTACCAGTGGTTGGGACACTGCAACATAATGGGGCTACACTACCTTTGCCAAATAATCGATTAACACAGGAAGTAATCCAAAAGAGGTTGGAAAAAATAAATGATAATAAAGCCCCATGTCCTGATGGAATACATCAACGGGTACTGAGGGAACTGGGTTCTCTAATAGCCAAACCATTATATTTAATCTTTCAAAATTCACCCAACACGGGGTCTCTACCAGATGACTGGAGAAAAGCAGATGTGATACCTATATTTAAAAAGGGAGCAAGAGCAAATCCGGGGAATTATAGACCAGTGAGTCTCACTTCTGTAGTGGGGAAGCTTTTAGAAGGGTTAATAAGGGATAATATACAATAATATGTCTATTTGAACAGGATTATAAGGAGTCAACATGGATTTATGAAGAAATAGGTCATGTCAAACAAATCTAATTAGTTTCTATGAGGAGGTTAGTAGAAACCTGGATCAAGGCAACTCAGTGGATGTAGCCTCTTTGGATTTTGCAAAGGCTTTTGATGCAGTGCCACATGGGAGACTATTGTGCAAACTAAGAGATACAGGAGTTGCAGTAAATATCTGCTCATCGATTGAGAGCTGGCTTAAAGACAGGAAGCAAAGGGTTGTTGTAAATGGAACATACTCCGATTGGACTCATGTGGTAAGTGGGGTTCCTCAGGGTTCAGTATTAGGTCCTCTCCTTTTTAACATATTTATTAATGACTTAGAGGTAGGATTGGAGTGTGGTGTCTCCATGTTTGCTGATGACACAAAGTTGTGCAAGGTAATTAAATCAGATAATGATTATATATATTAAAATTAAGGAATGGGCATCTAAATGGCAGATGATATTTAATACGAATAAATGTAAAGTTATGCATCTGGGAAGGAAAAATAGCCATGCAATTTATAATCTTAATGGAGCAAATCTAGGTGTATCAGATATTGAAAGGGATTTGGGAGTGCTTGTGGACAACCACCTAGCAGTGCTCAAAGCCAAGCAGCAGCTGCAAAGGCAAATAAAATATTAGCATGTATAAAGAAGGGTATAGAAGCCAGGGAAGCAAATATAATTTTGCCACTATACAAATCCCTAGTATGCCCTCATTTGGAATATGGAGTACAATTTTGGGAACCACTTCATAAAAAGGACATTTTAGAGATGGAAAATGTACAGAGGAGGGCAACAAAACTAATAAGGGGAATGGAGGGGCTAAGTTATGAGGAAAGACTAACCAAATTAAACTTGTTTTCTCTAGAAAAAAGGCGTCTAAGAGGAGATATGATTACCTTATATAAATACATCCAGGGTCAGTATAAAAATTTGGCAAGGGAGCTTTTTTTGCCAAGAGGTTTTCAACTGACAAGAGGACATCCCTTGAGTTTAGAAGTAAAAATATTCCACCTTAAAGAAAGAAAAGGGTTCTTCACAGTAAGGGTGGTTAATCTGTGGAATTCTCTACCAGAGGAGGTGGTGACAGCGGATTCGATAGATAACTTTAAAAGGGGACTAGATTTATTTCTAATTAAAAAGGGAGTTTAGGGTTATCATGAATAATTAGAGAGACAGTATTGATCCAGGGAGAAATCCGATCACCAGTATCTGGGGTCAGGAAGGAATTTTTTTTCTCTTTGAGACAATTGGCTAAGTCTTACTTGTTTTTTTTTGCCTTCCTCTGGATTAATTAATAATTAAGAATAAAATAAAAAATAAATCATTATATCATTGATTAATAATTAATTAACAACTAATTAATTAATATTTAATCTGCATATTGCAGTTCAGAGGAGGTCTTAAAAGGTTGAACTTGGTGGACTAAAAGTCTTTTTTCAACCATAATTACTATGGCCCTCATTCTATTACCGGCCGTAAATCAGCCGTAAGGCTGCGATTCCTTGCGGGGGTTCTGTTAACTCGCGATTCTATTATACGGCCCCGCAAGGATCTCCTCTTACGGCCGGCCGCATATCTTGGAACCGGCCGTAAGCTCTGAAATATAAAAACGCAAAAATAAATTCAAGCCTGCACTGTACAGCTCTGTAAATGCTAGGGATCATATTGGGGGACATGAGGATTAAAAGTAACCCCCTCTCAAGCTTGCACATCAGCCCAAACCCGAGTTCGAATTAACTGTTTTTTTTCCGGCTGCGGCGTGGGCGTGTCTGAGGTGCTCCAAGCACTCTGGACTTTTTACATGGATATTTTACGGATATTAAAAATAAAATATTTTACGGATTTGAGTATAGGGTAATTATGTGCTATTTTTTCTAACACCGATTATCACTTTATAGTCTTCTCAAAGTGCAGGATGTCTTTATTTGAGCTATTTTATGTGCTTAATTGGTGCTAGCGGGACCTGTTTGCTGCAAGTAAGCTGCGGCTCGTTTTTAGCTTTGCAGACAGGGTTCCCGGTGCAATAGAATCGCAACCAGGCTTTTCTTACGGCCGATTTAGATCAAAGGCTTTCCTCGGCCGCAAGAGATAGCAAGGCACCGGCCGCAAGCCTGCCGGAGTCCCAGGCCGGAGGGGAATAGAATAGCCGTAAAGCTTGCGGACGGTCCTTGCGGCCCCGCAGCGGCTGCGGCCGTAATAGAATGAGGCCCTATGTAACTATGTAACTGTACAAACTATTCCAAACTATGCCTAATAAAAAACTAATTGGGAAAAAAAAATTTTTTACAGGCTTGCTTAAATATTGTCAGATCATTTGATCACGCCCCCTGAAATCAGACTTAAAAAGGCCGGGTTTAGGTGTTTAGGATATATAGGTAAATTGTGAGCTGAAGTCAATAGAATACATGTAAACTTTTATAAAAATAAAAACCTAATGCCAATTTTGTGAGTTGAAGGCATTTGCGAGCAGCTTATAGAATATGGCCTATATTTTTTTTAGGATTTTAACCACTGCATTAAAAGTTGATATGTACAGAGGATATCAAGCTCTCATTAGTGGTTAGCATTTTAACAATGTGACCGTTAGGACTTAAGGCATCTGAATTAAAGGTTAAAAAAAATGTTTTTTTGTGCTGGCCCCACCAATTCACTCTGTGCCCCTCCCCAAGACCCCTTTCCATAATGGCACCCCTCCTGAGGGGTATGTATGTATGTACATACATACACACATAAATATAATATAAATATAAATATATAAATATATATATATATATAAATATACACACATACATATACTATCTCTACATACCATCCACCCCTTCTCAAAATACACCTACACATAGCACCCGCTCCTCTTAGCTTCCGTCCCTGCATACCACGAAGTCCTTGCGCAATATTACATTCCAAGCCCTTAGCAGCAAAGGTACTCCCGCAAAGCCTCCGGGCTTGAAATTCGGTGGAGTTACAGAGAGATTAAATAAGCCAAGCCTGCTACAGACGGGGCCGACATCCAAATCTGTAAGCCATTCTTGCGCTCCTTGGAGGTGCGGCCGTGAACATGATCAATTAGTCAAACCCTTAGTTACAGGTTTAGATGTAGCCAATGGCAACAGAGATCGTCATCATTACGTCACTGAATTATGGAGGTTAGATTTCAATCCCTTACGGGTCTCAAATACGAATTTTGATTGGACCAGCATTCCAGACATAATGCAATATTGATAAATCAGTAAATATGATATTCTAGTCCATGTGAGTTCCATTATATGTATTAACACATTGATTGCCGGGATCGATATAACACGGAAATTAAACATTAAAAAAGTATTTTGTGTTGCAGATTTGCGATCTTGAGAATGTTGTGCTAATTATTCTAAGACCTAACATCACTTTCCCTTCAATTTAAAATACAGCAGTGTGTGTATATTTTCATTTACAGTGCTACGGATAGGACTTTAACCCCCTTGCTGGTTCTCTCTAGTACCTGTAGGCTTTTTGGCTCCATTTGCGGCTTATGGATTTGAATGTCAGTGGATTCGTAGCAATTTAATAGCGATTTGCAAACATTTAAGGTCTTGACAGATCAAAGGCTTTGCGGCAAAGGAGTTCCTATTTCAACAGCCCATAGGGTTTTTCTGCCTGTAACCCGCAGATCGTTTGTAGCTATGAGGCAAATGTAATAGCCGTAAGTCTAGAGGGTCCGTTACGGGCTACAAGTTTTAACGTTGGGGGAATTTAATAGGGCTGTTTGTCAGCAGCCATTCCCCTTTCAGCATCCATCTCCACACAACCCCCAACCCTTCTCAGCACCCACCTCCCATAGCACCCAACCCTATCTCTATAGCCCCTAAACAAAATGAAAAAAAAGTAAATGCATTCAGCGTGCATGCTGAAGTTATGCCACTGTTTAAAGGGCACTTATGAAAACATCATTAGTGTGCAGCCAACAAGGTCCAGGGGAGCCCAGGTAGGTTTAAGAGGTCCTGTTGCAAGTTGGGCCTGGTAGCCCCTAAACAAAATGAAAAAAGTAAATGCAAAAACAGAAATGAAACAAAAATTACACAGCACTGGGCCCCCCAGAGGAGGGCTCTGGTGCACTGCACCATCTGAATCACTGGTAGCTCCAATCCTGGTTTAAAGGAAAATAACATGCATGTAGGGTAGTCTTATGAAAATATCATTAGCATTTTAAATTGTGAACCTTTTTACACATCATTAAAACAAGAAAAATATTAAGGCTAGGACACTACATTGCACATCCATCTCTACAGAGTCTGTGCCAGCATACGCTGCTGAGGCCAGACCCATACAGGGATTATTTGTGTGATTATAGGCAGTAAACAGTAAATAGATACACAGGGATATTATATAAATATAGGGTATAGTTGTAATTAGTACCCCCAAAAAAATAACCCCAAAAGGCAATCTGCTGGGAGACTTCTTAACTATAACAAAATTGTTGGTGAGGATATATATATTTGGAGAGGAAAAGACAAAAGTCAATTAGATTCAGGAAATAAAATAGTGATTACAGGTCGAAAATTGTAGCTTGCAAAACGTTACAATCAATAAAATCACAAATCGCTATTCAATTGCTACAATTCCGCAAGGAGAGGATAAGTTCCACATAGATTGGGATAAAGAAAGCTGCCATCGGACACTGGAATGACCTTGATCCTAAGAGTCAGTAAATGAGCACAAACCTATTATAACTGAGAAATTTTACAGGATCTGGCAATTAAGGCCTACTGTGAGAATCTGGCCTCAGAGAGATATTCACAATAATACTATTGAAAAAAAAATTCATATATAGCACACTGCCAGATCTATAAGAACAATTTGAGAGCTATTTATATTATAACTATTGAATTTAAATAAAATACAGCATAGGCTCTACCCCGAATAAACAGTCACAGCTCATATCTATGGGACACCCTGACCGGGCTAAGGCTCCGTAAACCATATGTCACTGCCTTAATTCCCCAACAAGCTAACTTCAAGAGACTCCTGTTTTGGGGACATTAGTTCTTTGAGGGACTGGCCTTAACCCCTTGATGACAAATGTAGTAATTAGTTGGGGTAAAATAGCTGTGCAATATTTATTTATCCCTTAAAACATATAAAGAGATTTGTATTGAGTTTAAGAAGAAGTGGTTAAAGAATTTTAGCTGGACTCTTGACTATGAATTCCAAATTTGAAACCTATATATTGCTACAATCCCTCCTGCATAAGGAATCACACCGGACTTTAATTATTAAATCTTATAATATAAAGGAAAGGGATTCTCCCAGAATGAAGAACTCATCCTCTTTTTAATTGAATGTCAATACTTTTAGTATTTTCTTTAATACTTTAATTAAAATACGTTTAGACATTTTTTTATTTGTTTTATTCGTGTTCTTTTCTGCTTTGGTGGGATTATAACAACATTATACACAGATTATTTTTTATGATTTAGATTTAATTGAAATCATTCAATACAGGGGGAGAAAGGATCATAGAGTTACCAGAAAATCTGCCTTATATAGCCACTAAATAGGCTTAAATATGAAGGGAAAGGAAAATAGCAATACTTAGGTGAAAACAAAAGATAAAAAGCATAATATTAAAACTCCTACTATTTTTCTTTCCCCTAAAGAAAAAGACCATACTAAAGAAAAATCTTTCTTGGAGCCGTCTATTTATTCTGAAGTTCACCCTTCTTGCATGGATGCTAGTGAGTCTTACATGGAAGAAGGGGGAACAACAGTCAAAATGACAATATCAGCTATAAAAAATGAATTAAAGGAATTTCAGTCTTCCTTAACAGAAGAACCTACTCAGTACATAGTAAAGAGCAGCACAGCTATTAATGACCTCCATAATCCTTTATCTAACCAATTTGAAGAGATAAAAATTTAGGTTAAGACACTTAAACCACATATATAGAAGATATGTCTAGGAGGAACAACATAAGAGTTAGAGGAGTTCCAGAGTGAGTCCTTTCATATGATCTAGCCTTTTTTATAAATACCTTTTTTGCACAGCTACTTAACCTAGACAAAGATGAAATTAAGGTTGAAAGACTTTATAGAATTCCCCTCTCAAGGGCAGTGACAAGGGACCTACTGAGAGATATAATAGTTAAATTTTCTTACTTGTTCCACAAAGAAGCTATAATGAGAGCAAAACGGGAAGAGAGATCTACAGCCTTATTAAATTGCGATTCTGCAAATTGTAAAGGGCTCTATATAAGCACACAGCATATTTTTTTTTACAGAAGATTTTAGTTGGTAAACTTCTATCCAAAAGCAAGGTCTTCACTAACTAAAAACTTCTGTAAAAAAAAAATGCTATGTGCTTAAATAGAGCCCTTTTTAATTTGCTCAATCACAATTTAATAAGGCTGCTAGTTTGTACTCACAATATACCAAACTAGAGATATTTAATGACCTCGCTAGTGAAACCTTGCTCAAACGCAAATAATTTCTTAAAATCACCAAAACACTAAGACAAGAGAAAATAGCCTACAAGTGGAGATTTCCGGTTAAACTCTTACAGCCTTATTAAATTGTGATTCGGCAAATTTAAAAGAGCTCTATTTAAGCACATAGCATATTTTTTTACAGAGGTTTTTAGTTAGTGAACTTCTATCCAAAAGCAAGGTCTTCACTAACTAAAAACGTCTGTAAAACAAAAAATGCTATGTGCTTACATAGAGCCCTTTTAAATCTGCTGAATCACTATTTAATAAGGCTGTTAATCTATAAGGATAGTCAGAATTACATCAGTATCAATGGGGAAGAAGGGGAAAAACAACTGTTAAAATGGAATCATCAACTACAGGAAAAGTGATATTATAACAGCGAGACTATAGATAGGAACTAGATTCAGAACTTACCAAAATCTTTATAATATATTAAAAAGAGACAAATTGAGAATTGTTAGCGCAAGAAGGATGGAGGGCAGGGGTGAGGGGGAGGATGAATTTGTTGGAGAGGGGGAGGGTTACACAGTGCGAAGGATGTTGGATGGGGGAACGACACTGAGGTTAAATGAGGGGATTTAATATGTCACTTGTTATTTGATTGTGTTTGGATTATGAATTCATGTATTTTTGAACTTTATGAACATTTTTATCACAAGAATTATGAAGAATCACTGAGTCCTAAAATAATCAACTTCACGTTAACAGGGGTTTAATGATAATAATTGTTGTACAGAAATGTTTTTTTTTTTTGGTCTAAGCAATTGCACTTAAAAAGGTGGATGCTTAAAAGAATAGGCCAAGACAATGCTCTGAGCTATCACAGATTAATATAAGACACTAATCACTTTACATACAACTCACATAGAAACTTAAAATTAGATAAAGAAAGTAAAAGGAAGACAACTAATTGCACTATTTATGCACTTTATTACTACTTTAAAAGTTAATACTTTATTATAAATCAATATAGAACATTCCATAAATTGATACACTATTGATTAGAGAATGACCCCCTACTTACATTTTATTTAGCAAGGAATTGGTTCGTTGCCCGACCCAATAAACTTTTCGAGAACAGAGAGTTTAGGAAAACAAATAAGCATTTAACATAAACATTTCATTCTAATAATATAGCATCCTTTAGTCAGTACTTTTCAAGTTGTGATTCCAGCCCTCCGTTGGTAAAACCTAAGTAAATAGCTTGGGGGTTTAAGCCGACATTTTATAGACATTTTAGTAACCCTACAGCAAACTTCTCCTTGGGTTGCCAGAATGTTTTCTTTATTTTTTGTTTCTGGCCACAATAAGAATAACATCTTATACCTTGGTGTTTGCACCAAGATGTCTATTTTATATATATATTTTTTTCTTTTTGGTATGTAATTTTCTATTTTAAAGGCAGTGGGAGGGGGCTAATTACCTCAGATGCGTCCCTTTGTATGGACACCCACCTTAATAGTTGATTAAAAATGTTATCCCAGAATGTACAAGGCTTGAATACTATGTATAAGAGACATTTAATAGCAAAACATTTTTTAAAAGAGAAACCAGATTTAATTTGTATCCAAGAGTCTCATTGGAGAACAGGGAATCCAATCAATTTCTTGAAAGGACCTTTCCCATATCAGCTACATGGTTTTATAAATGTCTACTATAAAGCGTTCTCTTCCACACTTGTTCCATTCCTTAAAGGGATGTTAAGTGAAATTAAATCTTTGGGCACAGCTTTAGAGGCTGCAATAGCCATGATACCCACGGAAGGTAACGACTTATTAGACTGCAAACATTTCCGACCCATTTCTTTGATCAATACTGATATCAAGTTATATGCCAAAATATTGGCCACAAGATTGGCTCCCCTTATCCCCAAACTAATATCAATAGATCAGACAGGCTTTTTAAGTCAAAGGCAGGGAGTAGACAACACAAGAAGACTTTTGAATTTGATATTGTAAAATAGATAATGTGAAATTGAGGAAAATTCCCACCCTACTCTCTAGATGCTGACAAAGCTTTTGACAGAGTGGGGTAGGAATATATGGATAGAACTCTTCAAAGATATGGTTTGGGAGACTTTAGAAAGAAAGCTGTCCTTATATTCCAACCCCTCGTCTTTTGTATCAGGGAAAGGGATTGATCCACATAAATTAAGTGTAGGAAACGGAACAAGGCAGGGATGCCCATTATCACCATTGATCTTTAATGTAATCATCAAACCCCTGCTAGAAGCTCTCAGAGCTTCAGATGAGATCAAAGGTATAGAGCTTAAAGATAGTAAAATTATTCAAAAAAACATGGCATTTGCAGATGATATCCTCCTTACCTTGTTGAATTCTGAAAACTCAGTAGAACAACTCTATAATATATTAAATAGATTTAGCAGGATATCTTATTACAAGGTTAACTGGTCCAAGACAGAAAGCTTGATGATAAATTTAACAAAAAAGGAGAGAGATTCACTTGAATCTAAATATGCTCTGAACTTGAGACTGAATTTAGTAACACATCTGGGTATTTCTTTTTATGATGATTTAAAAGTGATTATTAAGACTAACTATAATAAGTTGCGGAATCAAAAAATCTATGCAAAAATAGAGATCATGGAATGTATCCTGGGCAGGTAGAATTGCCTCTGTTAAAATGGAAATTCTTCCTAGGATAAATTACCTGATGAGAGCCTTACCTATAGAAATACCCATATATTTAACTAGACAATTTCAAACCGAATTGGAAATGTTATATATAAGGGCAAGAAGCCCAGATTAAAAAGGGAAGTAACAAATAGACAATTCAATATAGCAAAGTGGTCCCTAAGGAAGGAATCAACTAGATAGTTCCAAATAGAGCAAGAACCAAACCTAAAGGGAGATCTTAAAGACCTCCTATGGGGAGAGGAGCAAATAAAACAGGATGAATCTCACTCATGGGTAGTTAAAAAATGTCTTAAAACATGGTTGAGACTTAAGAAATGAGACCTTGCTTCCTGGTAGAGCTCATTGATGTCCCTACACTTATTTAAAGGGATTGCAAACATTCCCAAAAACATTAATTGGAAGGAATGGATTATAGTAACTTTAAAATATATTTTTGACAAAAATATACTATGTAATTTTGAGGATTTGGTGCTAATGAATTATTAATTATTCCTGGTGTAAATATGCTACATATGGACATTGCCTTTGAGAGAAATGTGCACCAGGTTTAGTACTGAAAAGGGAGATGGACTAAACGTAGATCAGCAACACCCATAGTTCTTCAACAATCTCTTTCCTGTAGAATCATTTAATTTAATGTAATTATAGTTGGTGGTAAGTTTATGCAACAGAGCTTGATTTTCCAACAAAGATAGCAAACAGATTTAATTAGTCCACAAATGATAGGGACGTTTGCTGTTGATGCTTTGGGTCGACATCTTGTATCCATTAACTTTTCCAGGGAACTTTTCCACGTATGTTCCAATCAAAGTAGCTGCAAAATAAGGAATAACATGCTTAAAATGTGTAGGATTATGTGTCATCCATCAAGGAGCATATAACACACTACACCAGTGATACATCTCCAGTCTCTTGAAAAACATGATAACCATTACTGGTTTCCAAGCATGGCTCCACCATTACTCATTGATTTCAAAATAGACAACAGGACAATCTTCACCTTTCTCATCCCTATGTTTGTGTTTGATTTTATGTCCTATCGGTGCTTGAGATTATAATTCATACACACAAAAAAATCAGAGGTGCTCAATCTGAGAACAGACAATGCCTGAAGTAGGTTTGTCCTTTAGGTCTGGTTACCTATTCAGAGAGTGACCTCTTTTAGCCACTTGTGCCCTTCACAGGGAGAAATATCCTGTAGTATATCAGTCTGGTCTCACTCAAAAGAGTGATCCATCCTCGAAATACCAGGCAATTTTACCCTGAGCAGGAGAAACAAAAATCCCCAGACGTGTTTCAGCCTTTGTGGGTCTCGTCAGTGAGGTGCAGCTTTAATCCTTAAGGCACAGTGAGTGAGGAGCCCATGTCTGAAATGCGTATGTGTTTTGCTGTTTCTCCTGTCCGGGGTAGAATTGCCTGGTATTTTGGGGCTGGGTCACTTTTGAGTGGGACCAGACTGATATACTACAGGATATTTCTCCCTGTGAAGGGCACAAGTGAGCTAAAAGTGGTTGATAACCAGACCTACAGAGCAAACCTACTAAGGTATTGTTGGTTCTCAGACTGAGAACCTCTACTCTTTTGGTTTAAATTATAATTAATTGTTTGTAAACAGAGATAAAAGCAAAGTGAATGTACAAACAGACACAACAGCATAAATACACCAAATGAAAGGTAAACATTAGAATTAGTTCAGATGTGATCCTAAAGGTGGGAACTCCCTCCTAAAAGTAATCACCATAAGGAATCAATCACACTCCCAAACATTAAATATTTTACAATTAGATGTATATTCTACCTGGCTAAAAACATTTCATATAATCAACCTACACATAATATTTCAAGAACAAGTGTAAAGCCCCAGTGGTCTATTTAGTATCCGCATAGAGCACATAGCACTATCCACACTAGATAGTATGGGATCACTGAGAGAGCCTGGAGGTAACATCTAAGTCCAGAAACGTTAATACTTACTAATAGTTATTTAAAATTGATCCTCAATCTAATATTAACTGTAATAATGTAATGGTTTATTTGTAATATATATTTATATATTTCTACATTAAACTATTTCCCAATAATTATGTAATGAAACATATGGCATAAACATAAATAAATATGCACATTTACATACATTTTATATTTATTTATATAATTATCAAATTAGAAGGAAGGTCCCTCGGGAGGGACACACGGGAGGGAAGGAGGGAGGGATGGGGGAGAGACACAGGAGAGGTAGGGGGAAGGAGACACAGGGGAAAGGGAAAGAGACACAGGAGGGGAGAGGGGGAACAGACACAAGGGAGGGTGAAGAGACATGGAGGGAAGAGACACAGGGGAACAAGGGGGGAAGAGACACAGGGGATGGAGGGGGGGGAGACATAAAATACGACTAGTTTAAAATAAAAGATGAAAAAAATGAGTGGATTGATGGAATATTCTAATTACAATTTGATTTGCAGTAAAGAAAAAACATTGTTTGAGAACAATATCCACGAATAACAATTATGTTTATTATTTATATCCATGATTAAAGACTATTTTACCACTTGAACATACAAATATATTCCACATAAAAGTGTTTAAAATAGGTGACACAGGGGAGTGAGGGAGGAGGAGAAATAGACACAGGGGATGGAGAGAGGAGGAGGAGAAAGACAATCAGGGGAGGGAAAGAGGAGGAGAAAGAGAGCCAGGGGATGGAGAGAGGAGGAGGAGAAAGACACTAAGGGGAGGAAAAGAGGAGGAGGAGAAAGAGACACAGGGGAGGGAGAGAGGAGGAGGAGAAAGAGACAAAGGGGAGAGAGGAGGAGGAGAAAGATACACTGGGGATGGAGGGAAGAGGAGGAGAAAGATACACTGGGGATGGAGGGAGGAGGAGAAAGAGACTCAGGAGAGGGAGAGAGGAGGAGGAGAAAGAGACACAGGGGAGGGAGAGAGGAGGAGGAGAAAGATATACTGGGGATGGAGGGAAGAGGAGGAGAAAGAGACTCAGGGGAGGGAGAGAGGAGGAGGAGAAAGAGACACAGGGGAGGGAGAGAGGAGATGAAGAAGGAGACACAGGGGAGGGAGGGATACAGGAGGAGAAAGAGACACAGGGGAGGGATGAGGGGTGAGAGAGACACTGTGGAGAGAGGGAGGAGGGGAAGAGACACAGGGGAGGGAGGAGGGGTAAATTCACAGTGGAGTTGGTGAGAAGAGGAAAGAGACACAGTGGAGAGAGTGAAGAGGGTAAAGAGACACATAGGAGGGAGGGAGGAGGGGGGAAAGAGACGCAATGTAGGGAGGAGGGGGGAAGAGACACAGGGGATGGAGGGAGGAGGGGAAAGAGACAAAGTGGAGGGAGGAAAGAATTACAGGGGAGGGTGGGAGGGGAAGGAGACACAGGGGAGGGAGAAGGGGGGAGTGACACAGGGAAGGGAGGGGGAAAGAGACACATGGGAGGGAGGGACACACAGGAGGGAAGGAGGGAGGGATGGGGAGAGACACAGGGGAGGTAGGGGGAAGGAGACACAGGGGAGGGGGAAAGAGACACAGGAGGGAAGAGGGGGAACAGACACAAGGGAGGGGGAAGAGACATGGGGAAGAGACACAGGGGAACAAGGGGGGAAGAGACACAGGGGATGTGGGGGGGAGATATGAAATACGACTAGTTTAAAATAAAAGATGAAAAAAATGAGTGGATTGATGGAATATTCTAATTACAATTTGATTTGCAGTAAAGAAAAATACATTGTTTGAGAACAATATCCACTAATAGCAATTATGTTTATTATTTATTCCAGGATTGTAGACCATTTTACCACTTGAACATACAAATATATTCCACATAAAAGTGTAAAATAAAATAGGTGACACAGGGGAGGAGGGAGGAGGAGAAATAGACACAGGGGAGGGAGAGAGGAGGAGGAGAGAAAGAGACCCAGTGGATGGAGGGAGGAGGAGGAGAAAGAGATTCAGGGGAGGGAAAGAGGAGGAGGAGAAAGAGACACAGGGGAGGGAGAGAGGAGAAGGAGAAAGATACACAGGGGATGGAGGGAGGAGGAGAAATAGACACAGGGGAGGTAGGGAGGAGGAGGAGAAAGAGACACAGGGGATGGAGAGAGGAGGAGGAGGAGAAAGAGACACCGGGATGGAGGGAGGAGGAGGAGAAAGAGACATAGGGGACGGAGAGAGGAGGAGAAAGAGACACCGGATGGAGAGAGGAGGAGGAGAAAGATACTCAGGGGAGGGAGAGAGGAGGAGGAGAAACAGACAAGGGGAGGGAGAGAGGAGGAAGAGAAACAGACACAGGGGAGGGATAGAGGAGGAGGAGAAAGAGACACATGTGAGGGAGGGAGGAGGAGAAAGAGACACAGGGGAGGGAGAGTGGAGGAGGAGAAAAAGACACTGGGGATGGAGGGAGGAGGAGGAGAATGAGACGCAGGGGAGGGATGCAGAGGAGAAAGAAACACAGGGGATAGATGAGGGGGGAAAGAAACACTGTGGAGAGAGGGAGGAGGGGAAGAGACACAGGTGAGGCAGGAGGGGAAAAAATCACAGTGGAGAGAGGGGGAAGAGGAAAGAGACACAGTGGAGAGAGGGAAGAGGTGAAAGAGACACATAGGAGGGAGGAGGGTGGAAAGAGACTCACTGTAGGGAGGAGGGGGGAGAGACACAGGGGAGACAGGGAGGAGGGGAAGAGACACAGGGTAGGGAGTGAGAGACAGAGGAGGAGGAGAAAGACACAGGGAGGGAGGGAGAGAGGAGGAGGAGAAAGAGACACAGTGGAGGAAGAGAGGAGGAGGAGAAAGAGACACAGGGGAGGGAGGAGGAGAAAGAGACAGAGGGGAGGAGGAGAAAGAGACTCAGGAGAGGGAGAGAGGAAGAGATGAAAGTAACACATGGGAGGGAGAGAGGAGGCGGAGAAAAAGACACCAGGGATGGAGGGCGGAGGAGAAGGAGAAAGAGACTCAGGGGAGGGAGAGAGGAGGAGGAGAAAGAGGCACAGGGGAGGGAGAGAGGAGGAGGAAAAAGAGACACAGGGGAGGGAGATAGGAGGAGGAGAAAGAGACACAGGGGAGGGAGAGAGGAGGAGGAGAAAGAGACACAGGGGAGGGATGAGGGGCAAAGAGACACCGAGGAGAGAGGGATGAGGGGAAGAGACACAGGGGAGGGAGGAGGGGGAAAAAGATACTCAGGGAGGGAGAGAGGAGGAGGAGAAACAGACAAGGGGAGGGAGAGAGGAGGAGGAGAAACAGACACAAGGGAGGGATAGAGGAGGAGGAGAAAGAGACACAGGTGAGGGAGGGAGGAGGAGGAGGAGGAGAAAGAGACACAGGGGAGAAAGAGGGGAGGAGGAGAAAAAGACACCGGGGATGGAGGGAGGAGGAGGAGAATGAGACGCAGGGGAGGGATGCAGAGGAGAAAGAAACACAGGGGATGGATGAGGGGGGAAAGAAACACTGTGGAGAGAGGGAGGAGGGGAAGAGACACAGGTGAGGCAGGAGGGGAAAAAATCACAGTGGAGAGAGGGGGAAGAGGAAAGAGACACAGTGGAGAGAGTGAAGAGGGGAAAGAGACACATAGGAGGGAGGAGGAGGGAAAGAGACTCAATGTAGGGAGGAGGGGGAAGAGACACAGGGGAGACAGGGAGGAGGGGAAGAGACACAGGGTAGGGAGTGAGGGACAGAGGAGGAGGAGAAAGACACAGGGAGGGAGAGAGGAGGAGGAGAAAGAGACACAGTGGAGGAAGAGAGGAGGAGGAGAAAGAGACACAGGGGAGGGAGGAGGAGGAGAAAGAGAGGAGGGAGGAGGAGGAGTAAGAGACACAGTGGAGAGAGAGAGGTGGGGGAGAAAGAGACACAGGGGAGGAGGAGGAGAAAGAGACTCAGGAGAGGGAGAGAGGAAGAGATGAAAGTGACACAGGGGAGGTAGAGAAGAGGCGGAGAAAGAGACACCAGGGATGGAGGGCGGAGGAGAAGGAGAAAGAAACTCAGGGTAGGGAGAGAGGAGGAGGAGAAAGAGACACAGGGGAGGGAGGAGGAGGAGAAAGAGAGGAGGGAGGAGGAGGAGTAAGAGACACAGTGGAGAGAGAGAGGTGGGGGAGAAAGAGACACAGGGGAGGAGGAGGAGAAAGAGACTCAGGAGAGGGAGAGAGGAAGAGATGAAAGTGACACAGGGGAGGTAGAGAAGAGGCGGAGAAAGAGACACCAGGGATGGAGGGCGGAGGAGAAGGAGAAAGAAACTCAGGGTAGGGAGAGAGGAGGAGGAGAAAGAGACACAGGGGAGGGAGAGAGGAGGAGGATAAAGAGACAAAGGGGAGGGATGAGGGGCAAAGAGACACTGTGGAGAGAGGGAGGAGGGGAAGAGACACAGGGGAGGGAGGAGGTGGAAAATTCACAGTGGAGAGAGGGAGAAGAGGAAAGAGACACAGTGGAGAGAGGGAAGAGGGGAAAGAGACACATAGGAGGGAGGGAGGAGGGGGAAAGACACAGGGGAGGGAGGGAGGAGAAGGAAAAAGTGACACAGGGGAGGGGGAGAGGAGGCGGAGAAAGCGACATCGGGGATGGAGGGAGGAGGAGAAGGAGAAAGAGACTCAGGGGAGGGAGAGAGGAGGAGAAGAACGAGACACAGGGGAGGGAGAGAGGAGGAGGAGAAAAATACACAGAGGAGGGATGAGGGGGGAAAGAGACACTGTGGAGAGAGGGAGGAGGGGAATAGACATAGGGGAGGGAGGAGGGGAAAAAATCACAGTGGAGAGAGGGAAAAGAGGGAAAGGAGGAAAGAGACACAGTGGGGAGAGGAAGGAGAGGGAAAGAAACACAGTGGAGAGAGGGAGGAGGGGAAGAGACACTAGGGAGGGAGGGAGTAGGAAGAGGAGAAAGAGACTCAGGGGAGGGAGAGTGGAGGAGGAGAAAGAGACACAGTGGTGGGAGAGAGGAGGAGGAGAAAGAGACACAGGAGGGAGGAGGAGGAGGAGGAGAAAGAGACTCAGGAGAGGGAGAGAGGAGGAGAAAGAGACACAGGGGAGGGAGAGAGGAGGAGGAAAAAGAGACACAGAGGAGGGAGGAGGAGGAGAAAGAGACTCAGGAGAGGGAGAGAGGAGGAGGAGAAAGTGACACAGGGGAGGGAGAGAGGAGGCGGAGAAGGAGACACATGGGAGGGAGAAGAGGGGAGTGACACAAGGGAGGGAGGAGGGGGGAAGAGACACACTGGAGGGAGGGACACAAGGAAGGAAAGGAGGGAGGATTGGGGCAGAGACACAGGGGAGGGAGGGGAAGGAGACACAGGAGGGGGAAGAGACATAGGAGGGGGAGAGGGGGAACAGACACAAGGGAGGGGGAAGAGACATGGGGAAGAGACACAGGGGAACAAGGGGGAGAGGAGGAAAAAGAGACACAGAGGAGGGAGGAGGAGGATAAAGAGACTTAGGAGAGGGAGAGAGGAGGAGGAGAAAGGGACACAGGGGAGGGAGAGAGGAGGCGGAGAAAGAGATACCGGGGATGGAGGGAGGAGGAGAAGGAGAAAGAGACTCAGGGGAGGGAGAGAGGAGGAGAATAAAGAGACACAGGGGAGGGAGGGATGAGGAGGAGAAAGAGACACAAAGGAGGGATGAAGGGGGAAAGAGACACTGTGGAGAGAGCGAGGAGGAGAAAGAGACACAGGAGAGGGAGAAGAGGAAAGAGACACAGTGGAGAGATGGAAGAGACACACAGGAGTGAGGGAGGGAGGGGGAAAGAGACACAGGGGAGGCAGGAGGAGGAAAGAGACACAGTGGAGAGAGGGAGGAGGGTAAGAGACACAGGGGAGGGAGGAGGAGAAAGAGACTCAGGGGAGGGAGAGACGAGGAGGAGGAGAAAGAGACACAGTGGAGGGAGAGAAAAGGAGGAGAAAGAGACACAGGATGTAGGAGGAGAAGAAAGAGACTCAGGAGATGGAGAGAGGAGGAGAAAGAGACACAGGGGAGGGAGAGAGGAGGAGGAGAAAGAGACAATGGGGATGGAGGGAAGAGGAGGAGACAGAGACTCAGGGGAGGGAAATCACATTGGAGAGAGGGAGAAGAGGAAAAAGACACAGTGGAGAGAGGGAAGAGGGGAAAGAGACACATAGGAGTGAGGGAGGGAGGGGGAAAGAGACATAATGTAGGGAGGAGAGGGAAGAGACACAGAGGATGGAGGGAGGAGGGGAAAGAGACACAGTGGAGGGAGGAAAGTAACACCGGGGAGGGTGGGAGGGAAGGGGAAGGAGACACAGGGGAGGGAGGAGGGGGGAAGAGACACATGGGAGGGAGGGACACATGGAAGGGACAGAGGGAGGGATGGGGGAGAGACACAGGGGAGGGAGCGGAAGGAGACACAGGAGGGGGAAAAAGACACAGGAGGGGGAGAGGGGGAACAGACACAAGGGAGGGGGAAGAGACACAGGGAAGAGACACAGGGGAACAAGGGGGAGAGGAGGAGAAAGAGACACGGGGGAGGGAGAGAGGATGAGGAAAATGAGACACAGAGGAGGGATAAGGAGGAGAAAGAGACACAGGGGAGGGAGAGAGGAGGTGGAGAAAGAGACACCGGGGATGGAGGGGGGAGGAGAAGGAGAAAGAGACTCAAGGGAGGGAGAGAGGAGGAGGAGAAAAAGACACATGGGAGGGAGAGAGGAGGAGAATAAAGAGACACAAGGGAGGTAGGGATGAGGAGGAGAAAGAGACACAGGGGAGGGATGAAGGGGGAAAGAGACACTGTGGAGAGAGGGAGGAGGGGAAGAGACACAGGGTAGGGAGGAATGAGGAGGAGAAAGAGACACAGGGGAGGGATGAAGGGGTAAAGAGACACTGTGGAGAGAGGGAGGAGGGGAAGAGACACAGGGGAGGGGGGAGGGGGAAAATTCACAGTAGAGAGAGGGAGAAGAGGAAATATACACAGTGGAGAGAGGGAAGAGGGGAAAGAGACACACAGGAGGGAGGGAGGAGGGGGAAAGAGACACAGGGAGGGAGGAGAAGGAAAGAGACACAGTGGAGAGAGAGAGGAGGGTAAGAGACACAGGGGAAGGAGAAGAGGGGAGTGACACAAGGGAGGGAGAAGGGGGGAAGAGACAAATGGGAGGGAGGGACACAAGGAAGGGAGGGAGAGAGGGATGGGGGAGGATAAAGAGACACAGTGGAGGGAGAGAGAAGGAGGAGAAAGAGACACAGGATATAGGAGGAGGAGAAAGAGACTCAGGAGATGGAGAGAGGAGGAGAAAGAGACATAGGGGAGGGAGAGAGGAGGAGGAGAAAGAGACACTGGGGATGGAAGGAGGAGGAGGAGAAAGAGACTCAGGGGAGGGAGAGAGCAGGAGGAGAAAGAGACATAGAGGAGGGAGAGAGGATGAGGAGAAAGAGATACAGGGAAGGGAGGGATGAGGAGCAGTAAGAGACACAGGGAAAGGATGAGGGGGAAATAGACACTGTGGAGAGAGGGAGGAGGGGAAGAGACACAAGGTAATCAGGAGGGGAAAATTCACAGTGGAGAGAGGGAGAAGAGGAAAGAGAAACAGTGGAAAGAGGGAAGAGGGGAAAGAGACACATAGGAGGGAGGGGGAAAGAGACATAATGTAGGGAGGAGGGGGAAGAGACACAGGGGATCGAGGGAGGAGGGGAAAGAGACACAGTGGAGGGAGGAAAGAAACACCGGGGAGGGTGGGAGGGAAGGGGAAGGAGACACAGGGGAGGGAGGAGGGGGGGACGAGACACATGGGAGGGAGGGACACAAGGAAGGGACGGAGGGAGGGATGGGGAGAGACACAGGGGAGGGAGGGGAAGGAGACACAGGAGGGGGAAAGAGACACAGGAGGGGGAGAGGGGGAACAGACACAAGGGAGGGGGAAGAGACACAGGGAAGAGACACAGGGGAACAAGGGGGAGAGGAGGAGAAAGAGACACGGGGAGGGAGAGAGGAAGAGGAAAATGAGACACAGAGGAGGGAGGAGGAGGAGAAAGAGACTCAGGAGAGAGGAGGAGGAGAAAGTCACACACGGGAGGGCGAGAGGAGGTGGAGAAAGAGACACCGGGGATGGAGGGAGGAGGAGAAGGAGAAAGAGACTCAGGGGAGGGAGAGAGGAGGAGAAAAAGACACAGGGGAGGGAGAGAGGAGGAGAATAAAGAGACACAAGGGAGGTAGGGATGAGGAGGAGAAAGAGACACAGGGGAGGGATGAAGGGGGAAAGGGACACTGTGGAGAGAGGGAGGAGGGGAAGAGACACAGGGGAGGGAGGAGGGGGAAAATTCACAGTAGAGAGAGGGAGAAGAGGAATGAGACACAGTGGAGAGAGGGAAGAGGGGAAAGAGACACACAGGAGTGAGGGAGGGAGGGGGGAAAGAGACACAGGGGAGGGAGGAGGAGGAAAAAGACACGGTGGAGAGAGGGAGGAGGGGAAGAGACACAGGGTAGGGAGGAATGAGGAGGAGAAAGAGACACAGGGGAGGGATGAAGGGGGAAAGAGACACTGTGGAGAGAGGGAGGAGGGGAAGAGACACAGGGGAGGGAGGAGGGGGGAAATTCACAGTAGAGAGAGGGAGAAGAGGAATGAGAAACAGTGGAGAGAGGGAAGAGGGGAAAGAGACACACAGGAGTGAGGGAGGGAGGGGGAAAGAGACACAGGGGAGGCAGGAGGAGGAAAAAGACACGGTGGAGAGAGGGAGGAGGGGAAGAGACACAGGGGAGGGAGGAGGAGAAAGAGACACAGTGGAGGGAGAGAGAAGGAAGAGAAAGAGACACAGGATGTAGGAGTAGGAGAAAGAGACTCAGGAGATGGAGAGAAGGAGAAAGAGACACAGAAGAGGGAGAGAGGAGGAGGTGAAAGAGACAGTGGGGATGGAGGGAGGAGGAGGAGAAAGAGACTCAGGGGCGGAAATTTACAGTGGAGAGAGGGAGAAGAGGAAAGAGACACAGTGGAGAGAGGGAAGAGGTGAAAGAGACACATAGGAGTGAGGGAGGGAGGGGGAAAGAGACATAATGTAGGGAGGAGGGGGAAGAGACACAGTGGAGGGAGGAAAGAAACACCAGGGAGGGTGGAAGGGAAGGGGAAGGAGACACAGGGGAGGAAGGAGGGGGGAAGAGACACATGGGAGGGAGGGACACAAGGAAGGGACGGAGGGATGGGGAGAGACACAGGGGAAGGAGGGGAAGGAGACACAGGAGGGGGAAAGAGGCACAGGAGGAGGAGAGGGGGAACAGACACAAGGGAGGGGAAAGAGACACAGGGAAGAGACACAGGGGAACAAGGGAGAGAGGAGGCGGAGAAAGAGACACTGGGGATGGAGGGGGGAGGAGAAGGAGAAAGAGACTCAGGAGACGGTGAGAGGAGGAGGAGAAAAAGACACAGGGGAGGGAGAGAGGAGGAAAATAAAGAGACACAAGGGAGGTAGGGATGAGGAGGAGAAAGAGACACAGGGGAGGGATGAAGGGGGAAAGAGACACTGTGGAGAGAGGGAGGAGGGGAAGAGACACAGGGGAGGGAGGAATGAGGAGGAGAAAGAGACACAGGGGAGGGATGAAGGGGGAAAGAGACACTGTGGAGAGAGGGAGGAGGGGAAGAGACACAGGGGAGGGACGAGGGGGGACATTCACAGTAGAGAGAGGGAGAAGAGGAAATAGACACAGTGTAGAGAGGGAAGAGGGGAAAAAGACACACAGGAGGGAGGGGGAAAGAGACACAGGGGAGGGAGAAGGAGGAAAGAGACACAGTGGAGAGAGGGAGGAGGGTAAGAGACACAGGGGAGGGAGAAGAGGGGAGTGACACAAAAGAGGGAGAAGGGGGGAAGAGACACATGGGAGGGAGGGACACAAGGAAGGGAGGGAGCGAGGGATGGGCGAGGAGAAAGAGACACAGTGGAGGCAGAGAGAAGGAGGAGAAAGAGACACAGGATGTAGGAGGAGGAGAAAGAGACTCAGGAGATGGAGAGAGGAGGAGAAAGAGACACAGGGGAGGGAGAGAGGAGGAGGAGAAAGAGACACTGGGGATGGAGGGAGAAGGAGGAGAAAGAGACTCAGGGGCGGAAATTCACAGTGGAGAGAGGGAGAAGAGGAAAGAGACACAGTGGAGAGAGGGAAGAGGGGAAAGAGACACATAGGAGTGAGGGAGGGAGGGGGAAAGAGACATAATGTAGGGAGGAGGGGGAAGAGACACAGGGGATGGAGGGAGGAGGGGAAAGAGACACAGTGGAGGGAGGAAAGAAACACCAGGGAGGGTGGAAGGGAAGGGGAAGGAGACACAGGAGGGGGAAAGAGACACAGGAGGGGGAGAGGGGGAACAGACACAAGGGAGGGGAAGAGACACAGGGAAGAGACACAGGGGAACAAGGGGGAAAGAAGGAGAAAGAGACACGGGGAGGGAGAGAGGAAGAGGAAAATGAGACACAGAGGAGGGAGGAGGAGGAGAAAGAGACTCAGGAGAGAGGAGGAGGAGAAAGTCACACACGGGAGGGTGAGAGGAGGTGGAGAAAGAGACACCGGGGATGGAGGGAGGAGGAGAAGGAGAAAGAGACTCAGGGGAGGGAGAGAGGAGGAGGAGAAAAAGACACAGGGGAGGGAGAGAGGAGGAAAATAAAGAGACACAAGGGAGGTAGGGATGAGGAGGAGAAAGAGACACAGGGGAGGGATGAAGGGGGAAAGAGACACTGTGGAGAGAGGGAGGAGGGGAAGAGACACATGGGAGGGAGGAATGAGGAGGAGAAAGAGACACAGGGGAGGGATGAAGGGGGAAAGAGACACTGTGGAGAGAGGGAGGAGGGGAAGAGACACAGGGGAGGGAGGAGGGGGGACATTCACAGTAGAGAGAGGGAGAAGAGGAATGAGACACAGTGGAGAGAGGGAAGAGGGGAAAGAGACACACAGGAGTGAGGGAGGGAGGGGGAAAGAGACACAGGGGAGGCAGGAGGAGGAAAAAGACACGGTGGAGAGAGGGAGGAGGGGAAGAGACACAGGGTAGGGAGGAATGAGGAGGAGAAAGAGACACAGGGGAGGGATGAAGGGGGAAAGAGACACTGTGGAGAGAGGGAGGAGGGGAAGAGACACAGGGGAGGGAGGAGGGGGGAAATTCACAGTAGAGAGAGGGAGAAGAGGAATGAGAAACAGTGGAGAGAGGGAAGAGGGGAAAGAGACACACAGGAGTGAGGGAGGGAGGGGGAAAGAGACACAGGGGAGGCAGGAGGAGGAAAAAGACACGGTGGAGAGAGGGAGGAGGGGAAGGGACACAGGGGAGGGAGGAGGAGAAAGAGACACAGTGGAGGGAGAGAGAAGGAAGAGAAAGAGACACAGGATGTAGGAGTAGGAGAAAGAGACTCAGGAGATGGAGAGAGGAGGAGAAAAAGACACAGGGGAGGGAGAGAGGAGGAGAATAAAGAGACACAAGGGAGGTAGGGATGAGGAGGAGAAAGAGACACAGGGGAGGGATGAAGGGGGAAAGGGACACTGTGGAGAGAGGGAGGAGGGGAAGAGACACAGGGGAGGGAGGAGGGGGAAAATTCACAGTAGAGAGAGGGAGAAGAGGAATGAGACACAGTGGAGAGAGGGAAGAGGGGAAAGAGACACACAGGAGTGAGGGAGGGAGGGGGAAAGAGACACAGGGGAGGCAGGAGGAGGAAAAAGACACGGTGGAGAGAGGGAGGAGGGGAAGAGACACAGGGTAGGGAGGAATGAGGAGGAGAAAGAGACACAGGGGAGGGATGAAGGGGGAAAGAGACACTGTGGAGAGAGGGAGGAGGGGGAAGAGACACAGGGGAGGGAGGAGGGGGGAAATTCACAGTAGAGAGAGGGAGAAGAGGAATGAGAAACAGTGGAGAGAGGGAAGAGGGGAAAGAGACACACAGGAGTGAGGGAGGGAGGGGGAAAGAGACACAGGGGAGGCAGGAGGAGGAAAAAGACACGGTGGAGAGAGGGAGGAGGGGAAGAGACACAGGGGAGGGAGGAGGAGAAAGAGACACAGTGGAGGGAGAGAGAAGGAAGAGAAAGAGACACAGGATGTAGGAGTAGGAGAAAGAGACTCAGGAGATGGAGAGAAGGAGAAAGAGACACAGAAGAGGGAGAGAGGAGGAGGTGAAAGAGACAGTGGGGATGGAGGGAGGAGGAGGAGAAAGAGACTCAGGGGCGGAAATTTACAGTGGAGAGAGGGAGAAGAGGAAAGAGACACAGTGGAGAGAGGGAAGAGGTGAAAGAGACACATAGGAGTGAGGGAGGGAGGGGGAAAGAGACATAATGTAGGGAGGAGGGGGAAGAGACACAGTGGAGGGAGGAAAGAAACACCAGGGAGGGTGGAAGGGAAGGGGAAGGAGACACAGGGGAGGAAGGAGGGGGGAAGAGACACATGGGAGGGAGGGACACAAGGAAGGGACGGAGGGATGGGGAGAGACACAGGGGAAGGAGGGGAAGGAGACACAGGAGGGGGAAAGAGACACAGGAGGGGGAGAGGGGGAACAGACACAAGGGAGGGGTAAGAGACACAGGGAAGAGACACAGGGGAACAAGGGAGAGAGGAGGCGGAGAAAGAGACACTGGGGATGGAGGGGGGAGGAGAAGGAGAAAGAGACTCAGGAGAGGGTGAGAGGAGGAGGAGAAAAAGACACAGGGGAGGGAGAGAGGAGGAAAATAAAGAGACACAAGGGAGGTAGGGATGAGGAGGAGAAAGAGACACAGGGGAGGGATGAAGGGGGAAAGAGACACTGTGGAGAGAGGGAGGAGGGGAAGAGACACAGGGGAGGGAGGAATGAGGAGGAGAAAGAGACACAGGGGAGGGATGAAGGGGGAAAAAAACACTGTGGAGAGAGGGAGGAGGGGAAGAGACACAGGGGAGGGAGGAGGGGGGACATTCACAGTAGAGAGAGGGAGAAGAGGAAATAGACACAGTGTAGAGAGGGAAGAGGGGAAAAAGACACACAGGAGGGAGGGGGAAAGAGACACAGGGGAGGGGGAAGGATGAAAGAGACACAGTGGAGAGAGAGAGGAGGGTAAGAGACACAGGGGAAGGAGAAGAGGGGAGTGACACAAGGGAGGGAGAAGGGGGGAAGAGACACATGGGAGGGAGGGACACAAGGAAGGGAGGGAGAGAGGGATGGGGGAGGATAAAGAGACACAGTGGAGGGAGAGAGAAGGAGGAGAAAGAGACACAGGATATAGGAGGAGGAGAAAGAGACTCAGGAGATGGAGAGAGGAGGAGAAAGAGACATAGGGGAGGGAGAGAGGAGGAGGAGAAAGAGACACTGGGGATGGAAGGAGGAGGAGGAGAAAGAGACTCAGGGGAGGGAGAGAGCAGGAGGAGAAAGAGACATAGAGGAGGGAGAGAGGATGAGGAGAAAGAGATACAGGGAAGGGAGGGATGAGGAGCAGTAAGAGACACAGGGAAAGGATGAGGGTGAAATAGACACTGTGGAGAGAGGGAGGAGGGGAAGAGACACAAGGTAATCAGGAGGGGAAAAATTCACAGTGGAGAGAGGGAGAAGAGGAAAGAGAAACAGTGGAAAGAGGGAAGAGGGGAAAGAGACACATAGGAGGGAGGGGGAAAGAGACATAATGTAGGGAGGAGGGGGAAGAGACACAGGGGATCGAGGGAGGAGGGGAAAGAGACACAGTGGAGGGAGGAAAGAAACACCGGGGAGGGTGGGAGGGAAGGGGAAGGAGACACAGGGGAGGGAGGAGGGGGGACGAGACACATGGGAGGGAGGGACACAAGGAAGGGACGGAGGGAGGGATGGGGAGAGACACAGGGGAGGGAGGGGAAGGAGACACAGGAGGGGGAAAGAGACACAGGAGGGGGAGAGGGGGAACAGACACAAGGGAGGGGGAAGAGACACAGGGAAGAGACACAGGGGAACAAGGGGGAGAGGAGGAGAAAGAGACACGGGGAGGGAGAGAGGAAGAGGAAAATGAGACAAAGAGGAGGGAGGAGGAGGAGAAAGAGACTCAGGAGAGAGGAGGAGGAGAAAGTCACACACGGGAGGGCGAGAGGAGGTGGAGAAAGAGACACCGGGGATGGAGGGAGGAGGAGAAGGAGAAAGAGACTCAGGGGAGGGAGAGAGGAGGAGAAAAAGACACAGGGGAGGGAGAGAGGAGGAGAATAAAGAGACACAAGGGAGGTAGGGATGAGGAGGAGAAAGAGACACAGGGGAGGGATGAAGGGGGAAAGGGACACTGTGGAGAGAGGGAGGAGGGGAAGAGACACAGGGGAGGGAGGAGGGGGAAAATTCACAGTAGAGAGAGGGAGAAGAGGAATGAGACACAGTGGAGAGAGGGAAGAGGGGAAAGAGACACACAGGAGTGAGGGAGGGAGGGGGGAAAGAGACACAGGGGAGGCAGGAGGAGGAAAAAGACACGGTGGAGAGAGGGAGGAGGGGAAGAGACACAGGGTAGGGAGGAATGAGGAGGAGAAAGAGACACAGGGGAGGGATGAAGGGGGAAAGAGACACTGTGGAGAGAGGGAGGAGGGGAAGAGACACAGGGGAGGGAGGAGGGGGGAAATTCACAGTAGAGAGAGGGAGAAGAGGAATGAGAAACAGTGGAGAGAGGGAAGAGGGGAAAGAGACACACAGGAGTGAGGGAGGGAGGGGGAAAGAGACACAGGGGAGGCAGGAGGAGGAAAAAGACACGGTGGAGAGAGGGAGGAGGGGAAGGGACACAGGGGAGGGAGGAGGAGAAAGAGACACAGTGGAGGGAGAGAGAAGGAAGAGAAAGAGACACAGGATGTAGGAGTAGGAGAAAGAGACTCAGGAGATGGAGAGAAGGAGAAAGAGACACAGAAGAGGGAGAGAGGAGGAGGTGAAAGAGACAGTGGGGATGGAGGGAGGAGGAGGAGAAAGAGACTCAGGGGCGGAAATTTACAGTGGAGAGAGGGAGAAGAGGAAAGAGACACAGTGGAGAGAGGGAAGAGGTGAAAGAGACACATAGGAGTGAGGGAGGGAGGGGGAAAGAGACATAATGTAGGGAGGAGGGGGAAGAGACACAGTGGAGGGAGGAAAGAAACACCAGGGAGGGTGGAAGGGAAGGGGAAGGAGACACAGGGGAGGAAGGAGGGGGGAAGAGACACATGGGAGGGAGGGACACAAGGAAGGGACGGAGGGATGGGGAGAGACACAGGGGAAGGAGGGGAAGGAGACACAGGAGGGGGAAAGAGACACAGGAGGGGGAGAGGGGGAACAGACACAAGGGAGGGGTAAGAGACACAGGGAAGAGACACAGGGGAACAAGGGAGAGAGGAGGCGGAGAAAGAGACACTGGGGATGGAGGGGGGAGGAGAAGGAGAAAGAGACTCAGGAGAGGGTGAGAGGAGGAGGAGAAAAAGACACAGGGGAGGGAGAGAGGAGGAAAATAAAGAGACACAAGGGAGGTAGGGATGAGGAGGAGAAAGAGACACAGGGGAGGGATGAAGGGGGAAAGAGACACTGTGGAGAGAGGGAGGAGGGGAAGAGACACAGGGGAGGGAGGAATGAGGAGGAGAAAGAGACACAGGGGAGGGATGAAGGGGGAAAGAGACACTGTGGAGAGAGGGAGGAGGGGAAGAGACACAGGGGAGGGAGGAGGGGGGACATTCACAGTAGAGAGAGGGAGAAGAGGAAATAGACACAGTGTAGAGAGGGAAGAGGGGAAAAAGACACACAGGAGGGAGGGGGAAAGAGACACAGGGGAGGGGGAAGGATGAAAGAGACACAGTGGAGAGAGAGAGGAGGGTAAGAGACACAGGGGAAGGAGAAGAGGGGAGTGACACAAGGGAGGGAGAAGGGGGGAAGAGACACATGGGAGGGAGGGACACAAGGAAGGGAGGGAGAGAGGGATGGGGGAGGATAAAGAGACACAGTGGAGGGAGAGAGAAGGAGGAGAAAGAGACACAGGATATAGGAGGAGGAGAAAGAGACTCAGGAGATGGAGAGAGGAGGAGAAAGAGACATAGGGGAGGGAGAGAGGAGGAGGAGAAAGAGACACTGGGGATGGAAGGAGGAGGAGGAGAAAGAGACTCAGGGGAGGGAGAGAGCAGGAGGAGAAAGAGACATAGAGGAGGGAGAGAGGATGAGGAGAAAGAGATACAGGGAAGGGAGGGATGAGGAGCAGTAAGAGACACAGGGAAAGGATGAGGGGGAAATAGACACTGTGGAGAGAGGGAGGAGGGGAAGAGACACAAGGTAATCAGGAGGGGAAAAATTCACAGTGGAGAGAGGGAGAAGAGGAAAGAGAAACAGTGGAAAGAGGGAAGAGGGGAAAGAGACACATAGGAGGGAGGGGGAAAGAGACATAATGTAGGGAGGAGGGGGAAGAGACACAGGGGATGGAGGGAGGAGGGGAAAGAGACACAGTGGAGGGAGGAAAGAAACACCGGGGAGGGTGGGAGGGAAGGGGAAGGAGACACAGGGGAGGGAGGAGGGGGGACGAGACACATGGGAGGGAGGGACACAAGGAAGGGACGGAGGGAGGGATGGGGAGAGACACAGGGGAGGGAGGGGAAGGAGACACAGGAGGGGGAAAGAGACACAGGAGGGGGAGAGGGGGAACAGACACAAGGGAGGGGGAAGAGACACAGGGAAGAGACACAGGGGAACAAGGGGGAGAGGAGGAGAAAGAGACACGGGGAGGGAGAGAGGAAGAGGAAAATGAGACACAGAGGAGGGAGGAGGAGGAGAAAGAGACTCAGGAGAGAGGAGGAGGAGAAAGTCACACACGGGAGGGCGAGAGGAGGTGGAGAAAGAGACACCGGGGATGGAGGGAGGAGGAGAAGGAGAAAGAGACTCAGGGGAGGGAGAGAGGAGGAGAAAAAGACACAGGGGAGGAAGAGAGGAGGAGAATAAAGAGACACAAGGGAGGTAGGGATGAGGAGGAGAAAGAGACACAGGGGAGGGATGAAGGGGGAAAGGGACACTGTGGAGAGAGGGAGGAGGGGAAGAGACACAGGGGAGGGAGGAGGGGGAAAATTCACAGTAGAGAGAGGGAGAAGAGGAATGAGACACAGTGGAGAGAGGGAAGAGGGGAAAGAGACACACAGGAGTGAGGGAGGGAGGGGGAAAGAGACACAGGGGAGGCAGGAGGAGGAAAAAGACACGGTGGAGAGAGGGAGGAGGGGAAGAGACACAGGGTAGGGAGGAATGAGGAGGAGAAAGAGACACAGGGGAGGGATGAAGGGGGAAAGAGACACTGTGGAGAGAGGGAGGAGGGGAAGAGACACAGGGGAGGGAGGAGGGGGGAAATTCACAGTAGAGAGAGGGAGAAGAGGAATGAGAAACAGTGGAGAGAGGGAAGAGGGGAAAGAGACACACAGGAGTGAGGGAGGGAGGGGGAAAGAGACACAGGGGAGGCAGGAGGAGGAAAAAGACACGGTGGAGAGAGGGAGGAGGGGAAGGGACACAGGGGAGGGAGGAGGAGAAAGAGACACAGTGGAGGGAGAGAGAAGGAAGAGAAAGAGACACAGGATGTAGGAGTAGGAGAAAGAGACTCAGGAGATGGAGAGAAGGAGAAAGAGACACAGAAGAGGGAGAGAGGAGGAGGTGAAAGAGACAGTGGGGATGGAGGGAGGAGGAGGAGAAAGAGACTCAGGGGCGGAAATTTACAGTGGAGAGAGGGAGAAGAGGAAAGAGACACAGTGGAGAGAGGGAAGAGGTGAAAGAGACACATAGGAGTGAGGGAGGGAGGGGGAAAGAGACATAATGTAGGGAGGAGGGGGAAGAGACACAGTGGAGGGAGGAAAGAAACACCAGGGAGGGTGGAAGGGAAGGGGAAGGAGACACAGGGGAGGAAGGAGGGGGGAAGAGACACATGGGAGGGAGGGACACAAGGAAGGGACGGAGGGATGGGGAGAGACACAGGGGAAGGAGGGGAAGGAGACACAGGAGGGGGAAAGAGGCACAGGAGGAGGAGAGGGGGAACAGACACAAGGGAGGGGAAAGAGACACAGGGAAGAGACACAGGGGAACAAGGGAGAGAGGAGGCGGAGAAAGAGACACTGGGGATGGAGGGGGGGAGGAGAAGGAGAAAGAGACTCAGGAGAGGGTGAGAGGAGGAGGAGAAAAAGACACAGGGGAGGGAGAGAGGAGGAAAATAAAGAGACACAAGGGAGGTAGGGATGAGGAGGAGAAAGAGACACAGGGGAGGGATGAAGGGGGAAAGAGACACTGTGGAGAGAGGGAGGAGGGGAAGAGACACAGGGGAGGGAGGAATGAGGAGGAGAAAGAGACACAGGGGAGGGATGAAGGGGGAAAGAGACACTGTGGAGAGAGGGAGGAGGGGAAGAGACACAGGGGAGGGACGAGGGGGGACATTCACAGTAGAGAGAGGGAGAAGAGGAAATAGACACAGTGTAGAGAGGGAAGAGGGGAAAAAGACACACAGGAGGGAGGGGGAAAGAGACACAGGGGAGGGAGAAGGAGGAAAGAGACACAGTGGAGAGAGGGAGGAGGGTAAGAGACACAGGGGAGGGAGAAGAGGGGAGTGACACAAAAGAGGGAGAAGGGGGGAAGAGACACATGGGAGGGAGGGACACAAGGAAGGGAGGGAGCGAGGGATGGGCGAGGAGAAAGAGACACAGTGGAGGCAGAGAGAAGGAGGAGAAAGAGACACAGGATGTAGGAGGAGGAGAAAGAGACTCAGGAGATGGAGAGAGGAGGAGAAAGAGACACAGGGGAGGGAGAGAGGAGGAGGAGAAAGAGACACTGGGGATGGAGGGAGAAGGAGGAGAAAGAGACTCAGGGGCGGAAATTCACAGTGGAGAGAGGGAGAAGAGGAAAGAGACACAGTGGAGAGAGGGAAGAGGGGAAAGAGACACATATGAGTGAGGGAGGGAGGGGGAAAGAGACATAATGTAGGGAGGAGGGGGAAGAGACACAGGGGATGGAGGGAGGAGGGGAAAGAGACACAGTGGAGGGAGGAAAGAAACACCAGGGAGGGTGGAAGGGAAGGGGAAGGAGACACAGGAGGGGGAAAGAGACACAGGAGGGGGAGAGGGGGAACAGACACAAGGGAGGGGAAGAGACACAGGGAAGAGACACAGGGGAACAAGGGGGAAAGAAGGAGAAAGAGACACGGGGAGGGAGAGAGGAAGAGGAAAATGAGACACAGAGGAGGGAGGAGGAGGAGAAAGAGACTCAGGAGAGAGGAGGAGGAGAAAGTCACACACGGGAGGGTGAGAGGAGGTGGAGAAAGAGACACCGGGGATGGAGGGAGGAGGAGAAGGAGAAAGAGACTCAGGGGAGGGAGAGAGGAGGAGGAGAAAAAGACACAGGGGAGGGAGAGAGGAGGAAAATAAAGAGACACAAGGGAGGTAGGGATGAGGAGGAGAAAGAGACACAGGGGAGGGATGAAGGGGGAAAGAGACACTGTGGAGAGAGGGAGGAGGGGAAGAGACACATGGGAGGGAGGAATGAGGAGGAGAAAGAGACACAGGGGAGGGATGAAGGGGGAAAGAGACACTGTGGAGAGAGGGAGGAGGGGAAGAGACACAGGGGAGGGAGGAGGGGGGACATTCACAGTAGAGAGGAGAGGGAGAGAGGAGGAGGAGAAAGTGACACAGGGGAGGGAGAGAGGAGGCGGAGAAAGAGACACCGGGGATGGAGGGGGGAGGAGAAGGAGAAAGAGACTCAGGGGAGGGAGAGAGGAGGAGGAGAAAAAGACACAGGGGAGGGAGAGAGGAGGAGAATAAAGAGACACAAGGGAGGTAGGGATGAGGAGGAGAAAGAGACACAGGGGAGGGATGAAGGGGGAAAGAGACACTGTGGAGAGAGGGAGGAGGGGAAGAGACACAGGGTAGGGAGGAATGAGGAGGAGAAAGAGACACAGGGGAGGAATGAAGGGGGAAAGAGACACTGTGGAGAGAGGGAGGAGGGGAAGAGACACAGGGGAGGGAGGAGGGGGGAAATTCACAGTAGAGAGAGGGAGAAGAGGAAAGAGACACAGTGGAGAGAGGGAAGAGGGGAAAGAGACACACAGGAGGGAGGGAGGAGGGGAAAAGAGACTCAGGGGAGGGAGGAGGAGGAAAGAGACACAGTGGAGAGAGGAAGGAGGGTAAGAGACACAGGGGAGGGAGAAGAGGGAGAAACATGAAATACTGACATTTATGACTGGCAAACGACTAGATAAATAAATAATAAAATAAAATAAAAGATAAAAAAAATGAGTGGATTGATGGAATATTCTAATTACAATTTGATTTGCAGTAAAGAAAAAACATTGTTTGAGAACAATATCCACTAATAACAATTATCTTTATTATTTATTCCAGGATTGAAGACCATTTTACCACTTGAACATACACATATATTCCACTTAAAAGTGTTTAAGATAGGGGAGCAGAGAATTTCTGATCCATCTACTCTATTGTGTCAGAAATAACTGACAAGAACTTACCATGACCAGAGGCTCCTGTCTTTATCAGCTTTGTCTTGGAAGACAGTGATGCCCTAAGGTAAGACATTAAGGAAAACACTTAAATTACCTCTGTGGTGCTCATACAATAAGGTTTCAATTATTTAATTCCGATTAACAATAAAATCACTTTTCGAAGAAAAAAATAAATTTGCTGTTAAAACTGGCACTTTAATTTAACATTGTCACCTCCAGTAGATGCGTACCTTTCCACCCACAATTGGGTGTCCATGGGATGAAAGAGAATCTGCCAAGGAGGCTGTCTCTTTTTCTGACAGATATAGGATTCCCTACAATAACCACTGCAGAGAAGGAGACAGATAAACAATGTAAGAGATAAGAGCTCCCGGTAGGACAGCCCCCTGGACAGATCCTCTTCCTTGCTTTGGACACCCATATATGCTGGAGTCTAAAAAAATTCAAGTGCACGTTTTAAAATGAGCATGGACTTTTCTTTTCAAATATTGATTTCTAAATAAACAAATTAAGTCATATTGTGTGAACACTCAGTATCTTTAATGAGAATAAATATTTAACACAGGAAGTGGGGAGATTCTGCAAAATTAATTGACTGCATCTCTTCTTAATTAATCCAACTAAACAGGAATAAGTAATAACAACAAATTGTCCAGTCATTGACTACAGGGAAAAATACATATAAATACAAATAAAACAAACTATTGGCTTTTAATGTATATATACTGTGACAGAGTACTATAAGAGGTTTGTGTGAGCCACAGACTTGTCAAAGCTCTTTTTCCACAAGAGGTCTGTAGGAGTTAACATTCCTGAAGTAGATGATTAGCATCAACTGAGTAGAGACGACTGAAGCTGGAATATGGACATTATGGACAGTGGTCAGTCTGTGTGAGGCTGCTGGATGGACTGAGTTTTCAGGTGTTCTGAGTTGAAGAGAGAGGCAGATATTTGTTTTAATGATTTAGGGATATAACCAAATATAATATTAATACTTTCAAATTAATCTGCCAGGATATCATTAATCAGAGTGCTGGAGTTGCATATGTAATTGTAATTCTAAATAAAGACAGAGAAAAATAACAAGAGAGAGGCATCCACACAGAGAAAAGTGTTTTGTATGGAGTTGGAAAAAGACACAGACAGAAAGACTGCAGCTTGGAGCTGATGATGGTTCTACAAAAGAGTGAAGACCTGGAGTTCTGAAGGATAAAGGCCAGTGATTTTGAACAAATTACTGGACTGTTTTTGTTTTTGCTCCAAGGCTTATCTTGATGGTAGTACATAATGAAGGAACTATCTATAAGAGTAAAAGTAGTGGGGCTTGTTAAATTCTTTGATCTGTTGTTGTTCTATCACTGGCTACCATTTTAGTAAAATTTTGAAAATAATTATAGCCTCCCTTATGATGTTCCTCAATCAAAGTGCAAGAAACACAGGCAATAATACAAAGGGAGACGGGCAACTTGTCACAAGACATAAAAACGGTTACTGGCAGTTGGCATTGTAATACCAGCAGTATTCCCAAAAGTAACTATCTTTGCAGTATTGAATAAATGATCTCAGCCCATGAGCAGATCTGACATACAGTGGGGGGGGCGGTGGGGGGGGGGGGGATATTTGATCCCCTACTGATTTTGAACGTTTGTCCACTGACAAAGAAATGATCGGTCTATAATTGTAATGGAGGGTGTATTTTAACATTGAGAGACAGAATAACAAAAAAAAAAAAAAGAAAAACGCATGTCAAAAAAGTTTTAGTACTTGGTGGCAAAACCCCTGTTGGTAATCACAGAGGTCAGTTGTTTCTTGTAGTTGGCCACCAGGTTTGCACACATCTCAGGATGGATTTTGTCCCACTCCTCTTTGCAGATCCTCTCTAAGTCATTAAGGTTTTGAGGCTGATGTTTGGCAACTCGAACCTTCAGCTCCCTCCACAGATTTTCTATGGGATTAAGGTCTGGAGACTGGCTAGGCCACTCCAGGACCTTAATGTGCTTCTTCTTGAGCCACTCCTTTGTTGCCTTGGCTGTGTGTTTTGGGTCATTGTCATGCTGGAATATCCATCCACGACCCATTTTCAATGCCCTGGCTGAGGGAAGGAGGTCCTCACCCAAGATTTGACGGTAAATTGCCCCGTCCATCGTCCCTTTCATGTGGTGCAGTTGTCCTGTCCCCTTAGCAGAAAAACACCCTCAAAGCATAATGTTTCCACCTCCATGTTTGATGGTGGGGATGGTATTCTTGGGGTTATAGGCAGCACTCCTCCCCCTCCAAACACGGCGAGTTCAGTTGATGCCAAAGAGCTTCATTTTGATCTCATCTGACCACAACACTTTCACCCAGTTTTCCTCTGAATCCTTCAGATGTTCATTGGCAAACTTCAGACGGGCCTGTAGATGTGCTTTCTTGAGAGGGATCTTGCGGACACTGCATGATTTCAGTCCTTCACGACTTATTGTGTTACCAATTGTTTTCTTGGTGACTATGGTCCCAGCTGCCTTGAGATCATAAACAAGATCCTCCCATGTAGTTCTTGGCTGATTCCTCACCGTTCTCATGATCATTGAAACTCCACGAGGTGAGATCTTGCATGGAGCGTCAGACCGAGGGAGGCTGGCAGTTATTTTGTGTTTCTTCCATTTTCTCATAATTGCACCAACTGTTGTCACCATCTCACCAAGCTACTTGGCGATTGTCTTGTAGCCCATTACAGCCTTGTGTAGGTCTAAAATATTGTCCTTGACATCCTTGGACAGCTCTTTGGTCTTGGAAATGACAGTGTGAGGAATTGACTCTGCTGGGTTTTGAACCCTGGTCCCCAGGCTGCTGATCCTCTTCCCTACCACTGCGCCAGCCTGCCTTTGCGAAATTCCTGGAGATCTGATAACCTTGACTCTGCTAGCAATAGCATCAGTGACTAAGTCTCTTCAGCTGTCAGGTGTCTGGTCCTTGGCCTATATAAGGCACTTCCTGTCAATGTACCTTGCCAGATTATTGTGTTCCTGATCCCTTCAATAAAGCTTGTTTCACCTACAAAGTTGCTGAATTGGATTATTGCTGACCTAGGCTGCTGGTCTCCAAAACCTTGTGATACCTATATCATTATAGACGGAGAGTTTAGAATCTGATTGATAGATTGCTTTTGTCGACAGGTGTCTTTTATACAGGTAACGAGCTGAGATTAGGAGCATTCCCTTTAAGAGAGTGCTCCTAATCTCAGCTCGTTACCTGTATAAAAGAAACCCGGGAGCCAGAAATCTTGCTGATTAATAGGGGATCAAAACCTTATTAAACTCATTGACCTGTAAATTAATTTATAATTTTTTTTACATGAGTTTTGTTTTTTTGTTTTTTTTTGTTATTCTGTCTTTCATTGTTAAAATACACAGACCATTAAAATTATAGACTGATCACTTCTTTGTCAGTGGACTAACTGTATGTTAGTTCTGCTCATGGGCTGAGATCATTAATTCAATACTGCAAAGAGAGTTATTTTTGGAAATACTGATGGTATTACAATGCCAACTGCCAGTAACCTTTTTTATATCTTGTGACAAGTTGCCCGTCTCCCTTTGTATTCGTGCCTCATGCTCTTTGAGACAGATTGGAGTTTTTTGTGCTATTGGGATTAACCCTTCTAGGTTCAGTGCACTATAATAAAGCCAATATTAGCTATAGAAGGTACAGTGTATGTGTCTACATTTGCCTTTAATTCAAATAAAATCTGTAACTAAATACAGATATGGTCTGCACAGCACACCAGAGCCATAAGATCTGCCTATGGGTTCACCATACATGTGTTTTATTATTCAGATATCATTTTCATATCATGTCACCTGTCAGTGCCCTTTTGACTTGGTTTTGACTTTGGTTGTCAGGTTGACCACCACCTACTTTGATGCTTCTGAATTACAGCGCCATGTCCTTGTCCGTTGCCCTGACGCGCCATATAACTGAATTCTGAGATATTCTGGAATACGACTGCACTCATATAATATATAGATAAGCAGCACTATTAATTTATTGTTATTATATTTACTTTTACAGTTTTCTAAGCATCAAATCATTAAAAAATAAGATACTTACTGATCTTAATGACTGTTACGAAAATTATACAAGTGGTCAGCATGACGGCAGCTCTAACAGCCAATAACAAAGCTGGAGAGATATCAATACCTGGAGCAGATGGGAAAAAGAAAATAGGAAACATTATGAGCTGTGAGGGTGAGTGGGGACAGAAGGAGACAGTGAAGGTGAGAATAAAATGTATATAAAGATATGTAATCTTCATACAATACTGAGACAAAAAGAAAAAATATTAAATGTAAATATTGTGCAAATCCCTTCATATACATTTTGGTTGAGGGGTTGCCATTTGTTTTACGCCACTGATTAAGAAGGAATACTTACTCTTTCAACATTTGTTGGGATTGCAGAAAGCAAATGAGAATTATTTTCTGACTAGCAACTTGCCCGTCAAAAATGCGGCAAAACAATTTGAAGGCTGGCAATGCTGTTTGCCACACAATGCGAGGCTCTACCCCCTCTTACTTGCGAGCCTCTTCCTTGAGCCTCTCCCCGCCCCTTCGCAACTTTCATGCCTCTCCCCCCTTTACTTTACAAAGTGCTTGTATGTCCTCAGATTGTATGCAAATCCTATGTATACTGAGACCCACCTGTAGATTAAAAACTGCCATCAAAGGCATCAAATTTGTCAAATCTGTTGCGATTATCAGCCTAACACCTTTATTGACTTGAATATGAGGCTTGATTTCTCATATCTGACATAATTAAGGGGTTAACAGTGCCCCCCAACACCCAATAAAAAAAATAACCCTGGGGATGTCACAGAGGTCCTTTAAAAGGGGTCCAATTTTAGGTGCCATGGGGGTCTATAAGTAGCCCCATGTTAGGGCTCCCTAGTAACTGAAAATAAAGCTCCCACAGTTGTGAGATAGTGATTCTTTGCAACAATGTAGCAGATTGGAATGGAGGGTTAATACTGCAACCCACATAGAATGAAATGGGCAATTTAGTCTGCCCATGCTATCTAACTAAACGATTGGCTTAATTAACGGTTAGTGTAACAGATCTCCTGGCACCCCGACCGGGTACCTCCGTTGATGGACGCGTCCTAGTTTGCGTCGAGGCCTACAAGCACCGCACCGGACACCACAACCACCACAGACTCCACAACCGCCGTAGCTTAACTGGAGCCGCGCCGTCTTCCTTCCACCCTGTATGAATCTCCAGCATCCAGGATCGTGTGGCGAAGACCTCTCCTCCAACGAGAGTACTTCAGGAACAAGGGTTCAGTAGTTACAGCTCCAGGGAGTATGCAAAAGCATAGCAATCCCCAGTATGATATAGCGATCCCCTCCAAGAACGAGACGAGGTACGTTTTGAAGGGTCAAGCAGTGAACACCCTTGCTGGCACACCCAGCCTGGTTTTTATTACAGTCAGGAAAACAGAACACACCCAGGGGAAGGTATAAACAACCAATAACACAATAGTAATGCCCACAGTTTCCCTCCCCTCTACTTGAGAGATAATTGAGTTTATTACTGTATCTACTCAATTATCTCCCAGCTAAAACTTACACATTTTTATACATTTTTATAACTTTATGATTTTATATAGTACATAAATAAAACTTACATTTTTATAAACAACATAAATTGTGGAACAACATATAAAAAAATGGCATAAATCAGACCAGGGGTTCAAAAGTTAGTAAAAGTATCTTTTACACATAATACACAGACATTTCACATATCCCCCATAGTTGGCCACACAATACACATAGAGGGACAATAGGTGGGTCACACCTCCCTGAGGCTACCTGGCAACTTTGATAAAATCAGACATGGATTAGATCATCCTTCTTTGTTCTTATGGCTGAGAATGAAAACACTTTATACAATAGACTTCCTTATCTTATGAAGAGTCTCTGTAACAGGATTATCTCCCATGCCAAGATCTGCACTAGTCTGGGCCAATATTCTGCAGAGCATAAACCAACATACATACAGTATAATAGTATTATCATATTTTAACCATAATAATCATAAAACAGGGTAAAACAGTGATGGGTTCCGTTACACACCTCCCCCGTGACCATAAGCCAGCATACACGGTCTGATCCCAACGGATCGGCCTGGGGATGTCCGGACAAAAGTATTTTTTGGTCAATTCTCTAGTTTGACAACCCATCAGCATTACTGCAATTCACCTTTACTCACATTTCCCATATCCCCAGATAGCTGGGATCTGAGCGCACAAAACTACCGAATAGCGCTCAAATCCTCTTCACACAGTTCAATTGCCATGTAGCTAAAGTCTTTCCCATAGTCTTTCATTATATGAATGGGCTCCATGGCATAGCTATCTGTGGTATCATGGTTCACACAGGGCAAGTACCGAATGACCCCCCTGTATGTAAAGGGCCAGAATGAGTGACATACAATCTGGTATGGCCGAATACTGTGTTTAAAGGGCAATATGTCCCAGGGCCATAGTCGCAGGGCAGGAGGCTGGCAAACAGTCCTCTCCAAGACAAAGTGGCGAAGGGCACTTCGTCACAGTTAGGATAGCCGTGTACTTGTCTCTGGCATGTTTACATTTATTTTTGTGTTTGACTCTACCACTTCCACTTGAACTGGAATATCTCTCTTTGTAAAAGCAAGAACATAAAAATGAATACCCTTATTTAGACTATATATGCATCCCCCTTGTGGATCACTAGTTGTCATGGTGAAGGGGCGGGTGTACCTCAATGAAGCTGTGAGCTATACCATGTAGGGTCACCCAAGGTGGGCAGGTCATAGCATAGAGGTCAGACAAACCACAGTACACTGGAGAAGGATCTAGCAACCCATTCCAGTATAATTGCCAAGAAAACCATATGTATAAGCATAAACAGAAACACAGACATATGTACCTAACATGCTGCGTCTATATGGTCAACGAGAGTTGGACATGACTGATGGACTGAACAACAAGAACATCTTCATCGCTCACTAGTGCCCGGACACTCATATTAAAACAAATAAACTGCCAGCAGCAGGCACTGAGACATAAATACCAGCACCCCATTAAATTCAAGGACCTTAAGAGCAATGTGACACCCGCAGCAGCTGCGGGCTGGAAACTTGGCCGAGTTACGGTGCTATTAAATAAGAAGGGGCTGCGAGTTACGAGCTTGAAACGCAAACCCATAAACCATTTGTCGGCCGTAGGATTTGCAGCATTGTAGGCGATCAATTAAGCAAACCCATAGTTACAGGTTTCATGTAGCCAATGGGAAAAGAGATCGTCATAATGGCGTCACAGATAAATGGAGTTTGGATTTCAAAGTCTTACGGGTTCAATAACGTTTTACGATCTGACCCACATACCAGAAATAATGCAATATCAATAAAGCCGTAAATATGATATTCTATCACATGCGAGTTACATATATGTATTAACACATTGATTGCCGGGATCGAAATAACACAAACATTATACATGCAATAAAGTATTTTTCGGGGGCCGATTTGCAAGCTTGTTGTGCTATTAATTCTAAGACCTAACATCACTTTACCTTTTAATATTAGTACAGTAACGTGTGTTTATTTGCAGTTAAAGTGCTACGTATTGGACTTTACCCGCCTTGCGAGTCCTCTCCAGCACTCGTTGGGCTTTGAGCTACATTTGCAGGTTACAGGCTCGCGAGTGACTTTGTTGCAATTTAATAGCTAAAATGGAAACGTAGCGGTTACGGGCTTCGGAGAATAAAGGATTTACGGCTGCGAAGTTCAACGTTGCTAATCCGGTAGGCTTTTTTCGGCCTTGCTGCGTCTTAACCCACAAGTCGTCTGCGGCCTGCGTTACAGGGCTAATTTAATAATAGCAGTAAGTCCTAACAGCTACAATACGGGCTACTTTTTTACCTGTAGCCGAATTTAATATGGCTGTAGAAGCCTCATTCAGTTGAGGCTTTCGGGAGATCCGTGCTCAGAAATGGAGCCTGTAACTTAATTTGCTATTCAACTGGCAACTTCTTGCAGACTACAATTGAGTTACAAGCTCCGAGCTGCGATTCATAGTGATTTTAAAATCGCAAGTTAATTCCCTCCAAGCCTTTGATCTTTCCCTTTTGCAAGGCTAAAATCGCAAATCGATATTCAATTTCTCAGATTCCCCCTCGCAAAGCCATCCACCAAGGCCGCAAATGGCAAAAGTCGAACCACAAGTTAAGGGTATCAAGGAGGACTCGCAAGTGCTTTAAAAGAACTTAAGTATGCTCCCCCTAAATGTCCCCACTGCTCCCAACACCCCCCACTCCTAAATTAACCCCCCAGGATGTGAATTTCCCGCCTTGCGGCAGCTAACATTAACTCCCCCCTAAGCCTCTAATTAACCCCATCAGTCCAATAAGGGTCTATATAGACCTTTATGGGACAATAATTAACCCTGACATTAACACTATAAGTGCCATGAGGGTCCTCCAGGACCATCATGACGCTAAGTCTAAGCACTACCCTACATTACACTATTAGCCATGCCAATAAACTAATAAATCTAAATGACCCCCCTCTAAGTAATTAAGCCTATTTAACCCTCACCATACCCAATTAACCCTATCACTAACTACTTAACCCTATCTAGACCCAGTTATCCCTATATAGTTTCATTTCAAGGGATGAGCTCCGTTTAGTAGCAGCATTTTTTTAATAGAATGTCAGGATATTAATGGAGGTGCCTTTCCTGGACCAGAAGAGTGAAGACCAGGGCATTGGGCATAGGTGATCACCGCTGGAGGGGCATTTTGGCCAGGTCAGTGGACTCATTAACCCTTTCTTTATTACAGGTTGTAAGTCTTTTTTATTTTAATAGTGGTTTTCATTTTCTGTAATTTTTTTTATTTTATGTGTAAGTATTTTTTTATTTTTCTGTAATGCTTTTTTATTTTCATGTAATTAGTAGTTTTTTTTTACTTAGCATTTTTTTTATTTTCTGTAATATGGGTATTTTTATTTTTTGTATGGGAGGTGTTGGCGATTTCATTAAGGGGTAGGTAGGTAGTGTATGGGTTAATAGGGTAGGGGTTAATAGGGAAGGATAGGGGTTAATAGGTTAGGGTAGAGGTTAATAAGGTAGGATAGATATTAATAGGGTAGAGTAGGGTAGGGGTTAATATGGTAGGACAGAGGTTAATAGGGTACTGTTAGGGGTAATTAGGTACAGTTAGGGTTTATTTGGTATAGTTCAGGTTTATTGGGTACAGTTAGTGTTTATTGGGTACATTTAGTGTTTATTGGGTACATTTAGGGTTCATTAGGTACAGTTAGGGTTTATTGGGTACAGTTAGGGGTAATTAAGTACAGTTAGGGTTTATTGGGTACAGTTAGGGGTAATTGGGTATGGTTAGGGTTTATTGGGTACAGTTAGGGTTTATTAGTTAAGTTACGGTTTATCGGGTACAGTTAGGGTTTATCGGGTACAGTTAGGGTTAAATAGGACTAGATAGGGATACCTTGGTCTAGATAGGATTATGTAGTTAATAATAGGGTTAATTAGGCATGGTGAGGGTTAAATAGGGTTAATTACTTCAACGGGGTTAATTTAGATTTATTAGTTTATTGGCGTGGCTAAAAGTGTAGTGTAGGGTAGTGCTTAGACTTAGTGTCATTAAGGTCCTGGAGGACCCTCATGGCACTTATAGTGTTAATATCAGGGTTAATTATTGTCCCATAAGGGTCTAAATAAACCCTTATGGGACTGATGGGGTTAATTAGAGGCTCATGGGGGTCTGTTTAGAGCCCCATGAGTGATGGGGTTAATTACATATGTAGCTCGAGTCCTTTAAGGTCCCATGGCAGTAAATTTAAATGTTTAAACGCTGCGGGGGTCCCGATCAGGACCCCCGCAACAAGAGTTAATGTAGGGACCCTGCAGAGGTTCTGATGGGGACCCTGCAGCATAGGGGTAGTTAATATTAGGGGTCGGGATTAACTATTTGTGTGCAGCAGGCCCTTGAAGGACCCATGACGGGGTACCTTAAAGGACCCCCGATCGGGACCCCCACAGCAAAGGGTTAATGTGGGAACCCTATGGGGTTTCCGATTTGGCCCCCTGCAGCATGGGGTTAATGTCGGGACCCTACGGGGACCCCGCAGCAAGGTTTCATTTAGGGAGCCTGCGGGAACACTGCAGGTTTGATTGCCTTCATGACGACGGTCTCATTTACAATTGGCTCTGTCTGAGCAGTAGCTACGGGTTTCCAATTTCAGATTTTGGGCAGCGAGTTGCAGCCTTGGGGAATTAAATAGCCCCGCAACTCACTTGCAGACATTCAGCTGTCTGCAATCGAGTTGCGAGGCTCGCATTGAATGGAGCCCTAGATAAGGCCACTTAGTGTATTAGACATGCTGTATGGCAGCCAGTAACAAAGAAGTGTCATATATTATAGACCTTAAACAAGTGCACTGTATAGAATAACATTAATATACTGGAACAGATAAGCTTGGTGCTGAAAAAGTAGTTTTTATATATCATAAAGTGATCCGATGGTGACAAAATAAAAGTAATTTTAATAAAATACTTATGGTATAGAAACACAATCAGTATGATAAATATACATATGTATAAACATATAGAGCAATTGAGCTATCGCTAGTTACTTTAGCCCGTAAGTGAGGCCGCAAGTTAATTTGCCATTCAATTGGCGTCTGCAATGGTTAAACCCGGAACTTATCTGATCTTTCAAGTCCGCAAGAATTACAGTGGCTAAAATCACTAATCGCTATTCAATTGCTCCAATAGCTCCAAGGCCGCAAATGTTTTCACACCTGTAAACGGCAAATGAAGGAGAAAATCCTACGAGTGCTAGAGAGGACCCGCAAAGGGGGTTTAAGCACCTATTTGTAGCACAGTAAATGCTATTTAAAAAATCACTACTGCACTCTAAATAAAGCGGAAAGCGATGAAAGACATAAGAATGAATTGCACAACAGTCTCAAGCTCGCAAATTGGCAGTAAATAAAATGTATTTTTATGTTTCATTTCGGAGTTATATCGATCTCGGGAAGCAATGAGTTAATACTTATCAGGCCACCCACATGGACTAGAACAGTATCGGCATACATCTTTTCTAATTCTGAATTTTGAGGGTTTGCAAGTCCCATCGCATATCGGACCCCGGAACCTAATTGATTGACATGTAACCTCCATGTTTTACTGCTGTAAAGATGGCGGTCTCATTTTCTATTAGCTGTTTTGAAATGGGAGATTACGGCTTGCTTAATTGATCATGTTCCCACCCTGAACTACTACTCATGAGTGCTTGGTTTACGGAGTCTGCTTTGGGCCCGTAACTTGCGGAATTGGAGACGAACAGGAGGCCGCAGCATGCCCGCAGACATACGGCCAGGATCCCGCGACATGTGGGCTTGCGTTTTGTCTTTAATTTCAGTATTTATTCTATAGTGATTTTAATTGCCACAGGGGTCACTGATCGTTCCAATAGATGAAACATGTTGGTTGTGGTCGGTACTACCTTTTAGAGGACCAAATGGAAAAAATCTTCATAGATGGGATCAAGACTTAACACATTGTTATTGGTTTATAAAAATGACCGACCTGTTTTAGGAGAGTTGCTTCTAGGAGAAATGTTGATGGTCTGCTGGATCACCCCTGTTTGATGCTCTGCTCGGCAGGTCACTTCAGTATTGTTGTGACAGATGGAGACATTTCCCAGATATCTGTGTGTAATATTATAGGACCCATCCTTGTTTGTTACTAGGAGGGTATCATTCTCCAGTCGCCATTCTCCACAATTTGTGCTCAGTGAGACTTTTACGGGTTCAGGGTAGAACTCACTCACTGTGCAGGTCATGGAGACTTCATCTTCTTTGTAAGAGAGAGAGATCTTAGGAGCCGCTGGGGAAAAAAGAAAAAATCTATTGAATTTTTGTTATGACAAGTTACCACATACCTAAAGATGCAATATGAATTCACCTGAAAAGTGCTTCATATGGTTTCTTATATCCCTTACAATGATCTGTCATACTACATAGAATTGCCGAAACACAGGCCCTCTAATAACCCAAGATAGAGATGGCCATTAGATGTTCTCCCCACACTATGGTCATCTGAGACAATCAATGGAGCATAGATGACCATGAGGCAGTGTGTGGCTGTCTAAGGCTTAACCTATGACTCTTATTCTGTCTGCTAGAGAAGTAAAGTAGGTCCTTCTTCTATTTAACACAACCCATCTTTAACCAAAAGCAAAATGTTCTCTCTTTTCACTTCAAAATATATATTTTTCCTCTCTTAAAGGACCACTGTGGTCAAACATTTAAAAAAGCCCTAAATGATAATAAGGGGTCATTCTGAATACTTAATTGAAGGCTTAATAAGACCTACTTTGGGGGCCATGCATCATTCAGTCTTTTATTTATTATTTCTAGAGTGCAGAGCCTTATTGGCTGCAGGTGATGGGGGAGGAAGGGTCTACGCGAGTCACTGGATGTCAAGCAGGCAGGAGCATCAGCAGCAAGGAAGATAAGAGAAGATCTGTTGGCAAAGGAATCTTGGGAAGAGGATCTGCTTAGGGAAGGAGTCTTGGGGAGGGGGTCTGCTTTGTGAAGGGGTCTTGGGGAGTGGACGGTATCTGCTTTGGGAAGTGGTATTGGTGAAGGGATCTTCTTTGTTAAAGGGTCTTTGGGAGCTATATTGGGAACTGTTCTTGAGGGGTAAGAAAATTAGGAGGGGCCAGTAGGGGGAGAGGGAGGTAGCTGCATTGGGAAGGGGTCTTTGGGGGTAAGAACATATATACATATGGCATATATTTGGTGCCTGTATTTGTAAGCTGACCATTTCAGAGTTGGGTATTTTTATTAGATCATTTGATTTAAACTACAAATTGCACAACTATTCAATTGGTAGACACGGACATGATGATCAGGTGGCACTAGGAGTAATTCTAGTTTTAAATAACAACTGCCCCCAGGTCTTGGGGGAAGTGAGCGGCTTTGGGAAGGGTTCTTTGGGGGGTGAGAACAGTTGCTGGGGGAGGGGATCTTGAGGAATGGGTGGTGCCAATGGTGGGGGAATAGGGGAGTGAGTTGTCCCAAATGTTTTTTTTTTGCATCAGGCCCCCTCAGCCACTGAAGAGAAGTCTAGATTGGTTCCTCAATACTGTTATATATGTTTTTTGTATAAACTGCCAGTCCCAATGGTATCTTTATAGTACAAGACTGAGATGTTTTACCTTGTACAATAAGATGAATTTCATTCCTAATGAGATACTTAATAGGAGGTGGTATAGTAACATTAATGCTGCACACGTAGAATCCACTTTGGTTTATCTGAACATCTTTAATCTTCAGTGATGATGGCACATCTGTCCCTTGTTCCACATACACTTTCTTACTTGAGTCATTATGTTGCATGAATCTCCAAGTCTGTGTCACCGATTCTCCAGTTTTATGTCTATAGTCCCACTGTGAAGAAAACCTATCAGTTTTTACATTGTGTAGGGAGCAGTTCAGAACCACAGAATGTCCTTGTGACACAGTGACGACGGAAGGCCGGGCAGAATCTGTGGAGCAAATTGTCAAAGGGATATAGAAATTAAACATTTGTGTGCAGTGGCGGAGCTAGTGCATAGGGGGCCCGCTGCAAAAAGAAAATGTGGGCCCCCCCTCTAGAAAGGGGCAGGTACCATTTTTTTGCACTTCCCTGAACCCCCTCCAACATCAACTCAAACAGTACATATATAAAATAAATACCAAAAATAAATAAAGTATAGATATATATACAGTATGTGGGTCTGTGTCTATTTATATACTGTATATTAGTGTACATATACATATAACATATATAGTTACATTGTAATTTAGGTTGAAAAAAGACTTAAGTCCATCGAGTTCAACCTTTTTAGATCTCCTCTACTCTGCAATACGCAGATTTATTGCTAATTGATCCAGAGAAAGCAAACAGAAAAAAACGAGTGAAACTTTGCCAATTGTCTCAACAGGGATTTTTTTTTAAATCCAGGATAGCCCTTAATGCCCTTTGTATTTAAAAATATATCCAATTCCTTTCTAAAGTTATCTATTGAATCTGCTGTCACCACCTCCTTTGGTAGAGTATTCCACAGATTAACCACCCTTACTGTGAAGAACCCTTTTCTTTCTTTAAGGTGAAATCTTTTTACTTCTAACCTCAAGGGATGTCCTCTTGTCAGTTGAAAACCTCTTGGCACAAAAAGCTCCATTGACAAAGCCTTGTATTGACCCATGTATTTATATAAGGTAATCATATCTCCTCTTAGGGGCCTTTTTTCTAGAGTAAATAAGGTTAATTTGGTTAGTCTCTCTTAATAACTTAGCCCCTCCATTCCCCTTATTAGTTTTGTTGCCCTCCTCTGTACCTTTCCCAGCTCTAAAATGTCCTTTTTATGAAGTGGTGCCCAAAATTGTCCTCCATATTCCAAATGAGGGCATACTAGAGATTTGTATAGTGGCAGAATTATATTTGCCTCCCTTGCTTCTATACCCTTCTTAATACATGCTAATATTTTATTTGCCTTTGCAGCTGCTCCTCGGCATTGAGCACTGTTACCTAGGTGGTTGTCCACAAGCACTCCCAAATCCCTTTCAATATCCGATACCCCTAGATTTGCTCCATTAAGATTATAAATTACATGGCCATTTTTCCTTCCCAGATGCATAACTTTACATTTATTCGTATTAAATCTCATCTGCCATTTAGATGCCCATTCCTCTAATTTATGCAAATGCCTTCAGAGGGAAAGTACATCATTTTCTGATTTAATTACCTTGCACAACTTCGTGTCATCAGCAAAAATGGAGACACCACACTACAATCCCACTTCCAAGTCATTAATAAATATGTTAAAAAGGAGGGGACCTAATACTGAACCCTGAGGAACCCCACTTACCATATTAGTTCAATCCTTTTCTCCAGTCATCTGGTAGAGACCCTGTGTTGAGTGAATCTTGAAAAATTTAATATAATGGTTTGTTTATTACAGAACCCAGTTCCCTCAGTACCTGTGGATGTATTCCATCAGGACCCGGGGCTTTATTAACATTAATTTTTTCCAACCTCTTTTGGATTACTTCCTGTGTTAACCAATTATTTGGCAAAGGTAGTGTAGCCCATTATGTTGCCGTGTCCCAACCCCTGGTACCTCCCTTGTGTATACCGAAGAAAAGAACCTATTTATCTCATCTGCCTTTTCCTGGTCACTAATTATCAGACTGTGTCACATTGTAATGTTCCTATAGCTTCCTTCCTCGCCTTCTTCCCTTTAATATATTTATACACATGTTTAGGGTTAGTCTTACTCTCCTTACATACAACTTGTCATTTTCTATTTTAGCCAGTCTAATAGCCCTTTTGCTGCCTTGGTGATTTCCTTGTATTCCTGTAAAGCAGTCTCTGTCCCCTCTTGTTTGTATAATTTAAATGCCTGTTTTTACTTCGTGTCTTGATCTTTAAATCATTGTTAAGCAACAGTAGATGTGATGTACTCCTTTTACTTTTATTCCCACTTGGTATATGGTGATAAGTATGTTTCTTTAGTAAGGATTTGAACGTTGTCCATTTATGGTCAGTATTTTTACCCATCAGTTCTCTGTCCCAGTCTATACGTTGTATCGCTGCCCTTAGATCAGTATGATAGCCAAAAGCTTGAAACAGGCCAATATATGAGTGATTCTTGGTTTGTGTAAAATCCACCCCGGTGCTTTGCTTAAAAGCTGTTTAATACAGCGAGCATATGCGTTAAGGGAGCAATGTATAAAGTTGCTATTTTTTGATTAAAAGAGTGAGGTACATTGTATTCTCATTTGCCTTTTAGACATGCAAATGGGCTTATTAATGTATTATTCGTTTTATATTTATATATATACTTTTTTACACATATTTAAATACTTTCTTACCTGCTCGATACTGCACTCAACTTCCTGGGGTGAAGAGGGAGCACAGAGGTCTGATGGAAACACAGAGGTCCGCGGGTGGCCACAGAGGCCCGCAAGTACAGAGGTGGCAACAAGTGGCTGAGGGAAGCCACATGGGGTCGAGGGTCAACAGGGATTGAGGAAGGCTGCAGAGGTTCACAAGGGGCCACAGGTGGCTGAGGGGGAACAGAGGGGGATGAGGGAGGCAGCAAAGGGAGGCGAGGGGCCACAAGAGCCTGAGGGTGAACACAGGGGGCCGCAAGAACCGAGGGGGCCACAAGGCACCTAGGGAGCCCACAGGGGGCTGAGGGAGGCCGCAGAGGTCCGCGAGAGGACACAGTAGACTGATGGGAACACAGGTAGCCGAGGGAGGCCACAGAGGTCGGTGAGGGGCCACAGGAGGCTGAGGGACACGAGGGATGAGGGACCATAGGAAACTGAGGGGGAACACAGGGGGCCGCAAGGACCCAGGGGGCCACAAGGACCTGAGGGAGGCTACATGGGGCTGTGGGAGCCTGCAGAGGTCCACAAGAGGCCACGGGAGGCTGAGGGGGAACACAAGGGGCGTGGAAGGGACACAGGGCCTGCAGGGGACCCACGGGAGGTCAGTGGGGGCCTTTAGTGACTGTCGGGGCAGATGGACCCCAGGGGAAGGCCACAAATGATCCTGGAGGGACACTGTTTTTTGTGGGGCCCCAGGAGATCTGCGGGGGCCACAAAAGAACTGTGGGGGGCCACAGAAGTCCCACGAGGACACAGAGGACCATCAGGGGTCACAGGGGGGCATGAGGGCCACAGGGAGCCTGCAGGGGTTCCTCAGAGGCCTTGCATTGGCTGCACCTATGTATTTGTGTGGCACATATATACAAATTTTTTGTGACCTAGGTTATTTAAGTTATGTCCACCACACAAACATATATATGGAAGAATAAGAAGATGAAAGGGGTTTGGGAATTATATTGTATGAATTACAGTGAGCAAACAACACATCAGTGCACCTGAACAGTCAGGCAAACCTGCGCAAAAAAATCATATTACATAATATTACATTACTAGCGACTTGTCCGTCACATGGCAATGCGTTTGCCACACAATATAAAGCTTTTTCTACTCTGAAGACCTTCGGCGCTCATTGCAAGCCTCTCCCCTAGTGTCCTTCCAGTTTTGTGCTTTGCAACGATCATCTTTGGTGCTCATCGCAAAGACAGATATATAAATCTATATTTTTTAAAAATAATAATGAATCAATTAGTTACTTAATAAAAGAATATACTTTACCTATTTCTAATTAATATATCCAGCAATAAATAGCCTGAAGAGCTAACAATCTCTTTTTATTGCAGCATATAATGTACAGTTGGACTGTTGCTGCCTTGAGGAAAAAGTGTCATCAGAGGGAAAGGAGATACAGGGAAGGGAGAGGGGCAAAGGAGAAACGGGGGAAAGGAGGAACAAGAGAGGGAGAGAGGGGGGAAAAAAGACACAGGGGAGGGAGATGGGGAAATGGAGAGGGGGAAGGAGGTACAGGAGAGGGACAGGGGGAAAGCAGACAGGTGAGGGAGAAGGGAAATGGAGAAGGGGAAGGAGGTACAGGAGAGGGAGAGGGGGGAAAGAAGACAAAGGGAGGGAGAGGGGGGAAAGGAGGCGCTGGTGAGGGAGAGGGGGAAAGGAGGCACAGGTGAGGGAGAAGGGGGAAAGGAAGCACAGGTGAGGGAGAGAGAGAAAGGAGACACAGGTGAGGGAGAGGGGGAAATGGAGAGGGGGAAGGAGGTACAGGGGAGGGAGAGGGGGGAAAGAAGACACAGGGAGGGAGAGGGGGAAAGGAGGCACAGGTGAGGGAGAGGGGAAAAGGAGACACAGGTGAGGGAGAGGGGAAAAGGAGACACAGGGGAGAGGGCGTAGTAGACACAGCTGAGAGGGGGGAAGGAGACACAGGGGAGAGAGAGGTGGGGATAAATTATTCCTGTCATTTTTGACGGGCGAGTAGCTAGTACATATATAACAGACAGTCACCTCCAGCAACCTATTGACTCAATCACTGTCCATGCTGCATCTGTCTCCTGTCTGTCTCACACACCCAATCACAACATCTAGATTTTACGCTCCTAATTGTCTATTGTTTTATTGCATTATATTGTATTTACATTTCTATGTACCCCATCATTTGTTCTACCTTTCTTATTTGTGTTTACTGTACCCTTATAAATAGTGCTATGAACAATATAGGTGCCTTAACAATGAAGACCATTAATCATAATCATATTAATAATAATAATAATACAATATTAGGAAATCCATCTAATTTGTTAATATTTTTGAGTTCATATTTTCTTGGCCACCAAATATATTACAATTATGGAATTATTCTGGTATCTAAAGCGACTAAATCTACATAATTGGGGAGACCAAACCATTTAAAAACAATAATTAAACCTTTTAAAAAATATCAAATTATGAATGTCTACGCAATTCAGAAAAACATGACTAACAGATGGTCTAAGAAATAAATATGTAGTTGCAAATAATATATGGATATTTACTCCAATTATGATATATATATTGTATTGTATATTATATGTTAAGTCTGAAAATACCCTACGGGATGTCGAAATCTGAACTCCGCTGCTGCAAATCCTTTGTTCTCTCAAGCCCGTCGCTATTAAATTGCTACAAATTCACTGGCGTTCAACCGTGTAACCCGCAAACGGGTACTAGAGAGGACCCGAAAGGGGGTTAAAGTCCTATCCGTAGCACTGTAAATGCAAATATACACATACTACTGTACTTAATATTAAAGGTAAGGTGATGTTAGGTATTAAAATTAATAGCACAACATAATGGAACTCGCATGGACTTAAATATCATATTTACTAATTTATTAATATTGCATTATTTCTGGAATGCGGGTCCGCTCAAAACTCGTAATTGAGACCCGTAAGGCTTTGAAATCTAACCTCCATTTTTCAGTAATCTAATGATGACGATCTCATTTGCCACTGGCTCCATCCAAACCCGTAACTACGGTTTGACTAATAGATCATGTTCGCGGTAGCACATCCAACGTGCGCAAGAATGGTTTACGTGTTTGCATCTTCAGCCCGTAACTCGCGGCATGGTTCAATTTAATAGCTCTGTAACACAGCCAAATTTCAAGCCCGCAGCCTTTGTGGGTGTGCCGATGTCACTACGGGCTTTACATTTTAATAGGGCTGCAAATATATTAGACTAAGAGAATAGCAATTAGAAATCTCCAGATAGAAAATGTATGGTCCAAAGTCACTTTATAAGATGATATCCTTTTCTATGGTTGACTCTTAATCTTGGGATAGAATCCCAAGAGCTGATGCCTATGTAGTAAAAATAGTCAAAATAGTTTATCTTCTCATTAATGAAGTTCTTACATTCAAAAAGTACATGGAGAGATTAGTTAATGATCTTAAAAGTCATATTTAGTGAATGGATCCAATCCTTGTGTTGCAGATGCCATAACTACTCTCTTCAGGCTTTAAAGTCTTGGATTTATAATACAGGCTCTTTTGTCAGACCTAACTGTGATCTCATCTTGAAGGCTTTATATGAAATTAGGATTGTTATAGACTTCACTTGGATAGTAAATGAGGTTCCAGGACCAAGGGGGTGATTGGGGGGTGACATCCCTTGATGGACAGGCCTCCCCACGAGGTCAGGGTGGGGGCTGGTGGAGATTGATTGGGCTGTGTTTTGCATAAAATATGCTGCACCACCATTAATAAAGGAGTTGTCAGTTTGAACTACATAATTGATGTGTGTTTATCATTCTGAGGGAATAATAATCCTTATTTCTGGGATTACTGCTGATGAACCTGCATTGGACCCTGTTACACCCGGTAACATCTGCTGGGTGGCTTTACTGATTCCTGTGGTTTGCTGGACTCTTTGGTGGCTGTAAGCTGGGCTGGTTCTGTTCCTGCTATAAAAATAACCAGATGGTCCTACTGGGTAGATTGAACTAGGTTCTTATCAAGCCCAACAGAAACAGTAGGTCATCACACCTCTCAGTAGCAACACTACCCACTATCTAATGTGAACCCTCTACACATGCCCTAAAATCACACAACCTATATCTATTTATTTATAAAACTCCTTCCATGGCAATGATGGTGTTAATAATTAAAATAAATAAATGTAGGGGAGTGATTACCTCTCAGCATATGCCCTCCTTTTTGTTGTCCTGACACTTCCTGTGTCATTGAACTGATCGCATTTCTAAAGCCGCAGTATAAAAATAAATGTACTCTAACCACATGCTGCGATGAGGACACAAAAACAGTTTCATTTGTGGGACAAAAATAATGATATAAATACTTGTACTTAATTGTATTATTCTCAGTGGTTTCTATTATTGTTTTTTTTACAAGATTGTGATAAATTAACACACAAAACATTACTTTTAAGATGTATTGCACTATTTTTAATTATATAAAATATATTATTAGGAATAATTAAAATTTTTAAGAAATATATCAGTAAAGCACAAAAGGTTATATTTTATTTGCTGAAAACATTAGAGTTTTAAAGCTCAAATTTTAAAATATGTTTGTACATGAACTTGATAATTTTTATTGACAGCAAATTACAAAATTGTTGAAATGTATTGTTCCACGGCATAGCAACTTTTGGAAATGTAATTTGCCTCTTAAAGGGTTATTTTAGGGGCTAGGGAAGACCCTCCATTCTAGTGTAAACAATAACTTATTTGTATTTGAGTTTACAATAGACTTATATAATTTAAATATTTTCAGATTATTTTAAACTTTTGAGGATGGGGACAAAAACACTAAGAGCCTCATTCAATTGCAAGGTCGCAACTCACGGTATACAGGTCGTATGTCTGCGGGCTTGAACTCTACTACAATTACAGAGCGATTCAATTGAACAAGCGCGCAAGTTATGGGCCAAAAGCTGAAACCGTAAATCATACAATCGTATGTAGCATTTCAGAGTGTGATCATGTTCAATCAAACAAGGCCGTAACTACCCATTTAGAAACAGCCAATAGAAAATGAGACCGCCATATTTACGGCAGTAAAACATGGAGGTTACATGTCAATCAATTAGTTTCGGGGTCCAATATTTGATCATACTGGCAAAACCGCGAAATACAAAATAATAAAAATGAATGCCAATACTGTTCTAGCCCATATGGGTGGCCTGATATGAATTAACTCATTGATTCCCAAGATCGATATAACCCCGAAATGACACATAAAAATAAATAATTTTTGATTTCCGATTTGCGGGCTTGAGACTATTGCAATTAATTCTAATGTTTATCATCGCTTTCCCCGTCGTTTACAGTGCAGTAGTGATTTTTATTTGCATTTACAGTGCTCCGGACATGTCTTTAACCCCCTTGGGAGTCCTATCTGGTACTTGCGGGCTTGCAGAATTGTAGCAATTAAATAGTGATTTGTGATTTTAGCCATCGTAACTCTTGCAGACGTGAAAGATCAAAGGCTTAGACGGGGTGTAAGTTACGGTTGTAACAACCGCAAGGATTTTCAGCACAAAGACGCCAACTGAATAGCACATTAGTTTACAGGATACATTACATGCGCCCGTAAGCTACAATTTCTCAATTGAATGAGGCTCTATATGTGGTAGTTCAGACAGCCATACAGCTCACTGCACTGTTTCCCTGAGCATATTAGCACACAGGAGGGAAAACAAAATGTCACTATCTATATTTAGTTAATTCTCTTTCAAAATCTTTTTTTTTTTTGTAGCTTTTAAAACATTTGTTAAATGCATGCTAATAAGTGTTGGACCACAGTGGCCCTTACACTTTAATATTTAATATCTGAGCAACAACTGATACATTCTGTTGTCTGGGAAATATTAAACCTAGAAGATTTAGTTATTCCCAATATTTTACAATATGATAATGCCATGCAGCTACCAACGAGTATTGAGTGGAATTGTAGTCAATGTAATAAAGCTTGGAATATATTTTATAAATAAATCACTTGCTGCACACTGGGGATATCACGAGGGTCTGCAATGTGCTGCGATGAGCGTGATGACCTTAGATCCAGAACCTCAGGTCATCAAGTGATTTACTATAGGTGACAGCCTAGGCTGGCACATCACAAACACCACCATCGGGGCCTACCATGGGCGTGCCAGGAACATGTTAGCGTGTCCAGCATTAAAAGCACCAGGCCATCTTTAGATCACTGAATTTAGTAAACGAGCTGAGAAATAACTCCTACTATAAATACAATTACAGTAAGCTCCCGGGCTTATATTAATTTTATTCATGCGTGGGGCATATAGTAAAGATATATGAACAATACAAGGGATCCTCAACACGTAATGTAGACGTTGGCAGGTTTTCCAAAAGTAACCTCCAACTAGCCCATGACAATGCCCTGGGGATGGGTATCTTTAAAAAAATTAACCTGGATGCCGTTGTTAACTAGGTGTCCTTAGGGTGCCCCATACCGTGGTGCGGTGGGAGGGAAAATAAAATATAGATTAAGTTACCTACTTACCTAGTCTCACCCCAGCCTCTACCTGCCCATGAAGGTGGGCCATTACTCCACCATTAGTTTAGTACAAACTTTTGGATTAATTTGGGGCATGAGCGTCCTGAAGGACATGCACACCATATGGCAAATGGGTAGGCTAAGAACCCTCTGCAAGCTGGACTTTTAGTGAAGGGGAGTATTACTTTTGGGCCCCTCTGCCCTCTAACATTGCAATTAGGACAGCAAAGCATGCTCAGTAGGGCCAGTGTAAGGGAATGTAATGTATAATATTTGTATAATATTTATACAGATATTTATTGTATATTTTATAAGATTGATATTTATGATAATTTGTTATTATGTTCCTAATTATATCTGATTATTTGTAATTAATGGATTTATTTTTCACATTTAATATCATAATGCTACAAAACACAGACTGAGCTTTAACCCATGTCTATTATTTGATATCCCCTTCTGGAAAGCTAACTTGTCATGGTTAAGGGGCCTGTGTACTGTGAGCTATACCATGTAGGGTCACCCAAGATGGGCAGTTCATAGCAGAGAGGTCAGACAAAATGTGGTCCACTAGAGAAGGAACTGGCCACCCACGCCAGTATCTTTGCAAAGATAACCCTATGGATAAGCATATAACGATATGGCACCGGATGATGAGCCCCTTAATTATTATTATTTTTATCTTTATTTATATCGCTCCAACATATTCCGTAGCGCTGTACAGGGGTTTAGTACATGGCAAAAAACAAACTTAACACCTTATAAAGAATGGAGGGCCCTGTTTTTGAGCATATAATCAAATGCACATAGTGTTTGTTTCCAAGACACGAACACACAATTAAAAACTCACAAACTTACAATCTAAGGGTTTAGGTGTGATACAAGAGGGTGACAAATACAAAATGGCAACGTGAATGCAATTTGTTTAGTCAATTGGAGGGGTCTGTGTGTTGTACTGTAGAGTGTGGGTGTAAGTTATTAAGCTGTAAAGTGTGCAGTTGTAATTATAAAGGCTGAAGGTGATATTTTTTAAATAGGTGTGTTTTTAGTAATTTTTTTAAGATTTTGAAGCAGGAAGATAGTCTAATGGAGCAAGGCAAGGAGTTCCAAATAGTAGGGGCAGCACGATAAAATTCTTGAAGACGGGAGTGAGATGAGGTGATGAGAGAGGAGGAAGAAGGTCGTTAGCAGAACGAAGGGGGCGGTTGGGAGAGTATTTTGAAACAAGAGCAGAGATATAAGGGGGTGCACTGTTGTTGAGGGCTTTATGTGTTAGGGTCATGATTTTAAATTTGATTCTGGAAAAACTATGGGAAGCCAGTGGAGTGATTGACAGAGAGGAGCTGCAGACACTGATCGTTTGGTATTGAAGATGAGTCTAGCGGAGGCGTTCATTATTGATTGGAGGGGAGACAGACGAGAGATGGGTAGGCCAGCAAGGAGTGAATTTGCAGTAGTCGAGTCGAGATATGATGAGAGAGTGTATTAGAATTTTAGCTGTGTCTTGTGTAAGATAATGACGAATTTTGGAGATGTTTTTTAGGTGAAACTGACAAGATTTTGTTATCGATTGGATGTGAGGAATAAAAGAGAGGGCGGGATCCAGTAGAACCCCAAGACAACGGGCCTGGGAGGTGGGAGTGATGATGGTGTTGTCAACAGTGAGAGATATTTGGGGAGTGGAAACTGTAGTAGAGGGTGGAAAGATTAGGAGTTCAGTCTTAGACATGTTGAGTTTGAGTTGACGGGTAGACATCCAGGAGGATATGCTAGAGAGGCAGTTGGAACCATGAGCTAGAAGAGAGGGGGATAGATCGGGTGCAGAGAGGTAGATTTGAGTATCATCTGCATAGAGATGATACTGAAATCCAAAGGATTTTATGAGGGTGCCAAGGGAGGAGGTGTAGATGGAGAAGACGAGGGGACCTAGGACAGAACCTTGGGGAACGCAAACAGGCAGAGGGAGAGTTGAAGAAGAGGTGCCAGAGAAGGAGACGCTAAATGTACGATCTTTTAGATAGGATGTGAACCATGAAAGAGCTGTGCCCTGGATGCCAAATGAGTGGAGAGTTTGGATTAGAAGAGGGTGGTCAACTGTGTCGAAGGCAGCAGAGAGATCCAGGAGAATTAGAATGGAGAAGTGACCCTTTGATTTGGCAGTTAGCAAGTCATTGGTGACTTTTCTGAGGGCTGTTTCTGTTGAGTGTTGGGCACGGAAACCAGATTGGAAGGGGTCAGGAAGGGAATTGGAAGAAATAAATTGGGTGAGGCGATTATAAACAAGCCGCTCAAGCAGTTTAGAAGCCAGGGGAAGTAGTGAGATAGGGCGGTAGTTGGAGGCAGAAGCTGGGTCAGATGAGGGCTTCTTGAGAATGGGTGTAATTATGGCATGTTTTAAGGAGGATGGAAACCTGCCAGTGTTTAGGGAGAGGTTGAAAAGATGTGTGAGAGCTGGGATAAGTGCGGTGGATAGGGGAGGGATTAGCTGTGAAGGAATAGGATCATGTGGACATGTTGTAAGGTGAGAGGTTGATAATAACGTAGATACTTCATCCTCGGTTACAGGGTCAAAGGAATCCATAGTGAAGGAGGGATTGGGGAAGGGTAAGGGTTGGGTGTTGTCGGCTTGTGGAAAGGATGGTGGGATAGGGCCAAGCTGGGAGAAAAGCTAATTTCGGATAGTTTCAATTTTAGTTTTAAAGTGGCTGGAAAATTCATCAGCAGTTAGACAGGAAGGGGCAGGAGGTGGGGGTGGCCAAAGGAGGGAGTTGAATGTAGCAAATAAACGTTTAGGGTTGGAGGACAGGTTTGATATTAGTGATGAGAAGTAGTGTTGTTTGGCAAGATTGAGGGCAGACAAGTAGGAGCGCAAGGTAAACTTATAGTGGAGAAAGTCTGCTGAAGTGCGAGATTTCCTCCACTGGAGGTTAGAGTAGCGTTGTACTGTGAAGTGGCGATGTCAGGCAGGCAAGGGTGGTGAGGGGGCTGAGAAGAGGTTTTAGTACATTTGACAATTGTTGTGGGTTGAGTGCTTGCAGGTTTCTGCGTGTTCTGGTGGCAGGATTTGAAGAAGGGTGGTGAGCGGAAGATGAGGTGAGGTTGCAAGTTAGCAGGTGGTTGTCAGATAGGGGAAGTGAGGAGATGTCAAGGTTGGAGATAGTGCAGAGATTAGTAAAAATAAGGTCAATGGAGTGTTTACCACTGTGAGTTGCGGAATCTGTCCATTGTGAGAGGCCAAGGGAAGAGGTAAGAGCAAGTAATTTTGCAGTTGTTGGGGAGGTGGCTGTGTCAGTGGCTATGTTGAAATCGCCAAGAATGAGGGAAGGTATATTGGAGGAGAGAAAGTGAGGGAGCCAGGCGGCAAAGTTGTCCAGAAATTGAGAGGGTGATCCAGGAGGGCGATAGATCACAGCTACACCCTTAAGTCAAAAATGTCTACCAAATTACTGAGGTGGAGCAGATGGGGAGTATAAGTCGCAACAGATTTAATTAAATGGTTGGGCCAAAGTCAAAAGGATACCTTGCTGTGGATATGTCTGGAGGGTAAAGGAAAGTCTACTGCTGCAATTCAGCATAGGAACCTGGAATGTTAGAATTATGCACCAAGGCGAACTGGACATGGTCAAACATGAGATGACAACATTAAATATTGATATCCTGGGATTTAGTGAACTCAAATGAACTAGAATGGCCTATTTCACATGAGACAACAACCAGATTTTCTACTGTGGTCAAGAATCCAGCAGATAAATGGAGAAGCCCTCATAGTCAAAGAGTGGCCAACGCAGTGCTAGGCTACAAACATGACAGACTGATTTCAACTTGAATTCAAGGCAAGCCATTTAATATCACAGTGATCCAAGTCTATGATCCAATCATGGATGCTGGAGAGGCTGAAGTTGTCCAGTTCTATGAAGACATTCAACACATCATAGATATGGAAAATATGTTACTCTTATCATAAGAGATTTAAGTGCTAAAGTAGGAAACCAAATGATACCTGGAATAATGGGCATGTCTGACCTTGAAGTATAGAATGAAGCAGTTCAGAGATTAGTAGAATTCTGTCAAGATAATTCTCTGATTATAGTAACCACCCTCTACCAACAGCCTCCGAAAGGATTCTACACACAGACATCACTAGATGGACAATATGCAAATTAGATTGACTATATACTTTATAGCCACAGATGGAGGAGCTCTATACAGTCAGAAAACACAAGATCTGGAAGTGACTGCGACTCAGACCAAAGTTCAGAATTAAACTGAAGAATTAAGGGGGAAATTATTATTATTGCACCAAGTAGATACAAAATAAATAATAATCACAATGAATATGCAGTGGAGGCTAGACATTGGGCCCTACTAAATTTCAAGGCCACAGTGGCCGTCGTATAGCCCTTTAGTCCACAGGCTTGGAATTTGCAGAAGTTATCTTGGGTCTGATGTAAGTAACATTGGCTGCTGACCTTTGTGTCCTCTCCTTATTAATGACTATTTGTCCCCTATTGCTGATATCAGGTTTATCCTTTACCATGTGCTAACACCTGTGTAGCTGATGGATGTCATAACAATGTTGTTGAACAATATCATATGAAGATAGTGCACCTTGACCACCGACGCTGATCATAGCTAAGCATTTATTGTGAGATGGAACATCATTATTAATGGTCATGGCCAGTGAGTTATCCAAAAACCTAGCTAAAAGTTAGTAATGCTTGCAAATGGGAATCAGGTGTATTATTACAGTTAAAATATGTATCACTGTACTGTACATACATGTTTCTTTGTTTTTTTTTTATTCTCCTCTGCCTTTTTTTTGACCACTTATTTTCAGATTTTTGTTTTGGGAACACATTATATGGGTGAAACTGGATTGGATTACACAGTCCAAAGGTTTTTGCATCTGTTTCATTGAGCAGATCTAGACAAGTTGTAAGTGTTATGCACATTAAAGGTTTCTTAAATGGAGTGATTTCTGATGATTCTTTTTTTTTACCAGATTCTGGTTGCAGCAGTGTAGTGACCAAATGTGACCCTGGTAGTTGCTTTGCATCATGATTATTCTAGACTATCACATTACCCCCTGTAGGTATCCCCTTTTTCCCACAAGCCTCTTGCTCTCCTACCCACTCCACACCCATGATAATAATGCACAGTCTTGTAAATTTCTGATTGTGCTCTGTGTATGAAATAAAGCTTTGTTATGCTGTTCTCACTGTGTCAGTGTAGTTTCAATGGTTGGGGTTTTGGGACATCCACATACATCACATATATGTCACATTCCTATATCAGTAAACTAATGAGCCCTAGTTACTATGCAATAGATTAATACATATAATAATAATAATTTGATGATATATCATATAATAATATATATATAATAATATATAATAATATAGGGTTAATACACATGACAGGTCCAATTTGTAATACTGTGGAGTATCAACATTCCCCTGAAGGGCTGATAACAATATGACAGGTGATAATGTGAATTGATTGATAGCACAACACTTAATGGGCTGTCACCAAATGATAATGGGTATACATCTGGGGACATGGCCACCAGCAATGGCATGGGACGCTCCAGGATGGGCATAGCAGAGATGAGGTGAGTTGGCTGTTACTCCACGTACCTCTGCACAGCCTCTGTGTGTGTTTGTGGCCCTTCCTGATGGGTTAGAGTAGATTAGTGTGGTGTATGTTCCCCTTCTGGATCGCTACCTTGTGGGGGAGAAGGAGCTTGTGTACTTCAAAAAAGTTGTGCGCTATACCATGTAGGGTCACTCTAGGTGGGCAGGTCATAGCAGAGAGGTCAGACAAATCGCAGTCCACTAGAGAAGGAACTGTCAACCCACACCAGTATCTTTGGCATGCAAACCTTGTGGATAAGCACAGACAGAGGCATAACTAAATGTGCTGCAGTCCATAGGGTCACAGGGTCCCGACACAACTGAAGGACTGAACAATCAAATATGGTACTTGATATATGTGATGTGGCGGTATAATTTGGCCACTATTTCTTTTCCCAATGTAGATGTGATGAGTGAGATGCATATGCAATTATATTTATATTTTAGGGTCCACATTACAGCCTATGGCAAGCATTTTCCTGTTTTTCTGTTGCAATTTAATCAGGTAGTGTGTCTTTAATTGCTTTCTGCATGTTGCAGCATGGCTTTTCATATTGGCATGTGCATGACCATTCCAACATATGATAAAATAAAAAAATATATAAATGCCTATTTTTTTTATTTGGGGATTGTTGTGCAAGTAATTGTAATGCCTTTCTTTGCTTTCCCCATATTTTAAAGTCCAGTGGTGTGTGTATATAGTATTTTACAGTGTTAAGGACTTGTCTGTAAACCCTTTGCGGGTCCTATTTGGAGCCCATAATATTTTTGCCTACATTTGCCTTTTTACGGGTTTAAACGCAAGTGCGTCTTTGAGGTATTTAATTGCGATTTGTGAGAGTAACATTTACAAGCTTGAAAGATCAAAGGCTTAGCTGGGAAGGATTTCTGATTTTGACAGCCGTAGGGTTTTTTCCTCCTGTAACCCACAGATCGTTTGTGGGTAGCTAAAAAGAGACCAATTTAATAGCTGTAACTTTGTGGGCTCCTTTACGGCTTCAGGAGCTACAAATAGGCAAATTTAATAGGGGCCATTGTATGAGTGAAGGGAGACGGACCCTGGGATGTCTTGCTAATAACAAGGCTGCAGGAGTTGTTGGAATCCCAGCTTAACAATTCAAAGTCCTACAAGATGATGCTGTGAAACTGTTGCTTGGATTATGTTAACAAATTTGGAAAACTCAACTGTGGACAATAGTCTGGAAACGATCAGTCTACATCCAAATCCCAAAAGAGGCAGTGCAAAAGAGTGCTCCAATTATCGAACAATTGCACTTATTTCAAATGCAAGCAAGGTAATGCTTAAGATCCTGCAAGCTTGGCTCCAACAATATATGGAGCTGGGGACTATCATGAGCCTGGTTTTGCGAAGTCAGAAACAGAAGAGATGAAATTGCTAATGCCCGCTGGATAACAGAGAAAGCAAGAGAGTACCAGAAAAGCATTTACTTCTGCTTCATAGATTATTCTAAAGCCTTTGACTGTGTGGATCACAACAAAATGTGGCATGTCCTTAAAGAGATGGGACTACCAGACCATATCATCCACCTCCTGAGAAATGTATATGTATACCAAGAAGCCAAGGTCAGATCCGAACATGAAACAACAAAATGGTTCAAGATTGGGGAAGGAGGGAAACAAGGTTTTATATTGTCACCTTATTTATTCAATTTGTGGATATATTATGATTTAGGCTGAACTGGATAAATCCAAAGCAAGAATCAACATTGCTAAGAGAAATATCATTAAAAGTCGGATATGCTGATGATACTACTTTGATGGCTGAAAGAGAGGGGGAACTAAAGGACCTATTGATGAGAATGAAAGAAGAGAGTGCACAAGTTGGCCAGCTGCTCAACGTTAATAAGACAAAGATCATGGCAAACGGCAATCTCACTTCCTGGCAAATAGACGGTGGGGGAAGTGGAGGCAGTGACAGATTTTATTTTTCTGGGCTCCAAGATCTCTGCAGATGGTGGACTGTAGCCATGAAAAAAACATGTTTGCTTCTGGGGAAGAAAGCTATGGCAAGAGTGCACAAGCTATTAAAAAGAAAAGATATTACACTATCAACAAAGGTCTGCATAGTTAGAACTATGATATCCCAAGGATGTGAGAGCTGGACCATAAAGAAGACTGAGTGCTGTAGAATTTACAATGCAAGAAGACTCAACCAATACTACAGAAAATTAAGCCAAATTGTTCACCGGAATATTTGATCATGAGCCTGAAGGTCAGATATTGTGTCCATAACATAAGAAGACAAAATTCCTTAGAGAAGACTCTGATGTAGAGATTGAAGGCACACTAAGAAGGGGGCGGCAGAGGTGGAGATGAATAGATGAGGTAATTGAAGCAATGAACATTAGCTTGTGGGAGCTCAGAGGAGAAGTGGCTGACAGATATGCCCGGTATGCTGATTGAATGATGAATCAACAAATTATTTGATATGTGGGAAAAAATATAATCCCATGCAGTGATATTGCATATGCAACTAGATGTGGCACAGAATAATTAATCCATCCTATCAATCATCAAGGTATTTATAGCCTTATTTCATTTATATTTTATCTTCTAATGGCTGGACAGAGTTACAAGAAATGATTCCATTACAAAAACTATTCAGCATTTCTGAAATGGGCTTGTGGCCAGAATTAGAATACACTATGTCTACACATTCAATTGCAAGCCCACAATTGCCTCTAACCCGTAATTGTGGGCTACATATTTTATAAACGTTTAGACACATACAGTTGTCGGTAACCCACAAGCCCTCTCACAGACTCCACATAGTTACATAGTTACATAGTATTTAAGGTTGAAAAAAGACTTTCAGTCCATCAAGTTCAACCTTTTTAGATCTCCTCTGATCTGCAATATGCGGATTAACTATTAATTAATTAAGCCGACAACACCCAACCCTTACCCTTCCCCAATCCCTCCTCCACTATGGATTCCTTTGACCCTGTAACCGAGGATGAAGTATCTACGTTATTATTAACCTCTCACCTTACAACATGTTCACATGATCCTATTCCTTCACAGCTAATCCCTCCCCTATCCACCGCACTTATCCCAGCTCTCACACATCTATTCAACCTCTCCCTAAACACTGGCAGGTTTCCATCCTCATTAAAACATGCCATAATTACACCCATTCTCAAGAACCCCTCATCTGACCCAGCTTCTGCCTCCAACTACCGCCCTATCTCACTACTTCCCCTGGCTTCTAAACTGCTTGAGCGGCTTGTTTACAATCGCCTCACTCAATTTATTTCTTCCAATTCCCTTCTTGACCCCTTCCAATCTGGTTTCCGTGCCCAACATTCAACAGAAACAGCCCTCACAAAAGTCACCAATGACTTGCTAACTGCCAAATCAAAGGGTCACTTCTCAATTCTAATTCTCCTGGATCTTTCTGCTGCCTTCGACACAGTTGACCACCCTCTCCTAATCCAAACTCTCGGCTCATTTGGCATCCAGGGCACAGCTCTTTCATGGTTCACATCCTATCTAAAAGAACGTACATTTAGCGTCTTCTTCCCTGGCACCTCTTCTTCACCTCTCCCTCTGTCTGTTGGCGTTCCCCAAGGTTCTGTCCTAGGTCCCCTCTTCTTCTCCATCTACACCTCCTCCCTTGGCACCCTCATAAAATCCTTTGGATTTCAGTATCATCTCTATGCAGATGATACTCAAATCTACCTCTCTGCACCCAATCTATCCCCCTCTCTTCTAGCTCATGTTTCCAACTGCCTCTCTAGCATATCCTCCTGGATGTCTACCCGTCAACTCAAACTCAACATGTCTAAGACTGAACTCCTAATCTTTCCACCCTCTACTACAGCTTCCACTCCACAAATATCTCTCACTGTTGACAACATCATCATCACTCCCACCTCCGTTGTCTTGGGGTTCTACTGGATCCCGCCCTCTCTTTTATTCCTCACATCCAATCGATAACAAAATCTTTTCAGTTTCACCTAAAAAACATCTCCAAAATTCGTCATTATCTTACACAAGACACAGCTAAAAGTCTAATACACTCTCTCATCATATCTCGACTCGACTACTGCAATTCACTCCTTGCTGGCCTACCCATCTCTCGTCTGTCTCCCCTTCAATCCATAATGAACGCCTCCACTAGACTCATCTTCAATACCAAACGATCAGTGTCTGCAGCTCCTCTCTGTCAATCACTCCACTGGCTTCCCATAGCTTCCTGAATCACATTTAAAATCTTGACCCTAACACATAAAGCCCTCAACAACAGTGCACCCCCTTATATCTCTGCTCTTGTTTCAAAATACTCTCCCAACTGCCCACTTCATTCTGCTAACGACCTTCTTCTTTCCTCCTCTCTCATCACCTCCTCTCACTCCCGTCTTCAAGACTTTTCTCGTGCTGCCCCTACTATTTGGAACTCCTTGCCTCGCTCCATTAGATTATCTTCCTGCCCCAAAACCTTAAAAAAATTACTTAAAACACACCTATTTAAAAAATCATATCACCTTCAGCCTTTATAATTGCAACTGCACACTCCACAGCATAATAACACTCACACCCACAATCTACAGTACAACATACAGACCCATCCAATTGACTAAACAAATTGCATTCACGTTGCCATTTTGTATTTGTCACCCTCTTGTATCACACCTAAACCCTTAGATTGTACGTTTGCGAGTTTTCAATTGTGTGTCCGTTTCTTGGAAACAAGCTCTATGTACATTTGATTATATGCTCAAAAACAGGGCCCTCCATTCTTTATAAGGTGTTAAGTTTGTTTTTTGCATTGTACAATGCGACTGTACAGCGCTACGGAATATCTTGGCGCGATATAAATAAAGACAATAATAAAAATAAAAATAAATAATAATAATAGTTGTATAAACCACAAAAAAAATCAATTCCCTCCTGATCCCAGACACCGGTGACTGGAGGTCACCACCTCCTCTGGTAGAGAATTCCACAGATTAACCACCCTTACTGTGAAGAACCATTTTCTTTCTTTAAGGTGTAATCTTTTTTACTTCTAACCTCAAGGGATGTCCTCGTGTCAGTTGAAAATCTCTTGGCACAAAAAGCTTCCTTGACATCTTTATACTGACCCTGGATGTATTTATATAGGGTAATCATATGTCCTCTTAGACGCCTTTTTTCTAGAGAAAATAGGTTTAATTTGGTTAGTCTTTCTTCATAACTTAGCCCTACATTCCCCTTATTAGTTTTGTTGCCCTCCTCTGTACCTTTTCCAGCTCTAAAATGTCCTTTTTATGAAGTGGTGCCCAAAATTGTCCTCCATATTCCAAATGGGAGCGTAATTGGGATTTGTATAGTGGTAGAATTATATTTGCTTCCCTGGCTTCTATACTCTTCTTAATACATGCTAATATTTTATTTGCCTTTGCAGCTGCTGCTTGGCTTTGAGCACTGTTACCTAGGTGGTTGTCCACAAGCACTCACAAATTCAATATCTGATACCCCTAGATTTGCTCCATTAAGATTATAAATTGCATGGCTATTTTTCCTTCCCAGATGCATAACTTTACATTTATTCGTATTAAATCTCATCTGCCATTTAGATGCCCATTCCTCAATTTTATGTAAATCCCTTTGGAGGGAAAGCACTTCACCATCTGATTTAATTACCTTGCACAACTTTGTGTCACCAGCGAAAATGGAGACACCACACTCGAAGCCTATCTCTAAGTCATTAATAAATATGTTAAAAAGGAGAGGACCTAATACTGAACCCTGAGGAACCCCACTTACCACATTAGTCCAATCGGAGTTTGTTCCATTAACAACAACCCTTTGCTTCCTGTCTTTTAGCCAGCGCTCAATCAATGAGCAGATATTTACTGCAATTCCTGTATCTCTTAGTTTGCACAATAGTCTCCCATGTGGCACTGTATGAAAAGCCTTTGCAAAATCCAAAAAGACTACATCCACTGAGTTGCCTTGATCCAGGTTCCTACTAACCTCCTCATAGAAACTAATTAGATTTGTTTGACATGACCTATACCTCATAAATCCATGTTTACTCCTACTTATAATCCTGTTCAAATAGACATATTCTTGTATATTATCACTTATTAACCCTTTTAAAAGCTTTCCCACTACAGAAGTGAGGCTCACTGGTCTATAATTCCCCGTATTTGCTCTTGCTCCCTTTTTAAATATAGGTATCACATCAGCTTTTCTCCAGTCATCTGGTAGAGACCCTGTGTTGAGTGAATCTTGAAAAATTAAATATAATGGTTTGGTTATTACAGAACCCAGTTCCCTCAGTACCTGTGGATGTATTCCATCAGGACCCGGGGCTTTATTAACATTTATTTTTTCCAACCTCTTTTGGATTACTTCCTGTGTTAACCAATTATTTGGCAAAGGTAGTGTAGCCCCATTATGTTGCAGTGTCCCAACCACTGGTACCTCCCTTGTGTATACCGAAGAAAGGAACCTATTAAGCTCATCTGCCTTTTCCTGGTCACTAATTATCAGATGGCCTGTGTCACATTGTAATGTTCCTATAGCTTCCTTCCTCGCCTTCTTCCCATTAATATACTTAAAAAATATTTTAGGGTTAGTCTTACTCTCTTTTGCAATTCATTTTTCATTTTCTATTTCAGCCAGTTTAATTGCGCTTTTGCAAGCCTTGTTGATTTCCTTGTATTAGGAACTGCTGATCTCATTTATCCAGTTTATTTCAGGGTAATTAAAATCTCCCATTATTAGAACTTGCCCGTGCTTAGCTGCATTTTCAATCTGTAACAATAATTCTATTTCCTCACTTTCAGCTATGTTTGGGGGTTTATAGCATACTCCTACTAATATTCTTTTGGAATTTGCTGCTCCGCTATTTAACTCTACCCACAAACATTCAGCTTTGTCACTAGGTCCACCATAAATATCTTCTCTGACTATAGGCTTAAATTCAGGCTTGACATACAGACAAATCCCTCCTACTCGTTTACCATTGCCTCTATCTTTCCTAAATAGGTTATAGCCATCCAGATTAACAGTCTAGTCATGAGATTTATCCCACCACGTTTCGGTAATGCCTTAAATCCCATTTTTCATTAATTGCTAATAATTCTAACTCTCCCATTTTTTCCTGGCAAGCTTCTGGCATTAGCAAGCATACACCTTATGTTATTAGTCTGTAGTTCTGAAGTGCCTGCCACTGTACTTGAATTACTTAGTACTACCTCCCTATTGACTATACTACCCCTCCCCCATCTCCTCCCCTATGAATTGTTAATTCACCCCTTATACCATCTATACTTTCTACCCCATTACTTATATCTAGTCCCTCCTCCCCACCTACTAGTTTAAAAACTCCTCCAGCCTTTCTACCATCCTATCCCCTAGTACAAAAGCTCCCTCATCATTAAGGTGCAATCCATCCCTACTGTAGAGATTGCACCAAAGTGAGAAGTCAGCCCAGTGCTATAAAAACCCAAACCCCTCCTTAGTGCACCACATATTTAGCCACACATTAACCTCCCTAAGCTCCTTCTGCCTCCCTGGGCTAGCACGTGGCACTGGTAGTATCTCAGAAAATACTACCTTGGAGGTCCTTGCCTTCAGCTTATTACCTAGTTCTCTAAAATCATTCTTTAGGACACTCCATCTTGCACTAACTTTGTCATTGGTACCAATATGTACCAAGACCGCCGGTTCATTTCCAGCCCCTCACAATAATTTGTCTACCCGATCCACAACATGACGAACCCGAGCACCTGAGAGACAACAAACTGTTCGATTGCTGGGATCTGGGTGACAAATTACCCTGTCTACCTTCCTAATAATAGAGTTCCCTACAACCAAAATCTGTCTGTTGCTCTGCCTATTGTGCCGGCTGTTAGAGGGAACAGCTCTATCTGGCATTGCCATTCCTGAATGGACATTGGCAACAGTTTCACTCAATCTGGCAAATCTGTTGGATTTTGCCAACTCAGAACTGACCTGCCTCCCCCTTGTAACTTTAACCCAGCTACCTCCCTGGACATCCTCACTAGCCCCAGCTCCTCCCTCCATGCTAGGCCCAGCTAAACTGTGCTCAGTGAGCACCAACCCCCTTTCCAGTGGAGCAATATCACTAAGTGCTGCAATTCTCCTCTCCAGGTCTCCAATTTGAGCTTCCAGAGAGGCCACATGCTCACACCTGTCACAGAGGTATAGACCCTGGATCATCTGTTCCAGTATTGCATACATATGACAGGATGTACACTGAGTGAGGTTGCCACTGGACTGACTCATAATTATTATTATTGTCTACAAAATTTTAGTGGGAAAAATAAAGAATATAAAATAATATATTTGTATAAAGTTTTCCTCCTTTGCACTATAAATCTGCCCTCCCTTTTCTTTGAAGTCCCTCCTTTTATTTAAACTCCTACACTTTTACCAGAATTGTTTTATTGCATATTTGTGGGTTTGAGACTGCTGTGCAATTATTGTAATGTCTTTCATTGCCTTCCCATGCTTTTAAAATACATTAGTGTATTTTAAATTGCTGCTGCAGCTGTGATAAGTGTTTGAAAAAGCCCTTGCGAGTCCTATTTACTACTCGTAACACATCTCTAGTAGACTGTGATTTGTCTGACCTCTCTGCTATCATCTGCCCACCTACACAGGCCCTACATGGTATAGCTCACAGCTTCATTCAGGTTCACAAGCCCGTTCACCACTACCACTTTGCAATCCACAAGGGGACCAGGGGAACATACACCACACGAATCTACTCTAACACATTAGTAGGGACCTCAAAAACTCACCTACATCAGGGGTAATCTCTGCTACGCTCAGCCTGGAAAGTCCCACGCCATTGCTGATGGCCATGTGCCAAGGTGTATAGCCATTCCCATTTGGTGATCTCCCATTATGTTTTGCTATTCATCAATTTACATTAGTGTAATGTATGTTCCCCTGGTCCCCTTCTGGATTGCTAAGTGGTGGTGGTGGGGGCTTGTGGATCTGAATGAAGCTGTGAGCTATACCATGTAGGGCCACTGTAGCTGGGCACGTCATAGCAGAGAGGTCAGACAAATCCCAGTCCACTAGGGAAGGAGCTGGCAACGCACTCCAGTATTACCTGGCTAATGCATGACTAAAAAAGTAATGCAGTGCAAAGGGTTTGGGGTTTTTAGAGCACTGGGCTGACTTCTCACTTGGGTACAATCTCTATAGCAGGGATGGATTGCACCTTAATGATGAGGGAGCTTTTGCTCTAGGGGATAGGATGGTAGAACGGCTGGGGCAGTTTATAAACTTGTAGGTGGGGGAAGAGACTATATAGAAGTATTGGGGTAAATAGGGTAGAGAGGGAAAGGGATTAATTAGTTACCCATGGGGGAGGAGAAGGGGGAGGGTTACAATAGAAAGTAGGGAGGTATTAATAGGGGCCTCAAATACAGTGGCAGGCACTTCACAACGGCAGAGCCATAGCAACATAAAGTGTATGATTGCTAACGCAAGAAGTTTCCATGGGAAAATGGATGAGCTAGAAATATTAGAAGTACAAGAAAAATGGGGCTTAATAGGCATTACGGAAACATGGTGGGATGAATCTCATGACTGGACTGTTAATCTGGATGGTTATAACCTATTTAGGAAAGATAGGGGAAATGGTAAAAGAGGAGGAGGGATCTGTCTGTATGTTAAGCCTGAATTTAAGCCTATAGTCAGATAAGATATTTATGCTGGCACTAACGGCATCATTGAATCTTTGTGGGTTGAGCAAAATAGTGGAGGAGCTAATTCTAAACGCATATTGGTGGGAGTATGCTATAAACCCCCAAATATAGCTGAAAGTGAGGAAATACAATTATTGTTACAGATTAGAAATGCAGCTAAGCATGGGCAAGTTCTAATAATGGGAGATTTTAATTACCCTGAAATAAACTGGATAAATGAGACCAGCAGCTTAGCTAAGGGGAGCAGGTTCTTGAGTACACTCAGGGATCATTATCTGGCCCAGGTAATACAAGAACCTACTAGAAATGGGGCCATCGTGGATTTAGCCATCACAAGTAATATTTATATAATATCAAATGTAAAAATAGGGGAACCCTTGGGGAACAGTGATCACAACACAGTCTCATTTGAGATTGAATACAAAAAACAGAGTTGTAAGGGGCCAACAAAAACTCTAAATTTTAAAAGGGCTAACTTTAATGGGCTAAGGGCAGCAATACAACATATAGACTGGGACAAAGAACTGACGGGAAAAAATACTGAAAATAAATGGACAACATTCAAATCCTTACTAAATAAGCATACTCATCGGCATATACCAAGTGGAAATAAAATGAATAGGAGTAAATCACATCCCATGTGGCTTAACAATGACTTAAAGATCATGATGAGGAAAAATAAATATGCATTTAAATTATACAAGAAGGAGGGAACAGAGGCAGCTTTATGTGATTATAAGGAAATAAACAAGTCTTGCAAAAGGGCTATTAGACTGGCTAAAATAGAAAATGAGAAGTCAGTTGCAATGGAAAGTAAGACTAACCCTAAAATATTTTTTAAATATATTAATTAGAAAAAGGCCAGAAAGGAATCGATAGGACCATTACAATGTGACACAGGCCATCTGATAATTAGTGACCAGGAAAAGGCAGATGAGCTAAATAGGTTCTTTACACAAGGGAGGTACCAGGGGTTGGGACACCGCAACATAATGGGGCTACACTACCTTCACTAAATAATTGGTTAACACAGGAAAAAATCCAAAAGAGGTTGGAGAAAATAAATATTAATAACACCCCAGGTCCTGATGGAATACATCCAAGGGTACTAAGGGAGCTGGGTTCTGTAATAGCCAAACCATTATATCTAATCTTTCAAGACTCACTCACTACAGGGTCTCTACCAGACGACTGGAGAAAAGCAGAGGTGATACCTATATTTAAGAAGGGATCTAGAGCAAATCCGGGGAATTATAGACCAGTGAGCCTCACTTCTGTAGTTGGAAAGCTTTTAGAAGGGTTAATAAGGGACATAATACAAGAATATGTCTATTTGAACAGGATCATAGGAAGCAGTCAACACAGATTTATGAAGGATAGGTCGTGTCAGACCAATCTAATTAGTTTTTATGAGGAGTGTAGTCGGAACTTGGATCAGGGCAACTCAGTGGATGTAGTCTTTTTAGATTTTTCAAAGGCATTTGATACAGTGCCACATGGAAGACTAGTGAGCAAACTAAGGGATACAGGAATTGCAGTAAAAATCTGCCCATGGATCGAGAGCTGGCTAAAAGACAGGAAGCAAAGGGTTGTTGTGAATGGAACATACTCCGATTGGTCTAATGTGGTAAGTGGGGTTCCTCAAGGTTCAGTATTAGGTCCTCTCCTTTTTAACATATTTATTAATGACATTGAAGTAGGACTCGAATGTAGTGTCTCCATTTTTGCTGATGACACTAAGTTGTGCAAGGTAATAAAATCAGATAATTATGTACTTTCCCTACAAAAGGATTTGCATAAATTAGAGAAATGGGTGACTAAATGGCAGATGAGATTTAATACAAATAAATGTAAGGTTATGCATTTGGAAGGAACAATAGCCATGCTATCTATAATCTTAATGGAGCAAATCTAGGGGTATCAGATATTGAAAGGGATTTGGGAGTACTAGTGGACAACCACCTAGGTAACAGCGCTCAAAGCCGAACAGCGGCTGCAAAGGCAAATAAAATATTAGCATGTATTAGGAAGGATATAGAAGCCAGGGAAGAAGATATAATTCTGCCACTATACAAATCTCTAGTACGCCCTCATTTGGAATATGGAGTACAATTTTGGGCACCACCTTATAAAAAGACATTTTAGAGCTGGAAAAAGTACAGAGAAGGGCTACAAAACTAATAAGGGGAATGAAGGGGCTAAGTTATGAAGAAAGACTAACAAAATTAAACTATTTTCGCTAGAAAAAAGGCGTCTAAGAGGAGATATGATTACGTTATATAAATACATCCAGGATCAATATAAGGCTTTGTCAAGTGAACTTTTTGTAGCAAGAGATTTTCAACTGACAAGAGGACATCCTTTGAGGTTAGAGGAAAAAAGATTTCACCTTAAACAAAGAAAAGGGTTCTTCACAGTTAGGGTGGTTAAACTGTGGAATTCTCTACCAAAGGAGGTGGTGACAGCGAATTCGATAGACAACTTCAAAAAGGGGTTAGATATATTTTTGAATAAAGAGGGCATTCAAGGCTATCCTAGATAACTAGCAAAGGAATATTGATCCAGGGAGAAATTTGATCTCCAGTTTCTGGGGTCAGGAAGGAATTTTGCTTTTTTTCCCTTTATGAGACAATTGGCAAAGTGTCAATGTTTTTTTTTTCTGTTTGCCTTCCTCTGGATCAAATAACAATTAACAATTAATAATAAATAGTCCACATTAAAAAGATCAATAGAGATCTAAAAAGGTTGAACTTGATGGACTAACTCTGTATTCATCCTCCAATACTATACTATTAATAATTATTTAATCAATAATTTAATTAACAACTAATCTGCATATTGCAGATCAGAGGAGATCTTAACAGGTTGAACTTGATGGACTGAAAGTCTTTTTTCAACCTTAATTACTATGTAACTATGTAACTATATTGTTAGCAGGCCCTCAGGGGAATGTTCATACTTCACAGTATCACATATTGGACTTTGCATTTGTATTAACCCTTTATTTTGATTATATATGTTATATATTATTATATGATATCTAATGCTGTTGCATAGTAACTAGGGCTCATTAGTTTACTGATACAGGAATTTGACACTAATGTGATGCATGTGGATGTCCCATAACCCCAACCATTGAAAACACACTGACACAGTTAGAACAGTATAACAAAGCTTTATTTCATACACAGACCACAATCAGAAATGGTCAAGACTGTGCATTAATATCATGGGTGAGGTGTGGGCGGATCCCGGGAGAGCAAGAGGCTTGTGGGAAAAAGGTGATACGTACAGGGGGTAATGTCATAGTCTAGAATAAGCATGATGCATAGCACCTACCAGGGTCACAACTTGTGGTCACTACACCGCTGCAACTGACATCTGATGAAAAAAAGGATCATCAGAAATCACTACATTTAACTTGTCTGGATCTGCTCAATGAAACAGATGATCCAACCTCTGGACTGTGTAATCCAATCCAGTTTCACACATACAGTGTGGTGACAAAAACAAACAAAAAAGTGGTCAAAAATAAAAAATCAACATGCACGTACAGTACAGTGCTAAATACTGTACCAATATACCAACTCACCTGATTCCCATCTGCAAGCATTACTAACTATTAGCTAGGTCTCTGGATAATCAGAAATATGTGAAAATAACCATTAGCATAGATAGGACACAAAGGTCAGCAGCCAGATTCACTGTTATTTACATCAGACCCAAGGGTCTGTTCTCAGACCGATATTGAAGTCAGGATCACATGCGTCACTAGTGCATATATTAATGCTGGCTGTCATTAACTGTCATTGGCTGTCATTGCAAGTCCACCTTCATAGAAGTATTAGTCTACATGTAAGCTAACAACAATCATGTCTTAGATATCTGGCTATATGATAGCTTTAAGACTGTAGGAGCTACATGTCATTGGAGGAATGCCTACCTGAGAGGCACTGGGAAAACCTTACACCTCATACATTTCATTCACAATGCTTGCAGATGCAGAAGATGCCTTCATGGACTTAAATTGTACCAAAAAAAAAAAAAAAAAAAGACAAAATCTGCAAAATAAGGCCTTAAAAATCATAGGGACTGCAGCATCTCTTCTCAACAGCATTCCTCAGTGACCATCAATTGGTGACTTTTTCAACAGAACCCTACAGTCCACTGAGAAGAGGATCATAGACCATATGATGGGAGGTAGCCATCTGCATACAAAATATCACTATCACATAGGCCAAGATCCAAGACTCTGTAGCCAGGCTAGATTAGGTTAACATTGGGACCAATAGATTGTCACTGACGAGTGATGTGGAGACAGCACAAACATACGTGCAGCACCTATATCCTCCTCCGCCTAGGCACAGGGCCCACATCCCCCTTGGCCAAAGCGGCAAGGGGAGCCAACCCCCCGGGAGGCAGCGGCACCTGCAATGGTGGAGGCATGGTGGGAGGAGAGGAGGGGGAGGGCTGCGGGTGGCTGGGGGATGCCTCCGGTGGAGGAGATGGGGCTGGGGACCAGAACTCTTTGCATGGCCTCTGAGGTCACTCCTTGGAATACTCTCTGGTCTGTCCTAATCCTGAGCAGTACGGCCAGGTAGGATTCAGTTATCAGATGATGCCTCTTCTCCTCCCTATTGCCTTTGCCAGGCTGTGCATTACCTCTACATGATTGGCGTAAATGCTGGCCTTATCCCCCAAGGCAACGCTACCTGCTGTCGCATGAGGGCCAGCATCCCGGCCTGCGCAGCCTGGCCTGATGTGGGGGATGAAAGCCTGTGTGGCGTAGCCAGGTGAGGAGGTGGCAGTGTTTGAGCTGGGATGGTCTGGGGCCCAGCTGGAGCCTAGGGCTAAACTGGCGGTGGTGTGGGTGGGTGGTGATGGCGGCCAGTCCAGCGCACTGCTGTGGTGGTGGGTTTTTTTTGGCTGGCTGCTGGCATCATCATTGCTCCAGTGTTAGGGCCTTGGCGAGATGCTCAGTCCTTGGAGGAGGGGGAAAATGGGGTTGAAACCCGGCAGTGCTGTCGGTGACCCTGCTGGTGACCACACTAGCCACATGACATCCTCCTCCTCCAAGCCAGGGCTCTCGGGACATCTTTCTTCCTCCTCCCCCTGCACCGTGTTCTGCTGGGTGGGGGCTTGCTCCTCCACTTCCTGCTCCAATGGAGCCGAAGCCCACACCTCTGTCTCGCCACTGGACCCAGACCTCCTTGATGCTGAAAGAAAGTAAAGAGAGGTATATGTCATGAGTATGGTGAATAGTACATTGTTTTGTGTGCATTCCTAACTATCTGACATTTAGACTTGAACCTGGATGATACTCTAATTGCAACTCAGATTAGCTATCATTTGCTAGATGATCTATTCTTTGGCTCTTGGTCTTGATCGTTCTTGTCTCCTAACGCTATCTTGATTCTGGCTGTGGTCAATACATGGACTATGTATTGGTTGATTAAAGTTGTTGTGCCTAGGAATAACAGATTTGTCAGCTTCATGGATTTAATGACGCATCCATCTATCCTTTGTTAATTCCTTGGAGCTGACATGTCAGTGTCCTTGTTGGTCATCATGTTCATGGGTAGTGTGTGTGTGTGATGTACATGTGGTGGCATTTTGGTGTATGTCATATTCACCTGACACGGAGGCTGGGTCCTGCTGGGCCACCAGGCCTGAAGCTCCAGTAGCGAGCAACTGTCTCAGAAAGTCCTTGGCGACCCTCTCCCACTCATTATAGGTAACAGTCACATTCTTGTCCTCCTTAGCCATCATTCTCCTCACCTTGGCCCTGATGTCATGAAACCGGTTCTTGACGGATCTCACATCCCTTGACGGTGTGCCTTCTGCTGTCACCTCAGCGGCTACCTTCTTCTATGCCTAGGCCCTGGCTTAACTTCCCTCCCCCTGCAAGAATCGTGGGACGGCCACAGATAGCACAGAGGAGGACCACATTCTCCCGGTGGGAGTAATTGTGGGCCCTGTGCATGCCCTTAGCCTCTTGCCCTCCCAACTGCTGATGGGGACCCTTGCCTCCCTGACCTGTTCCTGAGGCATGTTCGTTTCCCAAACTACCACCCACCTGGGATCAGGCCCCTTCCCCTCTGTCCCTCTCCTAAGTGTGCCTGGTGCTAGGGACACCCTGCCACCAACCACCTACTCCTCTATACGCCCCTCTTCCTCCTGCTTCTCCTCTGCCTCCTCCTCCTCTGCCTTCTCCTCCACATCCTCCTCCACCTCCCTTTCCTCTCCACCACCACTCCTCTCCTCTTTCCCACCACACCTCTCCTCCTCCCCACCACTACTCCCCATGGCCACCTCTCTCTCATCTCTCTCCTCCTCACCTCTCCTCCTCCTCCCCACCTCTCCTCTGGTACCCCTCCTCTCTCCTCCCTCAATCTCAATCCCAAAAATAATAGAATGATAAATAAAAATAAGTGTAACTCTTAATATATGAAGGGAAAAAAATGTGTGTATTATGTTGTGGATGGGGTGTGGGGTATGGGATGGTGGGCGGGAAGTGTATGGAGTGACCTAGCTCTATATGTCTCTATGTGTTTTCTTTAAATTATGTGTATTGCAAATATGTGTAATCTGTAAAGATGTGTAATCAAGGATTGAGTGTAAAATATTAAATAGTAGAAGATAAATGTACAAAACCGCAAATTACTGCTCTGAAATAACTCCTGCTCTCTCTCTCACTTTCCAAAACCACCAACTTCTGGACCTGCATGATACTTCAAAAGAAAATACAACACAGTAAACGCATGGGCGGGTGGAAAGCAAATGTATAATCTCCCTCTGTCAATCATCTGTGGCTAGACCGCTTTCTATTGGCTGAAAGGCTGTGTCGCACTACGTTATACCGCGATTGGATTGTAACAGCCTGATCACATCTTGGACAGCCCCTTAACAGTTTGTCGCCAGAGAGGGTTTTACTGGCTTATGGCTTCGGCCCGTAACTCAAGCCCATGCTCAATTAAATAGCATCGCAACCGGAGACGAACGGGAGCCCGCAACACAAACGCAAACATTCGGCCATCTGCCATCTATTTGCGGACTTGGAATTGCAAGCTAGAGCTACTGGTATAATAGAATATTGATTTTGTGTAGCTTTAATTATTTAGCGCTCGTAAATCTTGAGCTATGCTAAAGCCAATGGAGTTCTAAGGCTGGTTTTGGCTGGCCCATAGTGATTGTGGGCGGTGAACTCGTAGTTGGAATGCGAGTTACTAAATGTAGTCAATTGAATATTTGAGCTGCTTTACGAGTTCAAGTAAATGTGATTTAGCCAATTGAATGAGGCCCAAAGTCGCTTCTGTACAATGTGGGCTATTGTTTGGTCACATTTCCTATGGAACTTTCTCTGGGTTTAATACATAAAATAGACATCACCTGTGACATGTTCATCACCCACAGCCTATTTTAGATTTATTTATTTGGCACACACTTGATGTGAAACCACAAATAGATTTAAAGGAAATGGGCAATTATTTTATTCTATGCCGATTATTTTATTCTATGAATATTCTTAAAAAAGTAGAATTAATACATTGCGTTTCTATGCCCTTACATGGATCCGACAGATAATATTTTAATAACAATCAATTGCAGTTATATTTAATTATATGTGTAGGTCTCACTTCTGAAATAACAAGACCATTGCTCTTTAACAACATTTTTAATTTTCCTTTTATTAATTTCTCACAACATAATCTTTTACCAATGTTTATCACAGCTAATTATTATTATTAGAACAATATTTATTTAAGTTTGTTTTAAATATTACAAATATTTTTGATTGGCGTTACAGAATATTTTGGCGCATTACAAATAAATGATATGTGTGTGGGCGGATCCCGGGAGAGCAAGAGGCTTGTGGGAAAAAGGTGATACGTACAGGGGGTAATGTCATAGTCTAGAATAAGCATGATGCATAGCACCTACCAGGGTCACAACTTGTGGTCACTACACCGCTGCAACTGACATCTGATGAAAAAAAGGATCATCAGAAATCACTACATTTAACTTGTCTGGATCTGCTCAATGAAACAGATGATCCAACCTCTGGACTGTGTAATCCAATCCAGTTTCACACATACAGTGTGGTGACAAAAACAAACAAAAAAAGTGGTCAAAAATAAAAAATCAACATGCACGTACAGTACAGTGCTAAATACTGTACCAATATACCAACTCACCTGATTCCCATCTGCAAGCATTACTAACTATTAGCTAGGTCTCTGGATAATCAGAAATATGTGAAAATAACCATTAGCACAGATAGGACACAAAGGTCAGCAGCCAGATTCACTGTTACTTACATCAGACCCAAGGGTCTGTTCTCAGATCGATATTGAAGTCAGGATCACATGCGTCACTAGTGCATATATTAATGCTGGCTGTCATTAACTGTCATTGGCTGTCATTGCAAGTCCACCTTCATAGAAGTATTAGTCTACATGTAAGCTAACAACAATCATGTCTTAGATATCTGGCTATATGATAGCTTTAAGACTGTAGGAGCTACATGTCATTGGAGGAATGCCTACCTGAGAGGCACTGGGAAAACCTTACACCTCATACATTTCATTCACAATGCTTGCAGATGCAGAAGATGCCTTCATGGACTTAAATTGTACCAAAAAAAAAAAAAAAAAAGACAAAATCTGCAAAATAAGGCCTTAAAAATCATAGGGACTGCAGCATCTCTTCTCAACAGCATTCCTCAGTGACCATCAATTGGTGACTTTTTCAACAGAACCCTACAGTCCACTGAGAAGAGGATCATAGACCATATGATGGGAGGTAGCCATCTGCATACAAAATATTACTATCACATAGGCCAAGATCCAAGACTCTGTAGCCAGGCTAGATTAGGTTAACATTGGGACCAATAGATTGTCACTGACGAGTGCTGTGGAGACAGCACAAACATACGTGCAGCACCTATATCCTCCTCCGCCTAGGCACAGGGCCCACATCCCCCTTGGCCAAAGCGGCAAGGGGAGCCAACCCCCTGGGAGGCAGCGGCACCTGCAATGGTGGAGGCATGGTGGGAGGAGAGGAGGGGGAGGGCTGCGGGTGGCTGGGGGATGCCTCCGGTGGAGGAGATGGGGCTGGGGACCAGAACTCTTTGCATGGCCTCTGAGGTCACTCCTTGGAATACTCTCTGGTCTGTCCTAATCCTGAGCAGTACGGCCAGGTAGGATTCAGTTATCAGATGATGCCTCTTCTCCTCCCTATTGCCTTTGCCAGGCTGTGCATTACCTCTACATGATTGGCGTAAATGCTGGCCTTATCCCCCAAGGCAACGCTACCTGCTGTCGCATGAGGGCCAGCATCCCGGCCTGCGCAGCCTGGCCTGATGTGGGGGATGAAAGCCTGTGTGGCGTAGCCAGGTGAGGAGGTGGCAGTGTTTGAGCTGGGATGGTCTGGGGCCCAGCTGGAGCCTAGGGCTAAACTGGCGGTGGTGTGGGTGGGTGGTGATGGCGGCCAGTCCAGCGCACTGCTGTGGTTTTGGGGTATTTTTTTCGGCTGGCTGCTGGCATCATCATTGCTCCATTGTCAGGGCCTTTGCGAGATCATCAGTCCTTGGAGGAGGGGGATAATGGGGTTGAAACCCGGCAGTGCTGTCGGTGACCCTGCTGGTGACCACACTAGCCACATGACATCCTCCTCCTCCAAGCCAGGGCTCTTGGGACATCTTTCTTCCTCCTCCCCCTGCACCGTGTTCTGCTGGGTGGGGGCTTGCTCCTCCACTTCCTGCTCCAATGGAGCCGAAGCCCACACCTCTGTCTCGCCACTGGACCCAGACCTCCTTGATGCTGAAAGAAAGTAAAGAGAGGTATATGTCATGAGTATGGTGAATAGTACATTGTTTTGTGTGCATTCCTAACTATCTGACATCTAGACTTGAACCTGGATGATACTCTAATTGCAACTCAGATTAGCTATCATTTGCTAGATGATCTATTCTTTGGCTCTTGGGCTTGATCGTTCTTGTCTCCTAACGCTATCTTGATTCTGGCTGTGGTCAATACATGGACTATGTATTGGTTGATTAAAGTTGTTGTGCCTAGGAATAACAGATTTGTCAGCTTCATGGATTTAATGACGCATCCATCTATCCTTTGTTAATTCCTTGGAGCTGACATGTCAGTGTCCTTGTTGGTCATCATGTTCATGGGTAGTGTGTGTGTGTGATGTACATGTGGTGGCATTTTGGTGTATGTCATATTCACCTGACACGGAGGCTGGGTCCTGCTGGGCCACCAGGCCTGAAGCTCCAGTAGCGGGCAACTGTCTCAGAAAGTCCTTGGCGACCCTCTCCCACTCATTATAGGTAACAGTCACATTCTTGTCCTCCTTAGCCATCATTCTCCTCACCTTGGCCCTGATGTCATGAAACCGGTTCTTGACGGACCTCACATCCCTTGACGGTGTGCCTTCTGCTGTCACCTCAGCGGCTACCTTCTTCTATGCCCTGGCTTAACTTCCCTCCCCCTGCAAGAATCGTGGGACGGCCACAGATAGCACAGAGGAGGACCACATTCTCCCGGTGGGAGTAATTGTGGGCCCTGTGCATGCCCTTAGCCTCTTGCCCTCCCAACTGCTGATGGGGACCCTTGCCTCCCTGACCTGTTCCTGAGGCATGTTCGTTTCCCAAACTACCACCCACCTGGGATCAGGCCCCTTCCCCTCTGTCCCTCTCCTAAGTGTGCCTGGTGCTAGGGACACCCTGCCACCAACCACCTACTCCTCTATACGCCCCTCTTCCTCCTGCTTCTCCTCTGCCTCCTCCTCCTCTGCCTTCTCCTCCACATCCTCCTCCACCTCCCTTTCCTCTCCACCACCACTCCTCTCCTCTTTCCCACCACACCTCTCCTCCTCCCCACCACTACTCCCCATGGCCACCTCTCTCTCATCTCTCTCCTCCTCACCTCTCCTCCTCCTCCCCACCTCTCCTCTGGTACCCCTCCTCTCTCAATCTCAATCCCAAAAATAATAGAATGATAAATAAAAATAAGTGTAACTCTTAATATATGAAGGGAAAAAAATGTGTGTATTATGTTGTGGATGGGGTGTGGGGTATGGGATGGTGGGCGGGAAGTGTATGGAGTGACCTAGCTCTATATGTCTCTATGTGTTTTCTTAAAATTATGTGTATTGCAAATATGTGTAATCTGTAAAGATGTGTAATCAAGGATTGAGTGTAAAATATTAAATAGTAGAAGATAAATGTACAAAACCGCAAATTACTGCTCTGAAATAACTCCTGCTCTCTCTCTCACTTTCCAAAACCACCAACTTCTGGACCTGCATGATACTTCAAAAGAAAATACAACACAGTAAACGCATGGGCGGGTGGAAAGCAAATGTATAATCTCCCTCTGTCAATCATCTGTGGCTAGACCGCTTTCTATTGGCTGAAAGGCTGTGTCGCACTACGTTATACCGCGATTGGATTGTAACAGCCTGATCACATCTTGGACAGCCCCTTAACAGTTTGTCGCCAGAGAGGGTTTTACTGGCTTATGGCTTCGGCCCGTAACTCAAGCCCATGCTCAATTAAATAGCATCGCAACCGGAGACGAACGGGAGCCCGCAACACAAACGCAAACATTCGGCCATCTGCCATCTATTTGCGGACTTGGAATTGCAAGCTAGAGCTACTGGTATAATAGAATATTGATTTTGTGTAGCTTTAATTATTTAGCGCTCGTAAATCTTGAGCTATGCTAAAGCCAATGGAGTTCTAAGGCTGGTTTTGGCTGGCCCATAGTGATTGTGGGCGGTGAACTCGTAGTTGGAATGCGAGTTACTAAATGTAGTCAATTGAATATTTGAGCTGCTTTACGAGTTCAAGTAAATGTGATTTAGCCAATTGAATGAGGCCCAAAGTCGCTTCTGTACAATGTGGGCTATTGTTTGGTCACATTTCCTATGGAACTTTCTCTGGGTTTAATACATAAAATAGACATCACCTGTGACATGTTCATCACCCACAGCCTATTTTAGATTTATTTATTTGGCACACACTTGATGTGAAACCACAAATAGATTTAAAGGAAATGGGCAATTATTTTATTCTATGCCAATTATTTTATTCTATGAATATTCTTAAAAAAGTAGAATTAATACATTGCGTTTCTATGCCCTTACATGGATCCGACAGATAATATTTTAATAACAATCAATTGCAGTTATATTTAATTATATGTGTAGGTCTCACTTCTGAAATAACAAGACCATTGCTCTTTAACAACATTTTTAATTTTCCTTTTATTAATTTCTCACAACATAATCTTTTACCAATGTTTATCACAACTAATTATTATTATTAGAACAATATTTATTTAAGTTTGTTTTAAATATTACAAATATTTTTGATTGGCGTTACAGAATATTTTGGCGCATTACAAATAAATGATAATAATAATAAACAGATCATAAAGATGAACACCATGTAAATAATAAAATATTTTAATGCAAACACCTCATTAAAAACATGTAATTATTTTTGTGGATAACTATGAGAACCTCTGAGCACTAGTAAATCTCAGTCAGTTCAAATATAATAAAATAAATACAAAGTAGACCAATGCAATCCACTGAGGGGCGGATAAGGGAATAGGGAAAGGAGTGGACACATTTTCAGTTTTCCCCTCAATCAAATCTATAAGAAGAACAAAGACAGTTATCTATTAATAAACAAATCAAAGCCACATAATAAAATAGACGAGGAGAGAGATATTATTTCTATTTATGATATGAACCCTAGAGTTGCGAAAAAAGGGGATGTGACTGTCATGAATCAGCCAGTGGCCATATTGGATTTGGCGTGAACTATGCTGGGGCCATTTTGTGACTGGCAGCAGTGGCCATCTTGGGGCTGGGTTATCTTCCACTTGCTGTTGCCATGTGGAAGAACAAAAGGTTTGGGCTCACAGAGCCACTGCTTGTGAATGGTATGGGATAGGGGAATGAGTAGGGGGTTCCACTGTCACCATTAAATAAAGTCAGCATTACTGCATAAAATGGATTGACGTGGAAAACCTGCCCAACCCTGATACCATGTGGGAATGGGGAAATATGTTATGGGTTAAAATATGTTAGTAGTAGAGGGAGTGCACGTAGGAACGCTGTCGCGAGTCTATGACGTCATTACCTTGCGTCTAGACCACGGCGTGACTAGCAAAGAGACAGCGTTTCCAGTTTTAGGCCCATAGCATAAAGCCCCTTCACAGCTGCATTAGTTAGGCTATTTCAGCATAAGTTTAGTGGATATGGAAGGCAGTAGCTACTGATTATGGGTATATCCTGAAGGCAACGCTGTTATTTGGGTATTTGGGTATTTGAGATATACAGATATTGAGAACATTACCTAACAGGATATCAGAACCCTGGGGGCATTTATTGCTCAATATCTTTTACCCCTATCCTTTACCCCTTGCCAATTTATCATTTTGTTTACTGGTTTCTGTTCAGCAATTAGCTGCTATTATTTACTTATATTGCACCTTATAGGCAACCATATATATCTGATATACTTGGTTCACTTTCATATATTTCTTATTTGTGTCATAGCACTTGGCACCTTATCACTATTAGCACTATATAGCACCTTATTTCTTATACACTAGCCACTTTATCAGTGACTATACTAGCACATTGCACTTTATATGGTCTACCTCATAGTGGCATTCTCCACAACAGTGGCATTTTCCCAGTAAACTTCATATACTTTACTCTCTGCTACCTACGTTTATGTATTTTAAGTGGATTTTATTATTACTATTAAAAGTTAAGTTTTAATATTTAGTTCATTCTCTTTTTCTGAGAATTGGATTTCCCAGGTGTGCCCTCAAAAAGGATCTTTTTCTCTCTTTTGGTACTACTTATAATATGTTAGTATTATATTGTATATTGTATTATGGAGTGATAGCTATGTTTTAATTAGTCAACCATCCCCCATTGTATAAACTCTCAGTCAGGAGTTGGCTGCCAGGCACTGCAGGACAATGGTATAGTATGGGGTTTCCCAACCACAAGCCCAGGGGCATAGTCCAAGAGCTAATACAGGATGTTTCCAGTCTGAGACCCAGACCAAAATGAACTAGTAGCCACGCCTAGGGGAGGCCATGGGGGAGGAGACTAACAAGTTACTTCTGTGAGAATGGCCAGAGGGGAATGAGGGTTTGACTAAGAGTAGCCACTCCCTCCACTGTGTGTGTGTGAAATGTTTTAAATATGTTGTTCCAAAATAAAACGTTGTTCATAATTTTCATCAAGACGTGGCGTGTAGATGTATTATTTACCCGGGGACATATGCTTGCAGTAAGATTCGTCAGACTTACTGTCAATATTGCTCAGTCTAACCCAAGGGCTGAGACATGATGTTCCTGTAATCAGAACGGCTCCGGTCCAGAGTAACCCAAATCCGGTCAACAGACCCCAGCCAGAGAGTGGGTCGTGACAGTGACCTCTTGCAAAATGGACATTCAGCTCCTCAAAGATATAGACTTAATTTGAGGATCCATCTGTGCCGTACCCCTAGACCAGGGATTGTACTTAATAACATGTCATTTCATTTGATAAATATGCATAGATATAAAACTATATTCCGATGAATATGCTGACCTTATAGAGCCATGTACCCATCACAGGACTGAATCTTTACATGTATATTTGTTAATACTTATCTCTATCAATTAATTTACACAATAAAAAAAAAATTGTCAATAAAAATGTCATATATATCATATAGTTTATGCCTGGTGCATTTCCATCCTTTCTTGAGATAAGATAATCCATCTGTGTTTTCTTTTTTGGTACATGGAAATTGCAGATTTTTTAGTAATTGATCCCATTGTGCCAAAAGGGTGGGGAATCGAATACAGGTCAGGATGGAAGGGGTTAACCTTGTGGGTTATTGTCAAAGAGGGAATTTAAAGTCAATGCAATTTAGTCTTTAATACACATTCATATATTTTTATCACAGAGAGAAAAGTAGCAACATAAACTCTCCTTTTATACCAGTGGATATAACCCATTTTGAGGACTAAATAAAGGGGCAACTCTTCTTAGCTAAAGATAGCAAACTTGGTTCTCTAATGTTCCACAAACAAATAAACAACACATTTAAATATCACAAAACTATATTTTTAATTTTTTTATATATCACATATTATAATTGTCGAACTACGAGATGTCGTCACCCTTTGTCGTCATCGCCTGCGAGCCTTGCATAGCGAGGCGAGCCGATAAGGCACTAAAACTCGCAGCACTTGAGAGATGAGCGCCGAAACACACAAAAAATTAAAAATAAAAATACAACAAAAACATCACACACAGCACGGGGGCCCAAAAAAATGAAAACAAGGCTACACGACCCTGGACAGCGCAGAACACCAACAACTACCCTGAAATGAACTGGATAAATAAGACCAGCAGCTCAGCTAAGGGGAGCAGGTTCTTGAGTACACTCAGGGATCATTATCTGGCCCCGGTAATACAAGAACCTACTAGAAATGGGGCCATCTTGGATTTAGTCATCACAAGTAATATCGATATAATATCAAATGTTAAAATGGGGGAAGCCTTGGGGAACAGTGATCACAACACAGTCTCATTTGAGATTGAATACAAAAAACAGAGTTGTAAGGGGCCAACAAAATTCTACATTTTTAAAGGGCTAACTTTAATGGGCTAAGGGCAGCAATACAACATATAGACTGGGACAAAGAACTTACAGGGAAAAATACTGAAAATAAATGGACAACATTCAAATCCTTACTAAATAAGCATACTCATCGGCATATACCAAGTGGAAATAAAACGAATAGGAGTAAATCACATCCCATGTGGCTTAACAATGACTTAAAGATCCTGATGAGGAAAAAGAAACATGCATTTAAATTATACAAGAAGGAGGGAACAGAGGCAGCTTTATGTGACTATAAGGAAATCAACAAGGCTTGCAAAAGGGCTATTAGACTGGCTAAAATAGAAAATGAGAAGTCAGTTGCAAAGGAAAGTAAGACTAACCCCCCGTAAAATTTTGTAAATATATTAATGGGAAGAAGGCGAGGAAGGAAGCTATAGGAACATTACAATGTGACACAGGCCGTCTGAAAATTAGTGACCAGGAAAAGGCAGATGCGCTAAATAGGTTCTTTTCTTCGGTATACACAAGGGAGGCACCAGTGGTTGGGACACCGCAACATAATGTGGCTACACTACCATCACTAAATAATTGGTTAACGCAGGAAGAAATCCAAAAGAGATTGGAGAAAATAAATGTTAATAAAGCCCCAGGTCCTGATGGAATACATCCAAGGGTACTGAGGGAGCTGGGTTCTGTAATAGCCAAACCATTATATCTAATCTTTCAATACACACTCACTACAGGGTCTCTACTGGATGACTGGAGAAAAGCTGAGGTGATACCTATATTTAAGAAGGGAGCAAGAGCAAATCCGGGGAATTATAGACCAGTGAGCCTCACATCTGTAGTGGGGAAGCTTTTAGAAGGGTTTACTAAGGGACAGAATACAAGAATATGTCTATTTGAATAAGATCATAGGTAGCAGTCAACACAGATTTATGAAGGATAGGTTGTGTCAGACCAATCTATTTAGTTTCTATGAGGAGGTTAGTAGCAACTTGGATCAGGGCAACTCAGTGGATGTAGTATTTTTAGATTTTGCAAAGGCTTTTGATACAGTGCCTCATGGGAAACTTTTGAGCAAACTAAGGGATACAGGAATTGCAGTTAATATCTGCTCATGGAGTGAGAGCCGGCTAAAAGACAGGAAGCAAAGGGTTGTTTTAAATGGGACATACTCCGATTGGACTAATGTGGTAAGTGGGGTTCCTCAAGGTTCAGTATTAGGTTCTCTCCTTTTCAACATATTTATTAATGATGTAGAAGTAGGACTCGAAAGTAGTGTCTCCATTTTTGCTGATGACACTAAGTTGTGCAAGGTAATTAAATCAGATAATGTACTTTCCTTACAAAGGGATTTGCATAAATTAGAGCCAATGGCTAAATTGCAGATGAGATTTAATACAAATAAATGCAAGGTTATGCATTTGGGAAGGAAAAATAGCCATGCAATTTATAATCTTAATGGAGCAAATCTAGGGGTATCAGATATTGAAAGGGATTTGGGAGCTTGTGGACAACCACCTAGGTAACAGAGCTCAATGCCAAGCAGCAGCTGCAAAGGCAAATAAAATATTAGCATTTATTAAGAAGGGTATAGAAGCCAGGGAAGCAAATATAATTCTGCCACTATACAAATCCCTAGTACGCCCTCATTTGGAATATGGAGGACAATTTTGGGCACCACTTCATAAAAAGGACATTTTAGAGTTCGAAAAAGTACAGAGGAGGGCAACAAAACTAATAAGGGGAATGAAGGGGCTAAGTTATGAAGAAAGACTAATCGAATTAAACTTATTTTTGCTAGAAAAAAGGGGATATGATTACCTTATTTAAACACATCCAGGGACAATATAAGGGTTTGTCAAGTGAACTTTTTGAAGCAAGAGATTTTCAACTGATAAGACGACATCCTTTGAGGTTAGAGGAAAAAAGATTTCACCTTAAACAAAGAAAAGTGTTCTTCACAGTTAGGGTGGTTTAACTGTGGAATTCTCTACCAAAGGAGGTGGTGACAGCGAATTCGATAGATAACTTCAAAAAGGGGTTAGATATATTTTTGAATAAAGAGGGCATTCAAGGTTTTCCTAGATAACTGTCGAAGGAATATTGATCCAGGGAGAAATTTGATCTCCAGTTTCTGGTGTCAGGAAGGAATTTTGCTTTTTATTCCCATTATGAGACAATTGGCAAAGTTTTAATGTTTTGGTTTTTTTTCTGTTTGCCTTCCTCTGGATCAATTAACAATTAATAACAAATAGTCCACATATTAAAAAGATCAATAGAGATCTAAAAAGGTTGAACTTGATGGACTAACTCTTTATTCATCCTCAAATACTATACTATTAATAATTAATTAACAACTAATTAATTAATAACTTATCCGCATATTGCAGATCAGAGGAGATCTTAAAGGGTTGAACTTGATGGACTGAGCGTCTTTTTACAACCTCAAAAACTATGTAACTGCGTACCACTTTCACCCAGGAAAGTACGAGGTACGAGATTTATTTTATGTTCTTTAGCAGAGCGTGATTTACACTTCAGTCATTTTTTAAATGCATTTTTTTTATTTTTCAAAGAAATGGTACAGGATTGCATAGAACCAAGTCATATAAATACATCCATCTTCAGTTCATGTTTTAGTTTTACTAAAACAAGTACATAAGCATTTGAAGCCTTTAAGTTGGATCCTCACCTGTGTCCAGTGCCATCCCCAGCAGGCAGAGAAGTATTATAGAAGGTGCCATATTCAGTAAGGAACCTACCGAGGACCAACAGCTCAACATACAGTGACAAGTCTGCAGGGACACATTGTGCGTCACTCAGAGGCTGCAATAAGACCCACCCAACACCACATCACACACCATAGGCAGCTAACCCTGATCTCACTGACTTACTCACTAATCTCACTACTATCTCTCGTTAAATGCATGAAATATGATTTGACACCAAATAATTTCTTGTACAAAATCCTTCTGTAGTAAGTTCTACACTAGTTCAGTGGAGATGATACTATTTAATGGCTGAGTAGGATTAGATTTCAAGATTTCAAGGTCATAGTCCCTTCCTCAAAGCAGGTTCTCAAATGAAAACAGTATAGTGCTATTTTCAAGTGACAGAGCACTCTGTTTACAGTCTAACGACTTTTTTTTCTTTCTGTTTTCTTTATTTATTGACATAAAAGAGTTTTTTTCATTTGTTTTTTTACATGTATAAGGATAACACCCACCATCTAAATTAAAGGTGTGTGCCTCTCAGCCTATCACTGCGCTGGCCAGTGCTGCCTTAGTACCGGTCTATGGATGGAGTCTTTTACTCACACGCTGCTACATCCAGGCTCTAAAAGTCCTGTCAATCATCCCATGTGACCAATGAGCAGTGCAGCCTCTGTCCCTACCACAAGCAGAGCAAAGGCACAGGGAAAGCTGTGTGTGAGAAAACAACACAGCAAGTGACCCCGGGTCCTGTGCTCTACATCTATATCTCTATATCTATATTTATTAATAAAGAATCAAAACACCAATAAAACAGAAATATCCCACATTTTGCAGTGTCAGTACACGCACACACTGGCTCAAATGGAAAACAGACCCATAAATAAAGCCGCAAGAAGGTTTATCTAAAGTGTTTCGGAAAGCAGACTGGTTGGTTGGTGCCATAAAGGGCAGTTAAAACCTTCCCTATAGAGTTTAATGGGAGCACGCCCCTGCAACCTGATTGGTTGAAGTCACTTAGGAGGAAGAACTGTGCTGTGAGGCAGAGATGGGGCTGGGAATTAAACATCAACAAACAAGCAGATTTAATGTATATTTGATTATGATAAAAAAAATGCATGTATTTAAAAATGCAAAAAGTATTTCACATGTTTTTAGGAGATCTTTATGTGATGTGGTCCAAATTGTGCTGAATTACCTGGCCTTTTAAGTAAGAACATATGCAGTGGTCACCTTAATCCAGCAGGTGCCACCCTCTGCTCCCACCAACTCTTGTATCAAAGTGACCAATTGAGCTGGACAAAATGGAGCCTAAACCAGGAATTGAGCCTCGATATATTTATAGCAAAACACTTCCATTAAGCAAATTAATTCTGAAAAGTTATGAAATACACTGTTAAGGTGGCACCCGGGTCTTTTGTCTGCATATCTAGGCCAACTCCTTCAGTTAAATAAATATTATGACACTGAGGCTACAATTAGAAGTATTTTTAAAGCATCAGTAAAGAACTAGACAATTTTATTAAGTTGGTTCTTACAGAATATCTAAATTACTCACAACAGCAGTGTTTATCATTACTAGGATAGACTTGCCATAAAAATGCTACCCCCTCCCATTATTAAATGTATTCAATGAATATAATTATGATTATTATTAGCCTTTATTTCTAATGCGCCAACATATTCCGTATCGCTATACAGGTAGAAACAATCAAAGAGCGCCATAACAAATTACAAAAGAAAACAAAGAGCTTTCTCTAAAGCACCAATAAGATTGAAAACTCAAAAACTTACAGGCTAGGGGGTATGGGTGAGGTATAGAAAGGTGAGGTACTATATATTGAGTAAATTATGGCCGAGGGTGATGAGCTTCTTTAAATAGATGAGTTTTTAATGATGTTTTGAAGGATTTCAGACAGCAGGATAGTCTAGTAGAGCGAGGCAAGGCGTTCCATAGAGTAGGGGGAGCACAAGAAAAGTCCTGAAGACAGAGTGAGAGGAGCTGATAAGAGAGGAGGAAGAAGAAGGTCATTAGCAGAGAGAATAGGGCAGTTGGGAGAGTATTTAGAGACAAGAGCAGAGATATAATAGGGCTTTATATGTTAAAGTCAAGTTTTTAAATATTATTCGGGAGGTTATGGGAAGCCAGTGGCGTGACAGAGAGGAGCTGCAGACATCGATCGATGAGTATGGTAGATGAGTCTCATGGAGGCGTCATTATTGACTGATAATAGAAAATACCTAAACCACACAAAATTTGACACATATTTAAAATATCATATACAAACAAACAGACCGGATCTCACACACATCGACACATTTGGAACCACGAGACCCCAAAACATATAAGACTGCGAGCAGGCTCTGAAGGTGCGGTTGGAGGTGAGTGGGAAGAAATATCAAGGTCTGACCAGTGGGTGATATGAAGACCTTGTTACAGATAGATGTGTGTGAAGTATGTAATAAACTAACATCATCAGCAATGTCAGCCATGAACATGAATGTCTGAAGTCTCTTTTATAAATAGAGGACTTAGTCTTGTCTTTGTGACATCAAGTTCTGGGAACTGAAAGACGAGGGTAGTGTTTTTATCTATGGTGTTGATAATTGTATCTGACTGAACTTGCCCCTCCTCTGCTCCCCCTCATAGGCACAGAAGTAGAAAGTTGCAATAATAAATTCAAGCCTTGGTGATGATTCATGTGTCTGCTCAGGAAGTCAAGGTCAAGGTATTCAGCTCGTTCAGCCGAGGCCTCATGTGGCCAGTTCAAGATTTTACAAATCTTAAAAGACGTTTGTTAACTCATCACTGACCTGCAATATTAAGACAATACATCTGTATTGGTGAATGAAACTCAATAGGAAGGGGCTGCTTAAAGGACTAATGTCCATATTATTTCCACATGGTATTCAAATAACTAAATGTAAGATTGGGCAAGACATTTTTAGAATGCAGGCTTCCATTTTATTTTCATGCTTGCTACTATTACTTTTTCAATTGTAAATTAACTGGTTCCCTTTAGCCATGCTGAGAGCACTGGCAGCTGTAATTGCCAATTCCCATTATGGTGACAGGTACTTCATGTGCATTCAAAATCTCCTCCTACCTCAGCAAGTAAGTTGATCTTCTGAAAGGAAAATGGTTGTTTCCACAGCAACATAATTGACACACAAACATGTTGCCTATATTCAAGTGTAGTTCTTCAACAGAGTAAATTTTAAATATACGATAACAGTGATCCTGTAATATCATTCCTGCTTTATAAGAGAACTCGCTGCTCTGTTAAATATTCCAACTCCATCAATCTACTGGATCTCACTGAAACCCGGGTTTCTCCATCAGGTCGTGCCTCCCCTGCCACACTCTCACATGGTGGTCTTAACCTCAATCACACACCAAGACCTAGGAACAAACAAGGTGGTGGTGTGGGGGTATTACTTTCCTCTTGCTGCACTTTTCACTTCATACCCACTGTTTCCTGCCTCCAATTCTCATCTTTTGAAGTTCACACTATCTGCTTCTTCTCACCTCTCTCTCTACATGTTGCTGTGATCTATCACCCGTCTGGACCACCCTCTCAATTTCTGGATCCTTCAACGTTCCTTTACTCGTTCTTGGCAACTTCAACCATTGCCATTGACACTCTCACCTCCCCGGCAGCTCTAAATTACAGAGCCATGCAAAAGTATTCACCCCCTTGACTTTTTACCCATTTTGTTACATTGCAGCCTTAAGTTCAATGTTTTGTTAATCTGAATTTTTTGTGATGGATCAGAACACAATAGTCTAAGTTGGTGAAGTGAAATGAGAAAAATATATACATAAAACAATTTTTTTAGAAATAGAAAACAGAAAATTGGCATGTGCGTATGTATTCACCCCCTTTGTTATGTAGCCCATAAAAAGCTCTCGTGCAACCAATTACCTTCAGAAGTCACATAATTAGTGAAATGATGTGACCTGTGTGCAATCTAAGTGTCACATGATCTGTCATTACATATACACACCTTTTTTGAAAGGCCCCAGAGACTGCAACACCTAATCAAGAGGCACCACTAACCAAACACTGCCATGAAGACCAAGGAACTCTCTAAACAAGTAAGGGGCAATGTTGTTGAAGTACAAGTCTGGGTTAGGTTATAAAACAATCCAAATCCATTAAATCTATCATAACCAAATAGAAAGAACATGGCACCAAAGCAAACCTGCCAAGAGACGGCCGCCCACCAAAACTCACGGACCGGGCAAGGAGGGCATTAATCAGAGAGGCAGCACAGAGACCTAAGGTAACCCTGGAGGAGCTGCAGAGACCTTAGGTCTCACATACTCTCTGTTCTATGAGAAAGTGTATCCCAAGGCTCACTGCTACATTAAGTTTTACTTTGTTTACTTGTATAAATATACATAGACTCATATAATAAGATCCATATACACATTCTACATAGAAACATCAGCATATATGGTTATCTATCTCTGGGCTAGTGTAAATGCATGGTCATGTTTGTGACTTTGAATACACCATTTGCTAGACTAGAAGAATGTTTTTCCGCATATTGCCTACGCTGCCCATTAATTTTTGTGTGCTGTACAACATATGTCAGGTGAGTAGAAAGGTGATTGAAATACCCGAGCCTGCTTGGGACATGTCGATGTTATGAAGATTGCTCTTACTTTCCTTAATGTATAGGTAAATGAAAGAATACACCATAACATGCTCTGAGTCTGAGTACCTCCTCGAACCTTCAGTCTGTAGGGTTTCTGGCTCTGTACCCTACTGTGAGGCCCTGCAATGATCCATAGGAGCTGACTGATCAGTGGGGTGTATCGAAAGGCATCTTTGGGGAAGGCATTTTACTAAATCCCCACCTGGCAGGCCACCAGAGACAGCTCTAGACAGTACTCAGAGTATTAGGGAACCAAAGCACAAATTACTAACTTCTCAGAGACCAAAGGTCAAATTTGCTGGTATGGACAGTGCAGGGGCTGGTATATTGCCAGGGAGCAACTGCACTATGAGGGGGCTTTCTCCCTTCTTGATTTCCTGTTGTCTTTGTCTCGTCTATAGCTCATTGTAATGGCTTCTGTCTATGATGATATATTATTTCATTAATCTTATGTTGCTACTGCATTTGTATTCACTAGGAGAGTATTATAGACTTATTGATTATATTATTCACCTGTCACCTATTGGAAAACATGTAGATGAATAGTCTAGAAGTTAAATCAACTTAATATGATGTGGAGGATGTGGGTTCGAATTCCACCCTTTTTTAATATAAATAATTATTTTTATTTAGGTTAAAAGATAAATAAAAAAATATCTGTAAAGGGTGATATGAGACACAATAATGCTTTTAAAATAAATATAAAAATAAAAATAAATGTGAAGTGTTATGAGCCGCTGCCTACAAACCTTATGACAGGTGTAAGAACAGGAGTTATAAATGGTCATATACAAGATTATGTCCTGGCCAAGGTAGATAAGATAACACACCTACAGCCGATATAAAACACCTGCTCCTGTCTAAACTCAAGCTTGTATCTTACAATTATAAAACAAATAATTTATTTCCTAAAATGTAGCTGTGTGAAACAATATGTAGGGTGTACATCTAGACTCCTACATATGAGGGTAGCAGAGCACGTAAGAAAGACTGTAAACCACTTAGGGTCTAAACATTTAAAAAAAAAAAAAACAACATAATAAAGATTATAGGGATCTAGAGTTTACAGATTTAATTCAAATCCAAATGGATTGGAGAGGAGAAAATGTCATACTATCTCAAAGAGAAGGAGAAATGATCTTGCTTCTATATAGCATGACACCTAATGGCCTTAATGTGGACTTTGATCTTAATTGTTTTATTAGATGAGACTCCAATTAACAGCGTCTTTATGTAAAATGAATGAGAGATGGGTATACAAGATGACATTAGAGGGCAGTATATAATCAAGTAGTCATTTAGATCACGTCTGTTTATTTTATGAATGCAAATGTGCTCTCTAAGTGAGATTAGTGGAACAATATTTATTACTACATACACTAGTGGGCGTTTAGATACCATCAAAGTAGATTAAAAGATGATTTCAGTCCGTTTAAAAAAAAAATAAGACTACTGAGGAACCTGTGTGTTTTATTGTGTACTTACTATTTAGCAAGACATCCTAGGGCCTATCTCATTTCAGATATCCGGCCCAGGTCTTTGGACAAACCTTCAAGGTCATGACTGCTGTCAAGATCCTTCTTGTATAGATCTTCAGGGTATTCCTGCCACCTCTTCTTTATCTGATCTTCTTCTGTCCATACCATTTTTGTTTTTTATCACGCCCACTTTGGCATGAAAGGTACCTTTTAGGTTCCCAATTTTCTTGAAGAGATCTCTTGATTTACCCATGCGGTTATCTTTTCTTTAATCTCCTTACATCTCTCATTGTAGAACGTCTCCTTGTCTCTTCTTGCTATCCTCTGGAATTCTGCATTCAGTTGGACAAATCTTTTCTTATCTCCACTACCTCTCACTTTGATTCTTTCCTCGGCTACATTCAAACCCTCATCAGACAGCCGGTTTGCCTTCTTACTCATATACAGTCGGCTCTCAGTTAACCAGAACTCAAGCAACCAGAAAGAAAAAAATTAATACTGTACTTTAAATAAAAATAAAAATTTACAGGGCTCAACAACTGCTAGGAGCCAGATTGTGATGCCACAAAATGCTAACAGGCACCTAGATTTCACCCACTGTACGCCTCTGCAATTCAGTTTTATCTGGAAGCAGACAGACATGAGTGACTGAGCCAGGGCAGTGTTGGGGTTACATTCCCCGGGCATGAGTGACTGAGCCAGTGCAGTGTTGGGGTTACTTCCCCAGGCATGAGTGGCTGAGCCAGAGCAGTGTTGGGTTTACATTCCCCCGGGCATGAGTGACTGAGCCAGGGCAGTGTTCGGGTTACATTCCCCGGGCATGAGTGACTGAGCCAGTGCAGTGTTGGGGTTACTTCCCCGGGCATGAGTGGCTGAGCCAGGGCAGTGTTGGGTTTACATTCCCTAAGGCATAAGTGACTGAGCCAGGGCAGTGTTGGGGTTACATTCCCCAGGCAAGAGTGACTGAGCCAGTGCAGTGTTGGGGTTACATTCCCCGAGCATGAGTGACTGAGCCAGGGCAGTGTTGGGGTTACATTCCCCGGGCATGAGTGGCTGAGCCAGGGCAGTGTTGGGGTTACATTCCCCAGGCATGAGTGGCTGAGCCAGGGCAGTGTTGGGGTTACATTCCCCGGGCATGAGTGGCTGAGCCAGGGCAGTGTTGGGGTTATATCCCCGGGCATGAGTGACTGAGCCAGGGCAGTATTGGGATTACATTCCCCGGGCATGAGTGACTGAGCCAGTGCAGTGTTGGGGTTACATCCCCGGGCATGAGTGGCTAATCCAGGGCAGTGATGGGTTTACATTCCCCGGGCATGAGTGACTGAGCCAGTGCAGTGTTGGGGTTACTTCCCCGGGCATGAGTGGCTGAGCCAGGGCAGTGTTGGGTTTACATTCCCCAGGGCATGAGTGACTGAGCCAGGGCAGTGTTGGGGTTACATTCCCCAGGCAAGAGTGACTGAGCCAGTGCAGTGTTGGGGTTACATTCCCCGGGCATGAGTGACTGAGCCAGGGCAGTGTTGGGGTTACATTCCCCGGGCATGAGTGGCTGAGCCAGGGCAGTGTTGGGGTTACATTCCCCAGGCATGAGTGGCTGAGCCAGGGCAGTGTTGGGGTTACATTCCCCGGGCATGAGTGGCTGAGCCAGGGCAGTGTTGGGGTTATATCCCCGGACATGAGTGACTGAGCCAGGGCAGTATTGGGATTACATTCCCCGTGCATGAGTGACTGAGCCAGTGCAGTGTTGGGGTTACATCCCCGGGCATGAGTGGCTAATCCAGGGCAGTGATGGGTTTACATTCCCCGGGCATGAGTGACTGAGCCAGTGCAGTGTTGGGGTTACATTCCCCCGGGCATGAGTGACTGAGCCAGGGCAGTGTTGGGGTTACATTCCCCGGGCATGAGTGACTGAGCCAGTGCAGTGTTAGGGTTACATTCCCCGGGCATGAGTGACTGAGCCAGGGCAGTGTTGGGGTTACATTCCCCGGGCATGAGTGACTGAGCCAGTGCAGTGTTGGGGTTACATTCCCCGGGCATGAGTGACTGAGCCAGGGCAGTGCTGGGGTTACATTCCCCGGGCATGAGTGACTGAGCCAGGGCAGTGTTGGGGTTACATTCCCCAGGCATGAGTGACAGCCAGGCAGTGTTGGGGTTACATTATCTAGGCATGAGTGACAGACAGGCAGTGTTGGGGTTACATTACATTCCCCGGGCATGAGTGACTGAGCCAGTGCAGTGTTGGGGTTACATTCCCCGAGCATGAGTGACTGAGCCAGGGCAGTGTTGGGGTTACATTCCCCGGGCATGAGTGGCTGAGCCAGGGCAGTGTTGGGGTTACATTCCCCAGGCATGAGTGGCTGAGCCAGGGCAGTGTTGGGGTTACATTCCCCGGGCATGAGTGGCTGAGCCAGGGCAGTGTTGGGGTTATATCCCCGGGCATGAGTGACTGAGCCAGGGCAGTATTGGGATTACATTCCCCGTGCATGAGTGACTGAGCCAGTGCAGTGTTGGGGTTACATCCCCGGGCATGAGTGGCTAATCCAGGGCAGTGATGGGTTTACATTCCCCGGGCATGAGTGACTGAGCCAGTGCAGTGTTGGGGTTACATTCCCCCGGGCATGAGTGACTGAGCCAGGGCAGTGTTGGGGTTACATTCCCCGGGCATGAGTGACTGAGCCAGTGCAGTGTTAGGGTTACATTCCCCGGGCATGAGTGACTGAGCCAGGGCAGTGTTGGGGTTACATTCCCCGGGCATGAGTGACTGAGCCAGTGCAGTGTTGGGGTTACATTCCCCGGGCATGAGTGACTGAGCCAGGGCAGTGCTGGGGTTACATTCCCCGGGCATGAGTGACTGAGCCAGGGCAGTGTTGGGGTTACATTCCCCAGGCATGAGTGACAGCCAGGCAGTGTTGGGGTTACATTATCTAGGCATGAGTGACAGACAGGCAGTGTTGGGGTTACATTACATTCCCCGGGCATGAGTGACTGAGCCAGGGCAGTGTTGGGGTTACATTCCCGGGCATGAGTGACTGAGCCAGGGCAGTGTTGGGGTTACATTCCCCGGGCATGAGTGACTGAGCCAGGGCAGTGTTGGGGTTACATCCCCAGGCATGAGTGACTGAGCCAGTGCAGTGTTGGGGTTCCATTCCCGGGCATGAGTGGCTGAGCCAGGGCAGTGTTGGGGTTACATTCCCTGGGCATGAGTAACTGAGCCAGGGCAGTGTTGGCTTTTCATTCCTCAGGTTCTGCACCGCACTCTGCAGCCTAACGTACCTGTGTGTAAATGAGGAGTGAAAGCTGCTGCTGCTTGAACAGCCCTCACTGTCAATATATATTTACCAGAGCATCCTATGTGCAGCTAATCTAAGCCTCTTTTAATAGTAACTCTCAAGCAACCAGAAACTACATTAATTCTGCATCTACCAATCCCCGTGGGTGCCGGATAACCGAGAGTCCACTGTATATCATACAGAATGGAAGCAACACTATCTAATAGTGCATATTGTTTAAAAGCGTAGCTGTCCTGTTTGGCTATTTAACTTGTTAAAAAAAAACGCTTTGAGTCCCTTGGAATGTCCAATCAATCAATACTACATGAAATGAAACAAATCTGTTCACTGGAAGGTTTGATCACAAGGCTAAAGCTCAAATATTTTGGCCATATCATGAGAAGACTGTATTCCCTAGATAATTTTGTCTATTGATATGAGTTTTTTAGTTAAAATTTCCGCACAAAATATTTATGTATGGCACATAAATAATACTTGACCTAAGCAAGGCCCGGTTGATTTGTACATGTAAAGATTAGATGCAAATAACATATTGAATATAATGATTAGACACCGACCACTTATTGGAGGGAAAACCAGCCACAGCGTTTATCAGTAAACACATACAACGTAATAATCATAACAATAATAATAATAATAAATTAACAATGACCACGTGAGGAGAGGAGCCTGGCTGGAGACAGTACACCCTTTGCCCTGAACCCTCGTCCAGGGCCTACCATGCTGGAAGAGCTGTACCACAGTAGGGTAGGATCTCTCTTAACCAGCCGCCACAGAGAAGACCTTATGCGGTTCCCCCCTCAACAACACCATGGCCTACTGCATACCCTCCTAAACACCAGCACTATGAGCTTAATATCTGCTTATGAAGATAGACCCATACATGAAAATAAAACTATTAGCCTCTGAGCCCTTAAGCTCACATTGCTGCAGAGAAAACTAATTTCGAAGCAAAACTAAACACAAATTTGCAACCTCCCCACATTATACAGTATTTCCCTTTTGTTTTGTTTTTTAGACCATCTTTTGGACCAGATAACAGACAGATGAGACAGGTTGCAACCATGCCTGACGTCTTTGCATTCCATAAACCCGCTGCTTGACAGGTCCATTACCAGTATCCTACCATCTGGCTCGATACAGCGTAGGAAGTGGGAAGTGCCACTCACTACCTGCTCCTTCGTCTGGTGTCATTAAATATTCCTGGAACAAATTGACTGCACCTTCTACTGAAACCAAGGCCCTACCCCACCTGTCAGCCATGATTGGCAACTGAGTCAAAGTGCCCGTATGATCAGATATACAAATGGCCAGTGATCTATCACCGAAGTACCTGACCTTCCAATTCTCCAAACCACACTCTCCGGAAGGCCCACAGGGCTGCTGCAGTGGCTGCTTTCTCTTAAAACGAGTGGGTACCCAGTTCTGATGCAGAAGAAGCCCAAACTCTGCCCATGAGTCACCTGTGTTTGGAGAGCCGTCAGTATAGCACTTGGTCCAAGAAAGCCGTAATACCACCGAAGGGGGAGCAATCACTACGCCTGGTACACTGCCAACTTCCTACCTTTACCAACCTGGTCAAACATAGACCGCCACAGCCACATCTTTACATGATCACCATGGATCCCAACACACACAGCCTTATTAAATTGCGATTCGATATTTAAAAGAGCTCTATTTAAACACATAGCATATTTATTTACAGAAGTTTTTCGTTAGTGAACTTCTATCCAAAAGCAAGGTCTTCACTAACTAAAAACTAAAAACTTCTGTAAATAAAATATGCTGTGTGGTTAAATAGAGCCCTTTTATATTTACCGAATCGCAATTCTAATAAGGCTGCAAATACCTGAGGTCACCATACCTTGTCTGTTTACCAACCATTCTCTCGCTCCAAGCAGACCAGCGTGGAAAAGAGATGGCTTCACAGAACCGCAAGGCTCCCACAAATCACAAACCTATTTCCAGAACAGTGGTATCGACGGCCCCTTTTAAACCTGGAACCACTTGTTTCAACAAATTACTCCTTCGTCAGGTCCAATTAACCCGGCTAGTTTTTAGAAAAGCCAAGGCTGCTACCTAATGCCCCACCTTAGGGGGATAACTCTCCATACCTTAGTACCTTAGGTTATACCCCAGCACAATCCCCATCCTCATGCCATCCGTGTCTGCTCCACCTTGTATGGAAGCTGAGTAGATGAAGCACAGGAATGCCTCACCAACCATGCTAATTCTCAGCTCTAGGTACCTACACGTGTCCCAAGTGACAATAACTGCCCATCCTAGACTAGGACCAGCAGTCTTTGGTGCACAGATTAAAAGGACCAGTTACCAATCTTGTGCATAGAACCTGGTACCTTCTTCCCCTTACACCATACATTCCAGTATGAGCACAAGTCCAAATGTTTCAGCCAACGTAGTACTGAGAGGGATATTGCTAGTAGGGAGTTAACAGCCTGCACTATGGCCGTATTAGCTGAACAAAAATGATTTTCTTATCCTGCAAGCTGCCCCAATGACTAGCAGTGCAGAAACTTTGAAAGATCTCCCAAGTGAAGTACCTTGAAACACTAGCCACCCACTTGTATTCTTCTACTTGCAAATAAAGAACCATTAATGCAGAACCCGAAAATTCTGCTTCCTTCAATACAGCTTACGATTCACCTTATAAATCTATCGAGATAAAGAGCGATCCTTCAACTTCCAGAAAACAAACCATCCCTTCGAGCCCCAGAGATAAACCCAAGAGGGCGAACCGACTCAGAATGACCCTCCACTGAAAGATAACCTGTCTGCACTACCCCACCATTATACTTGCTGGTATACAACCCCCTCCTGTATGTCTCTTCTCCCCTCACCTGTGTGTCTACCCCATCCTCTCCCACCCCTGTGTGCCTCTACCTTCCCTGTGTCTCTTTCCCCCTCATCTCCCTTACCTGTGTCTCCCCCCCCTCCTGTGTCTCTCCCCCCTCCTCTCACTCCCCTGTGTCTCTCCCCCCTCCTCTCACTCCCCTGTGTCTCTCCACCCTCCTCTTACTCCCCTGTGTCTCTCCACCCTCCTCTCACTCCCCTGTGTCTCTCCCCCTCCTCGGTCTCTCCCCCCCCTCTCATTCCCCTGTGTCTCTCCCCCTTCCTTTGTGTCTCTCCCCCCTCTCCTGTGTGTCTACCCCCATCCTCTCCCACCCCTGTGTGTCCCCCCCTCCTCTCCCTGCCCTGTGTCTCTCCCCCCTCTCCTCTGTGTCTTCCCCCTCCTTCCCTGTGTGTCTCCCCTCATCCCCCTGTGTCTCCTGTGCAATGCGCCTGCTCGGCCTGCCGCCACGCAATTAGCATGCACGGGCCGTTGCACAATGCGCATGCACAGCTTACGCCTCGCTATGCGCATGCGTGTCCCATTGACCAATGCGCAGTTGTCAACTGCAATTTGTTGCAAGCATGACAACGAATCGCAGTTTGACAACTATTATATTCTGGCGGGCATGGGGGGCGTGGCTAACCAGAGGCTAAGAAAGACGTGCTTGCCTTGAGCTCCCGGGAGGGAAGCTAATATAGACCTCCTAAGCAATAAAATCAGGGGGTAATACCCTACAAAGCACATAACATTAATAAGGAGACTCTCCTGAACCCATTGACACCACTCATGAATGGCTGGGATTTTATTTTTTTTATCCTGCACGAGGTTGCGGCCTACAAGGTCTTTTAAGACCAAGTTATAGTAAAACCCTTGACGGGACCAGGAACAGCCTGATCAGATCAGAGTCCCCTCCACAGAGAAGCGGAGGTAGAGGCACGGAGCTTCTGAACGGGAGAGAGGATAAAGATAGCAGCGGGAGCAAGTGAGTCATCACCCAGGCTCGGAGCACTGAGACAGCGCAGCTACATACAAGGCAGCCATCTTGGGGTGAGTTCTCCCGCTAGAGGCGTCAATCCCTGGACTGGACAATCAGAGCATCTCCAAGATCGGCGGTCGATCGGAGGTGGTGAGTAAGATAATCTAAACCTGAGGGGACCCCCCCCCCTCACTCCAGGCTACCATTAAGGACTGTAGGCAGCACCAGCCCTGAGATCCTAGCTCTGGCACAAAAGACTGGCAATTACTGTGCCCAAGGGACTGTGCTCAATTTTAATTATAGCAGTGACCAGCGCATGCATTGCACACTGCTGGAGACATATAACAATCTTATCGGTTTATTAAGAGTTTATATTCGTGCTCACCCTTGCAAAGGGATCAGGAAGCCATTTTGTTTGGGCGGGAAAGGCTGTCACAAACACGCAGCAATCAAACCTTTTATGCTTAGCAGATACTGCAGGCACAACAAACAGAGAATCAACCCCAAGATAGAATCAATATCAATATAAGCTTACTGGACCGAGACAACCTTAGTCCCCAACGCTCTTAATACCCTTCTAAGTATTATATGGTAGATAACAGAGTTAATCACCCCTAGAATTTAGAAGGGAAGCACTCCCAATATTTATTATAGCTCAGCCATTTTCTTCTCCATGACGCTAATTCTATTATTAAAGAAGAGATAGTTTTAGAGAAGCAAAGCTGATATTGTAAGGTTTCTCCTGTCAATACAGATACTGGTCTCATACTGCCACCCAGTGGCCATCTGAGGTATTAGACAGTCTCAACCTAAAAATCAATCACAGTGGAGGTATATACTCTAGCATTGTGCCAAAAGCATCATAAGACATTAGTTGTAAACCCACACTTTAACTTTCACTAGTCAGCAAATCTCAGGTGGCTGGCGGACATAAGATTGAAACACAGAGGCTCTTGGCTTGCCCGTCATAGACTGTAACCTTTTTTGGACATAGCAAAAATCTATATGCTGGACTTTTATGCAGTATAAACAATAGTGGAGGTTTATAAGCTCGCGGGCTACCCTTGCTGGTCAGATGCTGGAAGTCATAACCCAGATATGGCAGTCTGCCCCTGCAAATGAGGTTCACTAATCTGTAATCCCCACATTGTCCACTGGGACCGACCGGTTAGCCCTTCTGATGCTGTGAATTGATGGACTTGGGCTGGAGGGGGCCCCCCATGTTTGGAAAGGCTATTTGATATTTTTGAAATATTTTTGAGAAATGTAAATCTCTAGTTCACATTTCTAAAATTGCTGTTTTGATTTTCTGATCTGGACTTTGAAATGTGTAAATCAAAACGGAAAATGCCCTCAAGGAGTATTCAGGAACATTTTAAGGCACAACAACAAACCCAAGCCTCCCAACATACTTCCATAATGGGTTCATGAGAAGGCTCAGATATAGAAGAGGATTCTTCTCATACAAAACAGCCTACAAAATTGTCGGACATTTCTTTATCAGATTTTAATAACCTACTTAGATCTCACTTTGACAAGGCAGGATTTACAAGATCTTTGGCACCACACCCATTTACAGGAAACAGTAACTGATCAGATTGTGGATACCCAGCAGAAGGACCGTTTGGATATAACCCAGAACTGTGCCCATATTACTGCGTTAGAAAATACATTTGAAGACCTGGAAAACAGGTCCAGGCGCAATAATGCAAGATTCAGAGGGATACTAAAATCAGTGGGAGATCTGAAAATATACTTGAATGCGAATATTCACAAAATGTTACCAAACCACCCTCAAGACTCCTGGGAGATTGGAAGGGCGCTGGGGGGTCCAAATTCGTCTGAGCAGCCAAAAGATGTCATAGCTCGATTTATCCGTCAATGGACAACAGACTTTATTCTTGCAACATCTCGAAAGGCACAGTCCATTGCCGGGCCTGATGGCACCCAGATACAGATCTTTGCTGACCTGGCTCCCTCCACTCTTCTAAAATGAAAGCAATTAAAACCGGCCTTGTTAATATTGATTAAAAATGTTATTAGGTACAGTTGGGGGTTCCCCTTCAGCCTTTCATTCCAAGTGGGGGCGACTAATCATGGAAAAAGTGGAATGTCCAAGTAGCAGTTTGGAAGGTCACTACAGGGTATGGGGTTGGAGCTTACTAGTGCAATGTAACTATAGGAGCAACAACGCTTACTGCTTGGTTTCAATTAAATTGTCAGGACACTCAGGCCAGACAATTTTTATACATTGACATTCCAAATCACTATGTATTCGTAAATGGTGAATGGAGACAACGAAAAAAACATAATTATAAAATCATCCCAAGAATTTATACCGTCAGTCCACGAGACATTGAACGTTTCAGTTTAAGATGACTTCTTTTACATGTTCCCTGTGCACAAAGTTATGAACATTTACGCACAGTCAATGACATAGTGTATTATACTTTCCAGTTAGCTGCAAGACATTCTGGCAGATGATACAGAATGGGAGAGATGTCTCGAGGAAGCAGCACTAAGTCAAATGCCAAAGCAAATGAGAGAACAATTTGCTTTCATTTGCATCTTTTGCAATGTACCTGATGCATTAACTTTGTGGGAAACATTTAAATTACATATGTGTGAAGATTTCCTGAAACGTTACAATGAGAACCATTGCGCTATTGAATACATTAATGGAAATACAGGAAATCTTTCTTTGTCATGGATTAAATTGTGCCAATTTTAATCTGCCTGATCCAGGAATTATTATTAGTGTAATTATTAAATAAGAAAAGTTTAAAAAATGTTTTTATTATAAGCTGCCTAACCCGGCTTGCTCATTGGGAATTAAAAAAGAAGTAAAAAAATAAAAGTATTGAAAAAAAGCCTTACTGGTAATATATATATATATATATATATATATATATATATACAAGGAATTCTATTTTCTGACTAAACTACCAGAAACTTGTATAATACTCTATTAAATAAACTAGAGTGTAAACTAGTGCCAAAAAAAAAATTATATTGATGTGAATATACCTGCGTGATTATGTGCACAACCTGTTTACCAAAAGGTAAATGATAGATATTATAAATACAGTTGCAAGCAAAAGTATATGAACCCTTTGGAATGATATGGATTTCTGCACAAATTGGTCAAAAAATGTGATCTGATCTTCATCTAAGTCACAACAATAGACAATCACAGTCTGCTTAAACAAATAATACACAAAGTATTAAATGTTGCCATGTTTTTATTCAACACATCATGTAAACATTCACAGTGCAGGTGGAAAAAGTATGTGAACCCTTGGATTTAATAACTGGTTGAACCTCCTTTGGCAGCAATAACTACAACCAAACATTTCCTGTAGTTGCAGATCAGATGTGCACAACGGTCAGGAGTAATTCTTGACCATTTCTCTTTACAGAACTGTTTCAGTTCAGCAATATTCTTGGGATGTCTGGTGTGAATCGCTTTCTTGGGGTCATGCCACAACATCTCAATCGGGTTGAGGTCAGGACTCTGAGTGGGCCACTTCAGAAGGCGTATTTTCTTCTGTTTACCCATTCTGTTGTTGATTTACTTCTATGCTTTGGGTCGTTGTCCTGTTGTAACACCCATCTTCTGTTGAGCTTCAGATGGTGGACAGATGGCCTTAAGTTCTCCTGCAAAATGTCTTCATAAACTTGGGAATTCATTTTTCCTTCGATGATAGCAATCCGTCCAGGCCCTGACGCAGCAAAGCAGCCCCAAACCAAAGGCAAGTTATCAGCTATTAAGGAGTAATCAATTACTACATTCAGAGTACATATGTTTAATAATAATATATAATATATAAATGCATTAATATATATATATATATATATATACACATGTATACCAAGACATTCCCAGCATTGTGTATACATATGAATGTCCACAAGCATGCACCCGCACGTCATGTGCAGACACATACACATGTCCATTCATACGCACACATCCATATACCCTCACATATACACGAGAGCTCCTTAAACAGCCAAGTGCATATTACAATGTGCATGTTGAATTACTAGACCCTTCTGTACATTTATTTAAATATTGAAGAATTATGATGTATCACTGAGGGCTAGAGAGGTTGTGCCTATTTGGGGAAAAGCATAGGTAATACTTGGCTAACATTTAAATATTAAGCTATTGAGGAAAATCATAATAGATTTTAGGTTTTTATATAAGTAAAATCTTCCATCTGTATAGTTCAAATTTGGGAAACCTCTACCTTGAATAAGGATGCAACAAGTATAATTCATGTACTATTATGTGTGCACACTGTCAGAAAAGGGAGGGCAAAGTGGAACATGACTAAGAGAAAATGACTAAGAGAACGTTGCTATAAAAAGGCTGAAAACGAGGCATCTTCATTTAAGCCCATTGGGCTGAGGGCTCCAAGAGTATAGATCCATCTGCATTCTAACTGTAATAGCCTTTTGCTACTATCACCACCTCTAGGTCCTAACTGGACACTATCGATTACATTACATTTTAGGCAGTTTTGATCTTCAGGATGGTATAGTCGTATGTGTTTAGAAACTGGAGTATCAAGTTTATTTCTGATTGATCCTATATGCTCCAGAATTCTTCTTCTTAGTTGTCGGTCTGTTTTTCCAACATAGATTTTATCACATTTGCAGATCACCACATATATTACTGACGTAGATATACATATGTAAAACCTTTTTATAGGGTATTTGCTCTTGGTTTGTGGATGCTCAAAAAACTTTTCTATTGCAATGTACTTACATGCCTTGCAATGTCCACATTGTTATAGTCCATTTGTGGGTCGTAGCCAGTTCTGTTCCTTTTCAAATGAAAAATAACTATGTGTTAATTTTTCTCTTAGGCTGGTTCCTCGTCTATATGTAACAGATGCACTTTCTGATATAGCCTTGTTCAAAGTTGGATCATCTTTAAGAAGATGCCAATATTTGGCCAAAATGGCTTGAATTGCTGTACTGTTTGTACCAAAAGTTAAAATGCATCTTATCTGATCTTTTTCTTGTTCTTGTCCTTTCATTTTTTCGTTGTTCTTATATAATAGTTGAGGTCTTTGTTTTTCTAATGCATTTTTGTATGCACATTTCAAGACTCTATTTGGGTAACCTCTATTTTTAAAACGTTCCCTTAACTCCTTTGCCTGGATTTTGAAATCTTCAATGGTATCACAATTCCTCCTCAGGCGAATATATTGCCGCGTTGGTATTCCTCGTCTGAGGGGTAGAGGATGCTCACTCTTCCAGTCGAGCAGGGAATTGGTTGCAGTGTTTTTCCTCAACACTGTTGTATGAAAATTTCCATAAAGATCCTTTTTAATGTATAGATCCAAAAATTCAAGAGCCTGATCATCAATTGTGTGCGTGATCCAGGAATTAGATGAAATTAACTTTGATGAGTATGACACTGACATTGAATACCAAAAAAAAAAAAAAAAATTGGAACTTTAAATGCATTGCAATTGGAAGCATTTAACACCATCACAAATATAATAGAAGATGACATCTGGATGGCCCTGGTGGATCAGGAAAAACGTATCTATATAATTTGTTGATGAGTTGCATTTGAGCACAGGGTCATTTGCAACCACTGGAATTGCTGCACTATTGTTAGAAGGTGGTAGAACTGTGCATAGTGGATTTAAACTGCCAGTCCCCATTCTGGAAACATCAGTGTTGGATATTTGAATGAATTAATTACAAGCCAAAAAATTGCACAAGAGTAAATTAATTATAATAGATGAGGCAACTACGATGTCATGTCATGCCCTGCAATGTATTAATCGATTATTAAAAGAAGTTATGGCTAATGATTTGCGTATAAAAAGTGTATAAAAAGAAGTAAGCTGTGGAAAATATTTACACACCTTAAATTAGTAAATATGAGATCTGAAGGCCAAAGTCAATTCAATGATTGGCTAATTCATATTGGAGAAGGAAAACAGCCAAAAATAAATAATTTATCTGATCATGCTGTTAAAATTCCACGAGAAATGATTTCAAAAGAACCGCTAATTTTGACGATCTTCCTCAATGCCATCAATAACGAGGATTACTCAGACATTGCAAGCAAAGTCATATTGACATCAAAAACAATAGATGCCTTGAATCTAAACAACGAAATATTAAAATTAATCAGTACACCCCAAAAAAACTATTACAGTGCAGATTCTGTTCTGGCTGATGACAAGGATAGTAAAGCAAACTTTACTATGGAATTTATTAATTCTTTAACTCCCTCTGGAATGCCACCACATGTTTTGGAACTTAAAAAAAGGGGCAATTGTCATGCTACTGAGAAATATGAATCCCCAAAAAGACTTTGTAATGGGACCAGATTAATTGTAAAGGATTTAAAGGATCATTTTATACATGCAGAAATTATGAGTGGTACCCATAAAGGCGAACCAGTTCTTATACCGAGAATTGATTTGGCTCCAAGTGAGAGTGGTTTGCCTTTTGTCCTTCAAAGGAGACAATTTCCCATTATCATGGCATTTGCCATGACCATCAATAAATCCTAAGGACAAACTTTTAAGTCTGTGGGTATTTTTTTTGAAGGAACCTGTTTCTGCACATGGTTAACTTTATGTTGCATTTTCAAGATGCAATAATCCAGAGGAAATTAAAGTACATGTTGAAGAAAACCCAAGTCAGGGAAATGTATTGGAAGATGGATGCGTTTTTACCAAAAACATTGTGTACTATAAGGTGCTGTAAATATAGAGGACAGTGGTTTCATTTCGACGACAACATTTTATGTCATTTGGACTGATTTTAGAAGACCACTATTTCAATAAGAAACTCTATACAATGGCAAAAAAAAACATAGAGAACAGTGGTTTTACTTCCATGACAAAGTTTTATCTCACTGGGACTCTTTAAATAGGGGACCACTATTTCACATAGGAAACTCTATGTGCCATTTGAACAAAGTACAACAATAACATAAAAAAAGAAAATCAACAGTAAACAGTGGTTATACAGATTGGAATGTGTTAGAACTTACCTTTTTACATGATTGGCCCCACAAAACAATTAGGTGGCATTTTCTTTAAATTAAAGGTTAAATGTTATTGTTTTATGTTACTATTTCACATGTTAACATTGTATTTTCAAATTTGTAGAAAGTTGGTTCATTGTATATTGTATATAGTCAAAGATTTATGTTACTACAAGTTTCATACAGTTACATTTGTTTAGACATTGAACGGTATAATTAAATACAGAGTATTGATTCAGGGAGTAATCCAATCGCCAGTTAATGGGGTTAGGAAGGAATAATTTGTTTTCCCTCTGATACAATTGGCCAAGTTTCAATGGGATTTTTTATTGTTTATTCAATGCTGATTTATTTTAACAAGAGTAAAATACACACAAAAAAATACACACAAAAAAATAACAAAAATGTCACTTAAAGAATGTTACAAACAATGTATTTGTTATAAATCGTTTTTTACTGAACTTTTACATAGTCTTCTGTTATTCATGGATAACTATCAATTCAAAATGTTAGTATTGTTAAAAAAAAATAATTAAAGATTATTTAAAAGTCGCATGTTACAAACTTTTATATTATGGTTTACAATATGTATTCATTAAAACTTCAGACATTGTTATACCATATATGACAACTAAAAGAGTTAATATTGAAAAAAATATATATTCTAGACCTGTTGGTGAAATAGAAGTTGAAAGTTACAAAAATAAAAAGTTTTATTCAAAATTTTCTATTTATTTGTAGATAAAATAAAGGTTAAGAATCTCAGACACTCACATCGTGTGGCAAACAGTTTTAACAGCATTAAAATATTATTGCCCCATCAATTGACGGGCAAGTCTCTAGTATATATATATATATATATATATATATATATATTAGCGAATTGCCATGTTGCCATTGTCATAAAATTGTAAAGCAGTTAATGCTGTTTGGTACACAATGTAAGTCTTTTGCTCCTCTGAGCAACCTCGGCGCTGATTGCGAGCCTCTCCCCTACTTCTTTGTTTCTATCACATATTATAATTGTTCAACTACGATTCGTCGTCACGCTGTGTTGCATGGTGCGTACGACTTAGCGATAAGCGCCGCAGGCGCTCAACGCCCGGCGAGCCGTTAAACCGTAGCACTTTGGCGATCGTACGACTTAGCGATGAGCGCCCCGGCGCTTATTGCAGGCGAGCCGCGCGTAGTGAGGCGAGCCGTTAAATCGTAGCACTTTGGCAATTTGTGCCGCAGGCGCTCATTGCAGGCGAGGCGAGCCGTTAAATAGTAGCACTTTTTTACACAAGACGCGGGACTTAGAAAAAAAAATACGACATGAAAAAAAATACGAGATAACTGGCGGAACCAAAACAATTAAAAAACACTAAATACACACAAAAAAATAACAAAAATGTCACTTACAGCATGGGGAACTAGGCAACACATCTGGGAGTGAGGTGGAACTCCAATTTATATTGATTTAGACGATTTATAACGATCGAAAATCGGCTAAGCGAGAAAAAAATGGGCGCTGAAAAAAAAGAAAACAAGGCTATACTACTACGAACTGCGTAAAACACAGCCACAGACATATGTGCTCGAAAAAGAACGAGACAAAGGATGCGCAATAACCGCACAATGAGTAAAAAAGTCAGTAGCGAGTACATTTTACGAAACGCAATTACACATTAATGCATTAACACACATTTCCCGCCTTTGTCTCACGGCACCTCGGATTTCCCACCTAAAACAACGCATTTGTCTCGCGGAACAGCGGATTTCCCGCCTAAAACAATGCATTTGTCTCCCGCACAAAGCCTATATATAGGGCACACTTGAAACATAACTGACACTTTCTCCTCAGGTGATGACAGCCTGACTGGAAATTTTCTGATGCCGGAAAATCTCAAGAGATTGTTAGCTCTTTAGGATACTGCTTCAGCAATATTACATTAAAAAAGGTAAATATAATTAATAATCATTAATTATTAAATTATAACTTAATAAATAAATTTTAAAAAAATAGGAAATTTAATTAATAGAAAAATAATATCGTGCTTACCTGTGTGAAACAATTGTCAATAACATTCATAATGTACATGAATTAATTAATTAATCAATTAATCATTAATATCAAAATTAGTTAACATTTAAGAATGTGAATAAAAAAGCAAAACATTGATTCATTAATTATTAATGTACATTAATTTAATAATTAATTTGTTATATATCGTGATTAACTGTGTAAAAGAATTGTAAATAACATTCATAATGTACTTCATTTAATTAATTAATTAATCATTACTAATCATTAATATAAAAAAAGGTTAACGTTTAAGAATGTGCATAAAAAAAGGAACACATTGATTCATTAATTATTAATGTACATTATTTTAATAATTCAGTTCTTATATATTTAGCATAAAATAACAACACAAAAAAAGGGAATATACTCATGCTTACATCTTGAAGTTAGATTTATAAACACATTACGTTAATATTAATGAACATTAATTGATTCTTATTTCAATAGTAATGTACATTATTTTAATAATTCAGTTGTAACATACTCATTTTAAAATACCCCTTTTAGGTTTTTAATCTAGCCAAATATATGTCTGTTGATGTTCATTTAATGATATGGATGAAGCAAAATATTAAAAAGATTCTCAATTTGATTTAATAGTTTCTTTGGATCTGCAAGGGAATCAACACACAGCATGACGTTTGCAGCCTTTGAACAACATCAAGATCATCTTCACAGGTATAAGATTTAATTTTGTAGTGATGCATAAAAAAGGCTATATTATATTTTGTGAAAATGGAGAGTACTTATTGAGTCATTAACGTATAATATTTAGTCATAACTTTGCAACAAGTTTTAACATGCACTTATGTAAAGTTGAAAAGACAATACTTATTAATAATAATATTTTTTTAAAATAAGAAGATTACACCACTTGCGAAAAAAAGAAATTGAATGTATGCAGTGAACTCAATCAAGAATTAATGGAATTGAAGGATTAATAATATAAATATATATATGTGCAGCTATTTCCTATTTAATATATGTCAATAAAATACTTTGAAAAATGGTTTCATTTTTTTCATTGTAAAAAAGTACAACATTTGTAAATGCTTTCAATTGTGGGTTCCCAGTAACACTGGATCTGCTGTGTCTATATCCAGTGTACTCAAGAACACCTAAGACTCTATTTTTAAATATGTAGCAACTAGTTACTGAAAAAACAAAATAAACTTTATTAAAGAAAAAAATAGTGAATAAGATATATTTACAATGAGTGTAATAAAATATATACTGGAGTATATCAAACAGCAGGCATATAAAGGGGGTACAGGCTAATAAGTTAACCCCAAAGTAATCATGTGAGTGCTCACGTATGATAATATTAGTTATAAAGCCAGCACCTGTCCATTTGAAAGGACAGATGGCGGCTAACAGTTGCTGCAATTGCTAAAATAAGTGGATCTCTATGTTTCCTATGGGAGAAAAAAGTGACAAAGCACTCACCATCCCATAAGCTGAAGTAAGTACAAAAAAATGAGACAACATAGATAATGTCCACTATCAAAAATAGACTAGTGATCTTGATTAAACAGCACAATGCTGTAATCAAATGAGTCCCTCCATTCCAAAAGTGATAGGTTAGATAGACTTAATGATTAATTTACTGCACCAAATATACTACAAAGAAGAAAACAGAATTCCTCATTACCTTGTAGTGGTGCAGGAATAAGCGTTTGTACATACCAATGGGAATAGCCTGTCCCCTGGAGCCTGCTGCTATGGTCCCAACGTACGTTTCCCCGTGGTTATTATTACGGATTCATCAGGGGATATATAATTCCTATGAATCGCGGGTTTTTAAAGAATCCCGTCACCGCGTTCACGTTCGCGCTGTGACGTCATTGCGTACTATGTGATCGCGTTTTCTCGCGAGACTCGCGAGAAAACACAGCGAAATCGCTGCAATCGTTAGTTTTCTGAGTAATAGTGCCTCTACAGGCAGGTACCTGTATATACTAATATTATTGCCTTGTTAATATCAATTTGGGCTATTAATTTAAAGAACTATGTTTTAACATAGTTATTAAACACCAAGATAAAATTAGAGACTTTATTAGAGGTTAACAGATCCAAGAATTCGATCTGGTTAGTGTTGATGGTATATGTTAATTGTAGACCTATGGAATTCACGTTGAGTATGGAAATAAAATCCATTAAGCTGGATCTGCTCCCATTCCAAGTCATAAACACGTCATCAATATAACGGATCCAGAGTCCTTCAACATGTCAACAGTATAACGAATAAGCAGGATGTGGCAGTAGCAAGACACGTGAATACCATCCATAATGGAAATATAATGTGTCTGAAATTTATGGGTATTGAAAAAATTAACATCTCCCCCAGAAGAGGAAATATGGAAATCAAATTACTCCAACGAGAAGCCTGGTGGATTTTTCACCTAAAAACATTATCTCCTTATGGTCTCAATGAAGGTTTTACCTTCACCCCTTTTATCTAGCATCAACCCTTTAATTATGTCTAACTCTCCTTACCTTTAGGTAAAACACAGGTCACCCTCCCACATCTTATTCAAGTACGATGTTATTTACAATTTTCCTTTCCTTCCTTAGCTTTTTTGTTATTTAGAATTTAGCATGAGTCACTAGCAAATCTTCATATTTCTTACTTTGGCCACAATTAAATTCATTCTAAACTCTGAGATTTCTAAGGAACTTGAATATTTAGGGCTCTAGTACACACCAGGGTACTATATAATGATAGTCGCCAATTTTAGCTGATCTACTTATACTTTATACTCTCTTCTTCTTACTTAAGTCTAAAGAGGGGTTAACTCAGTTATTATTACTATTGTAGTTCACTTATTCTATCTCTAACTTTACCATCTAGTTATGAGTATCAATACTTTGGATGGTTTCACTTATTGGGGTCCATGTGAGTATATAATAAGAATTATCATCAGCTTATATATCATCTCTTCTTTAGGGCATGTCACACCATGTTTAATTTTATCTTGGTGTTTAATAACCATGTTAAAACATAGTTCTTTAAATTAATAGCCCAAATTGATATTAACAAAGCAATAATATTAGTATATACAGGTACCTGCCTGTAGAGGCACTATTACTCAGAAAACTAGCGATTGCAGCAATTTCGCAGTGTTTTCTCGCGAGTCTCGCGAGAAAACGCGATCACGTAGTACGCGATGACGTCACAGCATGAACGTTAACGCGGTGACGTCATCGCGTCCCGCGAATTGCGGGATTCTTTAAAAACCCACGATTCATAGGAATTATATATCCCCTGATGAATCCGTAATAATAACCACGGGGAAACGTACGTTGGGACCATAGCAGCAGGCTCCAGGGGACAGGCTATCCCCATTGGTATGTACAAACGCTTATTCCTGCACCACTACAAGGTAATGAGGGATTCTGTTTTCTTCTTTGTAGTATATTTGGTGCAGTAAATTAATCATTAAGTCCATCTAACCTATCACTTTTGGAATGGAGGGACTCATTTGATTACAGCATTGTGCTGTTTAATCAAGATCACTAGTCTATTTTTGATAGTGGACATTATCTATGTTGTCTCATTTTTTTGTACTTACTTCAGCTTATGGGATGGTGAGTGCTTTGTCACTTTTTTCTCCCATGGGAAACATAGAGATCCACTTATTTTAGCAATTGCAGCAACTGTTAGCCGCCATCTGTCCTTTCAAATGGACAGGTGCTGGCTTTATAACTAATATTATCATACGTGAGCACTCACATGATTACTTTGGGGTTAACTTATTAGCCTGTACCCCCTTTATATGCCTGCTGTTTGATATACTCCAGTATATCTTTTATTACACTCATTGTAAATATATCGTATTCACTATTTTTTTCTTTAATAAAGTTTATTTTGTTTTTTCAGTAACTAGTTGCTACATATTTAAAAATAGAGTCTTAGGTGTTCTTGAGTACACAGGATATAGACACAGCAGATCCAGTGTTACTGGGAACCCACAATTGATATCATTATTTACTCTATTTCATTTAGAGAGTTGTTCTTATTTCGTTTTTATAGATTTTTAAATGCTTGATTGGTTTATTCATCAACTTTAATGTAACAGTACAAAAAGTAAAAAAAAAATATGTACACAAAACAAAGAACAAACAATAATTACATCTCTATTTACATTCACAGATTAAAATGGTGCATAATGGAGAAGACAAAATTGAACGCAAAAGAAGATTGGCAAGGGAAAGGAAGCAAAGGTGGAGAGATGCTCAGACACCGGGAACTTCACCACGCTTGCGAGAAGAAGATCGACAGAGACTTTTAAATAAAAGAAAGATGAGTAAGAGAGCCGCAAGTGAGTGTGTTGGGGCTTCCAAGAAATGTAAAAGTAAACAAAAACATCTCTGTGAACCATTTTCGAATGATTCTATTTTGCAGAATGACTTAAATGTAGACACACAAGAAAACAATGTACATATAGAAAGTGGGTCTGATTTCTATGTTGAAGAAATGCATGACAATGTGTTTACTACTGCAGTACAAGTAGATACTCATTATTGTGGGTTACTTAATATGGTTTGTCAGTTTTGTGGGGCCTATCATTTTATAAAGGAAAGACCTACTGACGGAAATTTCATTAGTTGCTGTCAGAAAATAAAGGTGAAACTTCCACTAAGACACCCATTTCCATATTATTTATAATGCATTATGAGCGATCCAACATTTTCAAATTATAATAATTTCAAACAAAACATAAGGTCTTATAACAGTGCAATTTCATTTGCTTCAATGGGTGCAACATTAGTAGAAAATGTACCAGGACATGGTCCTTACTGTTTTAGAGTTCAAGGTCAAATTTACCACCAAACTTCACATTTACACCCACAAGAAGGAGAGCAAAGGACATTTGCACAGTTATATGTCTTAGATACAATGGAATCTGTGGAACAAAGAATGACACCTCCAGAAAATAAACACTGTTTGCGCATAGTCTTTGAACAGCTGGATCAAATTATGCAAAAAAAACCATATAGTCAAGCATACAAACAATTAGCACAGCTTGAAAAAGAACAACAGGAACATGCTGAAAGACATCAATTGCCTACACCAAGAGTAAATATGGTGTTAAAAAGAGATCACAATACTGATCAAAGAAGATATAATTTACCTACAGTAAATGAGGTTGCCATGGTGTTTAAAAATGAAGATGGTGAACCACCTTTTCAGCGGGATATTAGAATATATCCACGCAATGAAGAACAACCATTTATCAACATCAATATATTAAGCTGTAATTTAGATCCAATGACATATCCCATTTTCTTTCCAAATGGGGAACCTGGATGGGAACCAAAGTTACAATTGGAAAGTTATCCGAATACTAAACTTTGTATTAGATCTAATATTTCCATGCTGGAATATAAAGTGGCACAAACTGCTATCCGGGATTGTTTTAATCCAATTTTACATGGAGGCCAACTCACTCAACAATGGATTTTTGATTCATATCTACAAGTTGAATCCAATAATCCAAATTTCATTAAATTTCAACAAAATAAATTACGAGTAGAACAGTATTGTGGATTAATGGATTATGTGGCAGATTTAGCTTCCAACAATATGCGAGAAAGGTATAATGATACCATGGCTATTGTCACAAAATTTGGAAAACATTGATGGAGGGAGGGCGGAGCTAGCGTCTGGAACAGAAGGACGTGTGTGGTAAGAGCTCCTGCTCCAAACCCACAAGAAAGGCTCATAAAGGGCCATAAAGCCCGGCCAGGGCAAAACTAAAACCCCCACAATACTTGGGGGAAGCCGAGGTGGCACCCCAAACCCCCCCCCCGGGCGCTTCCAGACATCCCGCAGGTGTCAGCACACGAGGCAGGCCTGAGGAGGAAGGCCCAGACAGGGTGAGTGCCCCTGGAAAGGGTTGGGGGCTCCCCAGGGGCGATCGCAGGCGGCTGGCCCTGCCGGATTGGCCTAGGAGGGCTGTGGGCCCTAGAAGAGGCAGCTGGGGAGTGAGAGGCAGAGGGGAGATAAGCCTGCGAAACGGGAGGTGGCCATTTTCTAATTTGGGCCTAGTGAAGGGGCCTTGGCCAGCCCTAAATACCCCCTCAATACCCCTAACAGCTAAAAAGCAGTATACCCAGGGGGACCAGAGTGGCAGAGGTGGGCTGCCCAACCAGAGACCCACACAACAAACCACAGCACTACAGATCAGCTCCCTGAGATTACTAAACTAGGGCCAGGCTGCTCAAGAAGGGAAATACCCTGTAAGCCCAGAGCATTGTGGCCCTCTCTTTACTACAACATCTGTAATTGACTTTGCATTTCTCTGTTAGGCATAATGCTCTTGCACAGCTAACTTTATTCGTTCTTTCACATATAGACTGTTTCAGGTGGCACACATTAAACCAGAATAACAGCGAGAAGTCTTTTGTGCCAATTTATTACGCAGTGGCATAAACAACTACCTGCTCATCTCCACACATTTTAACCTGAAAAGACACAGCATCAAGAGTGAAAGTAGTCTGGAAATGCAGGCCCCCACCTCAACTGTGTGGTAACAGTTACCCATTATATATAGGCCCTTGGCTAAAGGTTGTCATTGTACAAGGCTTCAGGGCAAATCTGAATGAACAGCGACACCTAGTGGCTGGAAAAATTAAGACGACTAGTAGGGGGAGAGCCGAAGAAAATGTGCACGCACACTACACATAGAAGGTATGTGCTGAAGGGACCCTGGAACTAGAGGCAATGGGGAAGCGACAAGCAGAATGAGCTAAAAGAATGAGAATCTTTTCATGAACGACAATGAATACCTCAGCACCCCAGCCTAAGCAGCCCCACTGCACACAATAGCCAGCAAACACCTGCCAAGGGGGGTGTAATAGCAACCTACTCAAGTTAAAATAGCTAACACCAGGGAGATACATTATAACTAAGACAGATCCCCGGAAACCTGCGGGCCTGGAGCAGAGGCAAGACCGATGATGAAGAAAGCGAAGAAAAGCATAACCTCCAGGGGCATACCCGATCATTTCCCAGCAGCAACCACACCAAAAAACAAGGCAGGGGAGAGCTCCCCAGAAAGGTCGGAGATGTCGGAAGCAGAGGGGGATCGGCCCAACACAATCACAGATGTGGACTTCTCGGTGTCGGCAATGGCCAAATTCGAAGTGTTGCTAAAAACCCAGCTGGCATTGACACTAAAAGAGGTTTAGAGACGAGATCTGTGCCGTAGGACAGAGAACCCATGAGCTGGAACAAACACCTGACCAAATCATATCCGCTCAGGAGGAAGACAAGCTGGAGATAAGTGCCAATACATCCCGCATAGAGGCTCTGGAAAACAAGATAGAGGATCTAGAGAACAGATCACGACGACACAACGTCCGCCTGAGAGGCGTTCCTACAAAAGTGGGAGACATCATGGCATATCTTGAAGCGGTATTCTTTACCATCATTCACGGCCACCAAAAGGAGGAACTGCTAATTGAACGGGCCCATAGGGTGCTTGGAGGCCCTAGCAACCCAGAAAAACCAAAATACATTGTTGTGCGCTTTGTGAGACAAGGCTCCAGAGACTTACTAATGGCTACGGCAAGAGGGATGCCCAAAATAGTGGGGCCGGACGGTTCTTCATTACAACTGTTTGCAGATCTTGCTCCATCAACCCTAGCGAAAAGGAGAGAGATGAAACCGGCTCTGGAAATCTTAACTGCGAACAAAATCCAATATCGATGGGGATTTCCATTTAGCATACAATTCAGTTGGAAGGAGCAGTCACATAGAGCTTACTCCCTGGCAAGCCTTCAAAAAAAACTGTTGCATCTACAGCTGGTACCAGAAGCCTGACGGATCAGCTACCCAAACCCAGGGAGGGGCCATCCAGAGAATGGTCTGAGGCCTCCGCCAAGAAAAAACAAAGAAACAACAACAGAAAGGAACAACGAGATCAGAGCGGTGGGGCTGAAGAAGTGGAGCCACCAAGTAATGTAATAAGGGACTGATAATCTACGCAGTGGTAGCAAGGGCTAAGGGACGACCATATAGTCAATAACATAGGACCTCATTGTAATGCTTAGGATAGGTCAGAGTATTGGTAAGGAAGAAGCTGGGGCACTGCTATTTAACAAAGCATATCAGAAACTAGATATAAAGTTAGGACAATCTAAGCTGAAGCTTGTAATGTTTGGTAGCCGTCCAAATTTATTGGGGGAAGTTATTTAGTGGACAATATTGAGTAGCGTAGTTGTCTACTACCAGAAAGTTCCTCACACTAGGGATTTTTAGTGGGTTAAGGGAACTCCACTCCCTAGGCACGCAAGGTGCAAGATGGCTAGTTATGTGAGGAGGGGGGGGGGGGGGGGCCCAAAAAGGTTTAGTTTCTCAGGTTTTGTTATTAATGTTATATGGCTGAATTTCTCATGCCCAGGTTGGTAAAGCAACAGATGCTATGGCAACTCGCTGGCTCTCACGGACCTCGACCGCGGAATCCAAATCCTCCGACTCTACATGTGGTGAGTCTCTACTGACAATAGCAACACACGAATCCAATAACAATGGGAGAGTCAGAATACATTTGCATCACACATAATGTTAGAGGCTTTAACACCCCCTCCAAAAGAAGCAAAGCGTTCCAGTCGTACAAAGACCATAACCCAGCGGTAATCTTTATCCAAGAAATGCATTTTAAATGCCGCCAGGTTCCGTCCTTTATGGACAAGAAAATCCCCATATTCCACACCACATGTAGTAACTCCAAGAGGGAAGGGGTAGCAATCCTGTTACACAAAAACTTCCCGTTCATACTAGACAAAAAAATAGTAGATAAGCAGGGATACTACCTGTTTCTGAGTTACCTTAGCTGCCCTATATGCCCCCACTAACTCTCCACACAATCATCTAACCAGAGCGTTGAGACATCTAGCAAAAGTGAGGGAAGGCAAGATCCTCCTAGGGGGAGACTTCAATTTGACGTTAGACGTAAAGAACGATAGAACAGGTAAAGACTTAGGAGACAAATTCTCTAAAAAACTGAAAATAATACACCTGCTGCTAGGGGAACAAGGAGTAGTGGATCTGTGGAGGGAAAGTCACCTTGGGATTAGAGAATTCACCTTCTACTCATATCCCCACAAAGTATACTCCAGAATAGACTACATACTAACGGACTCAGTACTTTTAAAGGATGCTGGGGGAGTGGAAATAGTGCCCTGTGCATGGTCAGATCATAGCCTGGTTAAAGCGACCATAAATTTGGGTCCCACAACTAAACCTCCTTACAAATGGAGACTAAATGAAAGAGTAATGACGATCCCGTCAGTAAAGGACAGAATAGCCCAAGAACTAGAATTTTTCTTTGAGATAAATGAATTGCTGGAGATGGTGATTGGTTGGGTCTGGGCAGCACATAAGGCATACATCAGGGGCATGTGTAAAAAGGAAGCGGCCAAGTTTAGAAAGGAACAGAAAGCTCTAGAAAAAAAACTTACAGAAGAGCTAGGCACCCTAGAAAAGAGAAACCAGCAAAACCAAAAAAAGAAGACTAGGCGGGAAATTGAAAGAGTGAGAGTAGAATTAGATAAGATTCTTAGGAGAACCCATTATAAATTTTTCCTCCAAGCAAACAAACCTGATAGGTTGTTAGCGAGAAAGTTGAGATCAAAACAAATGCAATCCAGAATTCACTGTATAAAAGTGAGGGACAATATAAGAACAGCTAATCCCACTAGAATACAGGAAATGTTCTTCAACTTCTACCAGAACCTCTACTCGGCGGCCGGTAAGGAAATAGAAGGTAGCATTAGATTATGGCTAGACAGGTATGATTTACCAAGATTGGAGGAATCTGAGGTAGAAGCGCTAAATACCAAGATTTCACACGAAGAAGTTAGGAAGGAAATCCAGTCAATGAAAAATGGTAAGGCCCCAGGCCCAGATGGGTTCACTAATATGTATTATAAGATCTTTAAAGATAAGTTAACACCCAGATTAACCAAATTGTATAACCATATCCTAGAAGGGCAGCCAGTCCCCCCGGAAATGAATCTAGCAGAAGTAACTATTTTCCCTAAGGAAGGGAAGGACAATACAGAGATCAAGAACTACAGGCCCATTTCACTTCTGAACGTGGATATTAAATTACTGGCTAAGATTATGGCAGACAGAGTCTCAAACTTTCTTCCAAGAATTATCCACAAGGACCAGGTGGGGTTTATCCCCCATAGGCAAGCAAGAGATAACATAAGAAAAGTAATTAATATAATTCACCATGCCAAAAAAAACAAGACCCCTGCATGACTCCTGTCGTTAGACATCGAAAAGGCCTTTGACTCTCTGGAGTGGCCCTATCTTCGGGAGGTCTTAAAGAAATTTGGTTTCAAAGGAGGATTCATTAATTTAATTGATACATATTACAGAAATCTGGAAGCCCATCTGAAACTCCCGGGCACACTGAATCAGGCCATCAAAATAGGAAGGGGTACGAGACAGGGGTGCCCTCTGTCCCCCTTACTCTTCGCCATCGCAATAGAACCATTAGCACAGGCAATCAGAATGAACTCGGGGATCAGGGGTCTGGTAATAGGGCAACAACACTTTAAAATTAACCTATTTGCAGATGATATGTTATGCACAATAACAGATCCTGAGCATTCTATTACAACTTTAATGGACACCCTCTCAAAGTTTGGTCTAAAATCAGGGCTAATCATTAACGTTGAGAAAACAGAAGCAATAGCTATAAATCTGGACTCAAACACAAAATAATTACTATCAGATAAGTTCAAATTTCAATGGGCCAAGGAATACATTCATTATCTATGGCTAAAAATCACGCCGCATACAGAAACCTTGTGCAGGTCTAACTACCCCCTGCTTTATAAAAGACTTAGCGAAGATATGCAAAAATGGTCTAGTTATCCTATTTTGTGGCTGGGACGGATTAACTCCTTTAAAATGACGATTCTACCAAAGCTATTCTATTTGTTTAGGACCCTGCCAATCCCCATCAACCAGGCAGACTTGAAAGGATTTCAGAGGAAGGTGTCCCAATTTACATGGAAGGGCAAACCCCCCAGAATTAAAAAGGAGATAATGTACAGGCACAAAGACAGGGGTGGACTGTAATTTCCAGACCTGAAGAAATACTATAGAGCTGCTCAACTATCGTCCCATAATTCATTCGGGGGCTCACCAACCGCTATGGAAAACCATAGAAGACCAGTGGCTTAACCCTTATACCTGGGACACCTTGGTCTGGCTAGACAAGGTGCCGGAGAGTGTGGGAAAGATCAAACACCCGGTAATTGCCAATACGTTACAAGGTTGGAAATGGGCCCTAGAACACACAAGCCTCTTTAGACACCCTTCTCCGATGATCTCGGTATTTGGTCACCCACAGTCCCCAGCAGGGATGAGCGCAGAGGCAAAATAGTGGTGGAAACCTAGGGGGTTGGATAGGCTAGGAGCATGGCTAGGAACAGAAAACCCAATAACTTACGAATACTTGAGAGATCACCACGATATCAGCATCAATCAACATTGTAACTTCTGCAAAATCAGACATTTGGTAAACAGTATAGGAAGAATACAAGGTTCTCCTAAAAAAACATGGCTTTCGGGAATTTGTCAGAAAGTTCCCCTGACTAAGGGAATCATAGGGGGTATTTACGAGATATACAATACACCTACAGAAGGGGTGAGGGATAAATACATAGAGAACTGGGAAAAGGACATAGGAGAACACTGGGAAACAGAGAAATGGGAAAAGGCCTGGAAAAGTATTTATAAAGGTTCGTTAAACCACACACTCCTAGAAACTGCCATTAAGGTTCTCCACAGAACGTATCTAACCCCTGTAAGAATGGCAAAGTGGAACAAATCGGGGGGGGGAAGAATTGTACAAGAGGATGCCAGACCCCGGGCTTCTTCATGCACATGTGATGGGAATGCCCTAAGACAGCACAGATATGGACAGCTGTGACAGATCTTGCAGCTGACGTACTTAGAACCTCGGGAGGGGGCACGATAGAATCTTGTCTACTGGGAATCCCAGACCCGCGGCTTTCCCCAACACAAAATAGGCTACTCCAATACATGTACATAGCTGCCAAGTCACACATCGCTAAATAATGGAAAACGGACACGCTGGAACTTCAGGCAATAAAGAACAAAATAAACTACCTAGCAGTAAACGAGCACTTGACACATATTCTAGCAGATTCTGTCCAGAAGTACAGAGACATATGGGAGCCATGGTTAGCATATAAGGGCTGAATAAGGGGGATCAAAGGTGGGAAAGGTGACAAAAAAGAATAGGAGGAGGAGGAAGCGTGAGAGGTGCCGGGGGGACCGGCAAGGAGCCATGAAGTACAGAAACTACGAGGTAAAAAATAAAAATTATGAAGCTATCTTATTGTATGAGAAAATACAGGTGACCAATCTGTTTTGAGTTATGTTTAAGTTTAGTTGTGAAAGAATGACTAAAGGCTACAGGGGATAGATATGTTAGATATGTTAATGCGAACAAGAAAAGATACCTTGTACCTAAGAGGAACAATTTCAGGGGAAAGAAGGAAAGGGGGGGCCATAGGTTTAGAAAAACAGGTTTAAACCTGAATATGACTATAAATAAGGACAAGGGTCCCCATAAGAGAATAGTCGTTTTAAGATTTCACTTATTTTAATTTTAGAAGTTGTGTGTAGAAATTCTATAAGTTTAATATTCAACAGACTCACACAGGCAAGTTGATGAGAAAAAACACTATAAGGGACATAAGGGGGCTAAGGTTCAATCCGCTAAATGTGATAGGCCCCATTAAGCCTAGCCTGCAAGCTATGGATTACTGAGTCAATATGCGAAAAGTTATAAGGGAAAAAAAAAAAAGGGTTATTGTTTTGTTACTAGAAAACGGAAAATGAAAGGGGAGAGGTCAAGTTGTTTGCTGAGTCAGATTACACATGTTTATAATAATGAACGTAGAATGTTAATACCTGACCTGCGAGTCATGGCTTACTGAAAGACTGTTGATCAATGTTTGAAGTGACCAATAAAAATTATTGGGAAAAAAAAAACATTGATGGAAATACAAGAAATATTGTTGGCTCATGGATTAAATTGTGCAAGTTTTAATTTACCAGATCCAGGACTTATAGATGACATCAATTTTGATGATTATGACACTGAGCTACAAAAACAAAAAACCCGAGAAAAACTGGCAACTTTAAATACTTTACAGTTAGAAGCATTTCATGCCATCACAAATGCTACAGATGATGAAATGGTCAAAGACCGGTATTTCTATCTAGACGGCCCAGGTGGATCAGGAAAAACTTATCTGTACAATTGTTTGATGAGTTATATTCGATCACAGGGTCAGATAGCTATGCCATTTGCAACAACTTGAATTGCTGAACTTTTGTTAGATGGTGGTAGAACTGTGCATAGTGGATTTAAGCTGCCAGTTCCCATTTTGGAAACATCAGTGTCAGATATTCGATTGAATTCCTTACAAGCAAAAAACTTTAAACTAACTAAACTAATTATCATAGACGAGGCAACAATGATGTCATGTCATGCATTGCAATGTATTGACAGATTTTTAAAAGAAGTGATGAATAATAAGTTGCCATTTGGTGGAAAGGTGATGCTGTTAGGGGGAGATTTTAGGCAAACATTACCTGTTGGGGCACACGGAAATAGAACGGAGATCCTTGAAACATATATCAAGACCAGTAAACTGTGGCAAATATTTACACATCTCAAATTAGAATTGAATATGAGATCTGAAGGCCAAAATGAATTCAATGATTGGCTCATTAAAATCGGAGAAGGAAAACATCCAGAAATACAGCATTTACCAAATGATACCATTGAAATTCCATCAGAAATGGTTTGCAATGAATCACTCATATCAGCCATATTCTAAACACTATTCATAATGAGGATTACTCAGACATTGCAAACAAAGTGATATTAACATCAAAAAATATCGATGCCTTGAATGTAAATAACGAAATTTTAAAATACATCAATGCACCACAAAAGAATTATTACAGTGCAGATTTGATTCGGTCTGATGATAAAGACAGTGAATTGAATTTTAGTATTGAATTTATTAATTCGTTAACACCATCTGGAATGCCACCACATATTTTACAATTGAAAAAAGGCGCAATTGTCATGATATTGCGAAATATGAATCCAAAAAAAGGACTTTGTAATGGGACCAGATTAATTGTGCATGAGTTAAAAGATCATTTTATACATGCAGAAATTATAACTGGGACCCATAAAGGTGAACGAGTTTTTATACCAAGAATTGATTTAGCTCCAAGTGAGAGTGGTTTGCCTTTTGTCCTTCAAAGGAGACAATTTCCAGTTATCATGGAATTTGCCATGACCATCAATAAATCCCAAGGACAAACTTTTAAGTTGGTTGGGATTTTTTTAAAGGAACCAGTTTTTGCACATGGACAACTCTATGTGGCTTTTTCAAGGTGCACTAATCCAAAAGAAATTAAAGTGCATGTTGAAGAAAACGAAACTCAGGGTCATTTATTGGACGATGGATGTGTTTACATCAAAAACATTGTCTACTATGAGGTGTTGGAAAGATAGAGCACAATGGTTTCATTTTAATGCCAACATTTTATGGTACTCAATATGATTGCACAAAAACAATATTTCAAGTAAAACATCTATAGAATGGACAAAAAAACATAGAGAACAGTGGTTTGACTTCCAGTACAAAATTAAAGTACTCTGGGACTCTGTAAATAGGGGACCACTATTTCACTTATGAAAATCTATGTGATATTTGCAGAAAGGACAAACAGAAAAAAAAACAGTAAAACATCCTTAAACAGATTGGAATGGGTTCAAAGTTTCATATTAACATGATTGGCCCCACAAAACAATTATCTGACTTTTTCATGATTTACAAGAGTTAAATGTTATTGTTTGATGTTACAATTTTTAGATTTTAAATATGTGTATTTTCAATTTTTAAAACAGTTTGTTAAATATATATGTGGTATAGTCAAACATGTATTGTTAGTATAAAGTATAAAGTTGAAGCATTTCATAATAATTGGAAATGTATTATTTAAAGACAAACTATTGATTCAGGGAGTAATCCGATCGCCAGTTAATGGGGTCAGAAAGGAATTAATTTTTTTCCCTCTTTGATAAAATTGGCCAAGTTTCAATAGGGTTTTTTTTTGTTTGCCTTCCTCTGGATTTAATGCTAATTTAGTTTAACAAGAGTTTAACAAAAATGTTACAAAGGATAAAAGCATGTTATTGTTAAAACAATTTACTTACTCTAAGTTAATATAGTCCGCAGTTACTCAGTGATAAATATCTATTGAAAAGTGTTAGTATTGTTAAAAAAAATTGAATTTTTTTTTAATATACAAGTTGCATGTTACAAACTTTCATGTTAGACTTTACAATATGTATGCATTAAAAAGTAAGACATTATTATATTGTTATTATATATATATATATCACAATTAAAACACTGAAGATTGAAAAAAAAAATATGTTGGTGAAATATAAGTTGAAAGTTAAAAAAATAAAAAGTTAAAACAATAAATGTGTATTTATTTTTAGAAAAAAAAAAAGGGACAAATGTAGCTGACTCATTTTGTGTTGCAAACAAATTTCACAACATTTAATTTTTATTGACCGTCATTTTTTGATGGGCAAGTCGCTAGTCACATAATAGTTGTCAAACTACGAGACGTCATCACGCTTTGCGAGGTGCATATGACTTAGGCGATGAGCGCCGTGAGAGAGCCGTTAAAGCATGGGACTTAGCCGATGAGTGCCAAAGGCACTCATCACTGCGAACCTCGCAAAGCGAGGCGAGACGTTAAACCGTAGCACTTGCCAATGTCGCTGCGAGCCTCGCAAAGCGAGGAGAGCCGTTAAAACTACGAGACGTGGGACTTAGAAGAAAAAAGATAAGAGATGCAAACATTTACGAGATAAGCGGCCGAACAAAAAACAGCATGGGGCAACAGCCAGGACGTCTGTGAGTGAGGTGGAATGCGAATTTAACTCGATTTAGATGATTTTCACCACACAAAAATCTCCTAAGCGCGGAAAAAAATGGCCTCCGAAAAAATCAAAACGAGGCTACACGACCCCGGACCGCGCAAAACACTGCTAAACGTGTAGCACTTTACACGTCACACTACGACCTACATGATACACTATTACAAAAGCCGGAAAATGCTCACGAGATGCGTAGCACATTAATAACATTACGACTATACAATGCCGCTTTACAATAAACCAACGGCTTTACCTCGCGCACGCATCCTATTTAGAATGCACAGTTCAAACATTCATTACACTTTATAAGCAGGGCACCACAATGTATATTCTATGCAGACAGATTGTTAGCTCTTCAGCCTATTGTTTGCTGCATATATCAAATTAATTAATTAAAGTATATTAATTTATTGAATAAATCCTTAATTCTTAATTAATTATGTGAAGAAATCCTTAATTATTACTTAACTACATATACATAGAAATATATATCTCTCTCAGAGGACCAAAAGTACATGACAGGCGCTCAGCGCAAGCCTCGCAATGAGTGCCGAAGGTTCTGAGGCTCGCAATGAGCGCCGAAGGTCCTCACAGTACAAAACGGTTTCAATTATGTCTCAAACAGCATTTAATAATAATTAACTAATTAATTAAATAATAAATTAATATATTTTACCTATTTGTAATTAATATATGCAGCAATCAAGAGCTATCAATCTGTTTTGATGTTCCTGCAGCATACAATGTACATTTGCACTGTTGCTGATCTGAGGTGTGTCAGCAATGTGTCAAGTGTGCAGTGTAAATAGGCTGTGTGCGCGAGGCCAAACCGTTTGTTTAGTTGTGTCAATTTCCATTTTAGAATCGTAATGTTATTAGTTGCAAGTTAGTGTTGTAAAATGGCGGCAATTGTGTATGTGTTACGCGGGTCTGGAGCATTTTCCGTCCTTCCTAATAGCGTATTTTGTATCTCGTACGTTCTGGGTAAAAGTCTTATGTACCTGGTGGTGTTTTTTTGGTGTTGTGCCTGTCCCTCTGTGCTGTGTATGATGGTTTTTTTTTATTTTCTTTGTGTTTTTTGTTGTTTTTGTATTTGCGCGGTTCGGCCGTTAATTTCATATTTTTTTTACCTCTGATTTTTTTTTTCTAGGTGCCACGGGTCGTATTTTTTTTCTAAGTCCTGCTTTCCATTTTTCCAAAGTGTTACAGGCTGTAATTTTTCCACTTGATTTTTTCAAACTGTTACGGGTCTCACATTGTTAATGGTGTAATTGAGATTTCTGTTGATCTGTAGTCCCGCAGGTCGTAGGTCGCCTTTGGCGCTCAATGCCTAAGTTGTGCGGGGTTGTTGGAATGAGTGCCTATGCTGCTCATCTCCAGCAGCACAGTGAGCGCCAAAGGTGCTCACTGCCCAAGTCGTACAGGATCGTAGGGATCAGCGCCTACAGCACTTATCTCCACCAGCGCAAGGAGCGCCATTGGCGCTCCTTGCCAGAAACTGCAAGGGCCGCAGTTGCAGCGAGCCTGCAAGCATTAGCAACAACCCGCAATGCTCACAACAATATATGTGATATACCTTAATTTAAGGTTCTTAGGGGGTATTGGGTGAAATTCATGGTTTGTTCAGCAGGTAGTGTTATCCCTTCCCTGCCATCACACACATGCATGACCTGTTGGATTACCCATTAGGCAAACAACGCAGCTGCCTTGGGGTGCCTCCTTGTGAGGGGTGTCCCTCTTTTGCCTTAAATACCCTAAAAAGTAGTTCCTATCTTAAAATTACCACAGTTCACAGACTGGTGCCCGCCTGGAATTGGAATTACAACAGGAAAAGGAAGTAACTGAGAGAGCTGTGGTATCATGGAACTGGTGAGTTTAAGAGGGTATGATGGTATGATAGATAGATAGATAGGTATTACTGGAGTTTTATCATTCACATGTAATGCTGCTTGTGTTGCTGTGCATTTATACATTAGCATCAGAAGGTCTTGCTATCTCTACAGTATTCTTGTATATTGTGTATGAGGGGATATATATATATATATATATATATATATATATATATATATATATATATATATATATATATATATATATATATATATTGTGACAGGGCCGGCCTTTGGCTACCGGTTGCTCCTGTGATTTTTACATAAACCACTAATTCCGATATACTTTTATCTTTGCTTTAGTAAAACAAACAATAGCTTAACTTCAGCATAAAAGAAACATCTACACAAACGGGTTGCTTATTTTCAGGAACACCCTGACTAGCCCTGAACCCGCTTCTCGGTCTGCAGGTAAAACAAGAACTTTTTATACAGAGGGGTGGTACCTTTTAGTCCAGTCTCTCTCTCGGCTGCAATGGATCCTCTGCAGGTCCTCTCCTCTTAGAGCAAACAGTCACTCTAGTAAATCTGATTGCAGTCACACAGACTGATCCTCTTAATGGCAGCTTCCCGTGCTGCTCTGGCACCCACTCTCTACGTCCCACCAGGTCATGTTCAGGAGCTCTGTCTCTTTCTCCTCCCAGATCACGCTGAAATCCTCAGTGTCTCTTATTCTGATGCTGGCTGTACACTGCAGGCAATCTTTATTCACGTGTCAGTGTCTCTCTGAAGTTCAAGCAGTATTTCAAGCAGTCTTCTTTACTGCCTTACTTCAGTGCTTATCCCAGATCTCAGGATCCAACAGCAGCTGAGCTGTCTAAGGTTCTCTCTCCCAGCTTCTCCAAACACACCGCAGCTCCATACACTGCTCACAGTCATTAGGCCAGAGACTAATCAGCTGCCCTCGTTCTCTGAGTGTGTGTGTCTTTTAAAACGGCATTTTACACCTGCAGCTCCAATTAGCCCAGCTCCAGATCATATCTTCTCCCTACTGCGTGACTTGCACCATCCACTGGGGGGCAGTACACCACAATATATAAATATATATATATATATATATAGTGTGGAGGTTATATCTATAGTGTGCAGAGCTGTGATTTATGATGACATTTGGCGTTTTCATATGTATAATGTAAGGGGATTGGTATCTCTCTGCCTGTAAGCTATGTATATATCTGGGGGGTATATATTTGTCAGTTTCTAACTTGTTTGGAGGTGTAATATATATATATATATATATATATATATATATATATATATATATATTATTCCTTATGTTTTTCTGGTGCTACCTTGGGCAAAGTGTCTTTGTAAGTTATTGTAAAGTGGTGGCAACTATTTGTTTTACACAGCAATGTTTTATTACACACTTTGTGTTATTGGAGCCTGTAGCAGAGTCAACAAAATATATTTTTTCCAATAAAAACTAGCTGTATGACTTTTTTCCAGATTACTTATGCTGTATGTCAGACTCATTTGGGTCAAACAATTTCTGCTTTCATTGTGCAGCGGCCCTTTAACTCTCAATCACTCAGTGTTTTTATGTGTGATACAAGTGATCATGACGTGTTTGTGTAACATGCGCTCGCTGCCCTCCCATAAAAACATGTAAATAATATGGCCCGCCTTCAAATGCATTTAATAAACAAGTCATTGCTCAGTGAGTGTATGAGTAGTTATGTTGTAAAAATGGTTGGTATGGGGAAATGTCTGATTTGCTCACACAGCAAGAGAGCGATGTACATGAACAGAAAAGGGGAAAATGCTGCGTGTATGCCTTGTGCACGCACTCACAGGGGCTCCTAAACTTAAATGCCCAGGGGCTCCAAAATAGTAGATCCAGCACTGAATCCATGTGACTAGAAGCACCGGCAGGGGAGGGATAGCACTACTTGCTGAACCACCGATGAATTCCACCTAAGAAGGAGAGAGAGAAAGAGAGAGAGAGAAAGAGAGAGAGACGGAGCACCCGGACGGAGGACAGAGGGACCTCAAAGCACTGGCAGGCCATGGGAAGCACTTACCTGGCGTGGCTGGAGGAAGAGTCAAGCCGTGAAGGAACACTGCGGGAGCAGAGCCAGGAGAGACAGAACCAGCAAGGGAAGGACATTGCAGCGCGGAGCCAGCGGAAGGATCCAGCCTGGGAGGATCTCGCAGGAGTGACAGAGCAAAAAGGCATTGGGAAGCAGAGAGCTGGCAGAGGTAGTAAGAAGAGACGCACAACGGAATTCGATAATTACAGATATGGCGGCCCGGCAAGGTGTGACAGAGCCGCGGACAGGAGATCGTCCAAAATTGACGGCAGAAGCAGGCAGACGCCCTCTCCAGGAAGGAGATCAAGGTCAAGGAGGAGACCCCCTGAGCATAGAAAGGAGCTTGGTGAGCATGACCGTAGATTCAGGAGCAAAGAGAGGTGTACTAGTCATTACAGGTATCGGCAAGTGGAAGAAGGTTCCAGGGAGCATGTACGGCTTTCTGCTGGGGCTAGGAGAGAGCAAGGACTGCAGCATGGAATGAGGTTGGAGAAGGTACGAAAATGTTTCCTTCAGGGGTAGAGTCAGGGGGCTTGAGCGTAGAACCATCGGTATCAGTTTTAAAAGTAGCGGATATAGCTAGGCAGAAGTCGGTCTTATGCTCCATAGGCCCCAGAGGGGATCATGTGTCCAAGGAAATCAGGGAAAAAATTTGGTACAGAGAGTTCATAGAGATATTTTCGTTGCTCCCGCTAGATAGTTTTTTTAGAATTTAAGCACGATGATAAAAAAGAGGATGCTAAGAAAGAGGTGGAAGAGAGAAGGAAAAAATATAGAAAGAAACCCAAAACTTTAGAAATTGGTTGCAAGCTTATGTCATACTCGCTAGGATAATATGAGAAAAAACTCCAGAGTGTTGCTCTGGGTTGTTCTGCTACTTAGATGAGATCAAGGGTATCCACCGAACATATGGTGGATTAGCGTGGTGGCAGTATGATGAAAAATGTAGACAACGTATGGCAATCAGGCCCAACATGCAGTGGGATGACAGGGACATGGGTAGCTGGCTTAAGGTAGTCACCCCATTACGCCCAGGTGAAAGTGTAGGTCAGAAGGTAGGGCAGGAGAGCTTAAATAAAAAAGGTTTTTGTTTTGCATTTGGGGAAGGGAATTGTTCTAGGGGGATGTCATGTAAGTTTAAACATGAGTGTTCAGAATGCGGGGGAGGGCATCCTCTTTTTCATGTTACAAAAGAGCAAATAACCAGAAAGGCTGGGAGCTGGCAGGAAAAGGGGAGGTGTCCAGTGCAGCTAAAAAAGATAGTTGGTGGTTAAGGCTAAAGAGGGGGGGGGGGGGCAGTATATTGTTGTCATTATTAAATTACATTTAAATGTGACTGGCTTATGTTTGTATTTATTACAGGGTCCCGATTACATTTGTGGATTGTGGGGCATTCATACATTTATTGGGTGCGAAGGGCAGCTGGGATCAGAGATCATGATCGTCAGCTGAACTTCCCTGAAGAGGTGGTGTTAGTGAAGTGGTTCGGTATTAGGGGTATGAAATGGGAACAAGTTCTGCTGACAGTGGTAGGCTTACTATTGGTAATCCACTCTGGGGGGAATGATTTAGGATTCATGCCCATGAAAGACCTCATTAGAATCTTGACGAGGGACATGTCAAGACTGTTAGAATTATTCCAGGGCTCCTTATCATTTTGTCTCAAATGACACCTAGACTGCACTGGATAGGGGCAAAAGATCAAAAAAGAATTGATAAGGCAAGGTGCAAGGGTAACAAATTAATGCCGCCTTTTGTTAGGAGACTAGGGGGTTTCTCAATCAGGCATAGGGACCTTGAGATTGGCTTGCATTATTTAATTACTCCCTTAAAATGGGTGTTGACCAGGCCATGGCTAGTTTTGGTGGGTCAGAGCCTGGTAGGCTTGCCGGTGGCGGGGAGCTCATTAACTCTTTAGGTTCCGGCGAGTGGTAGTTTCCAGAGGTCCCTTGGGCACGGGGTTCCAAGGGGCCCCGCTGGCTGAGTGGTGAGCCCTTCCTGTGTAGGGGTGTGCAGCCTCTCTGGTTATTTAATGTTATGCTATTTTATTAATAAAGCTGTGGCCTGGTTATACCCACCACAAGTGGGTCTGTCATTTATTGGGTAATGTGGCAAGTCTAGTTATCTCTGACCTTTGGTCACTTATGCTTAGGACATATAATTTTAAAGGTAGGTGTATTTTAACAGTGAGAGACAGAATAACAAATAAAACAAACAAGAAAAACACATGTCAAACAAGTTATACATTGATTTGCAGGTCAGTGAGGGAAAGAAGTATTTGATCCCCTATAAATCAGCAAGATTTCTGTCGCCCAGGTGTCTTTTATACAGGTAACAAGCTGACATTAGGAACACTCTCTTAAAGGGAATGCTCCTAATCTCAGCTTGTTACCTGTATAAATGACACCTGTCCACAGAAGCACTCAATCAGATTCCAAACTCTCCACCATGGCCAAGACCAAAGAGCTGTCCAAGGATGTCAGGGACAAGATTGTAGACCTACACAAGGCTGGAATGGGCTACAAGACCATTGCCAAGCAGCTTGGTGAGAAGGTGACAACAGTTGGTGCGATTAATCGCAAATGGAAATAACACAAATTAACTGTCAGTCTCCCTCGGTCTGGTGCTCCATGCAAGATCTCACCTCGTGGAGTTTCAATGATCATGAGAACGGTGAGGAATCAGCCCAGAACTACACGGGAGGATCTTGTTTATGATCTCAAGGCAGCTGGGACCATAGTCACCAAGAAACCAATTGGTAACACACCACGCCGTGAAGGACTGAAATCCTGCAGCGCCCGCAAAGTCCCCCTGCTCAAGAAAGCACATGTATAGGCCTGTCTGAAGTTTGCCAAATAACATCTGAATGATTCAGAGGAGAACTGGGTGAAAGTGTTGTGGTCAAATGAGACCAAAATCGAGCTCTTTGGCATCAACTCAACTCCCCGTTTTTGCAGAAGGAGGAATGCTGCCTATAACCCCAAGAACACCATCCCCACCATTAAACATGGAGGTGGAAACATTATGCTTTGGGGGTGCTTTTCTGCTAAGGGGACAGGACAACTGCACCGCATCAAAGGGACGATGGACGGGGCCATGTACCGTCAAATCTTGGGTGAGAACCTCCTTCCCTCAGACAGGGCATTGAAAATGGGTCGTGACTGGGTATTCCAGCATAACAATGACCCAAAACACACAGCCAAGGCAACAAAGAAGTGGCTCAAGAAGAAGGACATTAAGGTCCTGGAGTGGCCTAGCCAGTCTCAGGACCGTAATCCCATAAAAATCTATGGAGGGAGCTGAAGGTTTGAGTTGCCAAACATCAGCCTTGAAACCTTAATTACTTGGAGAGGATGTACAAAGAGGAGTGGGACAAAATCCCTCCTGATATGTGTGCAAACCTGGTGGGCAACTACAAGAAACGTCTGACCTCTGTGATTGCCAACAGGGGTTTTGCCACCAAGTACGAAGAGAAAGGGGTCAAATACTTATTTCCCTCATTGACCTGCAAATCAGTTTCTAGCTTTTTTGACATGTGTTTTTCTTTTTTTGTTATTCTGTCTCTCACTGTTAAAATACACCTACCATTAAAATTATAGACTGATCATTTCTTTGTCAGTGGACAAACGTTCAAAATCAGCAGTGGATTAAATACTTTTTCCCCCCACTGTATATATTGTGATAAGTTAATAGCCTCCTATGGGTTTGTGCACAGGTTTCAGGCACTTTGATATAGAAACACAAGGCTGTATAGATTTTTCAAGCTTTAAACCCCTATTTAGGAATCCTTGAACAACCAACCAAGGTTGTACAGAAACACCTTTTATGCAGCCTTTATTTTAATTATTATTGACACATACTAATTTAAAAAATTAAATCTTTATTTGTAAAATTAAAATATTGTTAAAAATGCAACAATTAAAAAATTCATGTTAAACCCAAGGTTTTTAATCCTTTGGGTTTTTTAACGACCAGCAAATTATTAAAGGTTTATTTAGGTTTTATTTTTGTTGTTATTATATTCTTTGCTTTGATCACAGCTTTTTTATTTAATTACTTTATTATGCTCCAGTCAATAAAATATTTTGTTTTGCAATTCAACTGTATTTGTGTATTTTTGGTTATTTTTCCTTGATCCAATCCTTATCAGGTACACTGAATTTAATTTACATAAGATTAAGATTTTTACATAAGATTAAGATAAGATTTTATAATCCTTTTATCTGTTTATAGTTTTGTTTATTCATACAGCACTTCACGTGAGTATATGCTTTAGGTGCCTTCATGTTTCTTTTGTGTTAATCTTTTACCCTTTTTATTTATGTTAATTTCATGATTCTTCACTATTCAGGGAAGAGAACTTTACAGAATATGTGTCTCATAGAGATTACTCCTTCGTATATAAATGACACATACATTGTTAAATGACATTGTGTGTGTGTGTGTGTGTACACACACGTAGCTGTTCATAATATAATTTATTATTTAATTAACATTAATTAATAAACATTTCATTTTTTTTGCGTTCTTTCTTTTTATTTCCCTCACATGTTCTCAGGATACTACTAAACACACACAGTGTAGTAAATGAACCCGGTATAAATCATACAGTTGCACAGCCTTTCATGTATTATCGTCTTGTTACATTACATCTCACGTAACCTTTAGTTTATCGTTCCTTTATAGCACAACTGAGTGCTGACCCCCACTCCCCAGCTGTGCTAGAGGGCCGACGACCTGATATTGGGACTGAATCACAAATTGCATGTAAATTTGTTTTAGTTACAGACAAGTGATCACTTCCCATGTTCATAAAGGTTCAATTATTACCTAATTTTATCTAAATGTCCAATATGACCCACACAACCTATGAATATCATGCACAGAAATTAACCTGCTCTTGTCAGTAAATGAAGAATCTTAATTCATTAAATAAGGATGCCAGATATTTACTTTATAGAAAGGGGATGTGATCACCATTGTGGTGACCTGAGATACATACATACATACACACACACACACACACACACACACACCGCTTTTTTATTCACCCCAAAGGTCAGCTAGAGAAGTTGCAAGAGGGGCCCATGTCATTTTGCACCATGGCATGCTGTGATATCAATTTTCGATCTGCTTCGTAGCTGTAGGGGCTTCCTAATCAGCAGGCAGCTTGGAAACACAGGCCCGAGTCAGAATTCTGGGGACCCGTACTGGAAGTAACACACACAAAATCATTCTCAGTACTAAATATGTTTATTGCCACGTCATAGCATAGGTTATATACTTGCAAAAGAAGACGGATATTAGAGGCAATTTACAGTTCATGTTAGTCAGTTGCAAGGACAGATAATCAGGTGTTTTTCTGTTTCTTAGAACAACTAGAAATGTTTTGTGTTTTAGTAAGGTCGCAAAAATGTTCCAAGGACAGGAATGTGATATTATGGTTAGGCTATATCTCGTGAATATGTCAGCAATATGTTAACCCCTTCATCAGCAGAATATGTTAACCCCTTCATTCCCCTCTTAGATCACAACGTGATCTTTATTTGGGATGTAAGCAGTGGTGTATATATATGATAGGAAGCGAACTGAGACACTGGAAGGTGATAGACCCTCCAGGGTATCAGTACATGAGATATACCTGTGACCAGTAAGTCACAGTATTTAGCTGAAAATTCTCAGAAATAAAGCCTTGCAGCATGTAATAAAAATACAAAGGAATGCAAGGGAAGCAATGACACAGAGACAAGCAATCAGGGTCTTCTGACCTAAGGAACTGAACCAGGAAAACATGTCTTCCCAGACATTCCCTTGAAACAGTTTGAGACGGTCAGCAATGTCCCTTGTTTGCTCTATGTCATAAGTAATAATAGCAGAATTATCATCAATATAAGAACAACATTCGTTACCTATTAAAGCACACACACCGTCTTTGGAAGCAAAAACATAATCTAAAGCCATTCTATTTTGCAAAGCTACCATTCTAATTTGCACCTGCTCCTGGTTTAATTTCTCAATTGCTTCAGCAGAGCTATTCAAGGCACTCTGTACTAGTAGAGAAAGGATGGATAGTTCTACCTGTAGTTTCCCTATGCCTGCATGTGGGAAGGTTATACCTAGGGTGTCTAGGAATACACCCGCTCTTCTGATCTATATCCCTCATGTTTCTGATGCGGCCTTGTGGAAGTGTTGGGGTTGTGTATATATATGGGATTACGTGACCTAAATAACAACTGCCCACCCAATTAGGGGGCAGCCATCGATAGGCATTCCTGCCACAGATAAAGTATACATTCATGGCTGGAGAAGGTGGCATAAGGTACAAGAGATTAGAAACGGATCCATTAGTGTTGCTACAATAAGTACCATTAATTGATATATTACATAGTTACATAGTTACATAGTATTTAAGGTTGAAAAAAGACTTTCAGTCCATCAAGTTAAACCTTTTAAGATCTCCTCTGATCTGCATTATGCTGATTAACTATTAATTAATTAGTTGTTAATTAATTATTAATCAATTATTTAATGTTTTTTTTTTTTTTTTATTATTATTAATTAGTCCAGAGGAAGGCAAATAGAAAAAAAAAAAAAAAAAACACAAGCGAGACTTAGCCAATTGTCTCAAAAGGAAATGTAAAACATTTGGATCAATACTGTCTCTCTAATGATCCATGATAACCCTGAATTCCCTTTTTAATTAGAAATAAATCTAGTCCCCTTTTAAAGTTATCTATCGAATCCGCTGTCACCACCTCCTCTGGTAGAGAATTCCACAGATTAACCACCCTTACTGTGAAGAACCCTTTTCTTTCTTTAAGGTGGAATCTTTTTACTTCTAACCTCAAGGGATGTCCTCTTGTCAGTTGAAAACCGCTTGGAACAAAAAGCTCCCCTGAAAAATCTTTATACTGACCCTGGATGTATTTATATAAGGTAATCATATATCCTGTTAGATGCCTTTTTTCTAGAGAAAATACGTTTAATTTGGTTAGTCTTTCTTCATAACTTAGCCCCTCCATTCCCCTTATTAGTTTTGTTGCCCTTCTCTGTACCTTTTCCAGCTCTAAAATGTCCTTTTAATGAAGCGGTGCCCAAAATTGTACTCCATATTCTAAATGAGGGCGTACTAGAGATTTGTATAGTGGCAGAATTATATTTGCTTCACTGGCTTCTATACCCTTCTTAATACATGCTAATATTTTATTTGCCTTTGCAGCTGCTGCTTGGCTTTGAGCAGTGTTACCTAGGCGGTTGTCCACAAGCACTCCCAAATCCCTTTCAATATCTGATACACCTAGATTTGCTCCATTAAGATTATAAATTGCATGGCTATTTTTCCTTCCCAGATTCATAACCTTACATTTATTCGTATTAAATCTCATCTGCCATTTAGATGCCCATTCCTCAATTTTATATAAATCCCCATGGAGGGAAAGCACATCATTATCTGATTTAATTACCTTGCACAACTTTGTGTCTTCAGCGAAAATGGAGACCCCACACTCCAATCCTACCTCTAAGTCATTAATAAATATGTTTAAAAGAAGAGGACCTAATACTGAACCCTGAGGAACCCCACTTACCACATTAGTCCAATCGGAGTATGTTCCATTTACAACAACCCTTTGCTTCCTGTCTTTTAGCCAGCTCTCAATCCATGAGCAGATATTTACTGCAATTCCTGTATCCCTTAGTTTGCCCAATAGTCTCCCATGTGGCACTGTATCAAAAGCCTTTGCAAAATCCAAAAAGACTACATCCACTGAGTTGCCTCGATCCAGGTTCCTACTAACCTCCTCGTAGAAACTAATTAGATTTGTTTGACATGACCTATCCCTCATAAATCCATGTTGACTCCTACTTATAATCCTGTTCAAATAGACATATTCTTGTATATTATCCCTTATTAACCCTTTTAAAAGCTTCCCCACTATAGAAGTGAGGCTCACTGGTCTATAATTCCCCAGATTTGCTCTTGCTCCCTTTTTAAATATAGGTATCACATCAGCTTTTCTCCAGTCATCTGGTAGAGACCCTGTGTTGAGTGAATCTTGAAAAATTAAATATAATGGTTTGGCTATTACAGAACCCAGTTCCCTTAGTACCCTTATGTAAAAGAGAAAATAAGTAGGGACATCCGGGACCACTACAGCTCCAAGGTGAACAACTCTTGTACAGGTCAGAAAGGGAGGAACCAGAGGAGGTCCTATAAAAAATAAGTGTGGTATTGGAGCAAGTGGACAAACCAACAGATTTACCTTTTCCATGGGCCCTATAACAGTTATATCCTGGGTTAGTGTGGGTTAACATAAATGATACACTCTTATTATATTCTGATGGGAAATACGTGTTCCATCCATATAGAGTTATGTGGTGTGGCTGATTGTACATAAGTAAAGAAATTTCATTTGCGGGGTTGTGTACTGCCATTGTAATATATGTGGCTTTGAGTAAAGTTTTCTGCTAGAAGGCCAAATAGAGTCATACCCATTTCCCCATGTGTAGAGACGTGCGCACATACCCAGCAATTGGAAAGGTTAAAGGAGTGAGCATATCCTTGTAATGTATTACGTTCCTAGGGATGATTTTTTATAATTGTGTTATCACGTGTGGATCTCTTGTGCCTATGAGGTGAACTAGTATTGTGTGAGTGTTATTGTGTTTACCACAAACAGACTTTAATATGCATAATGGCAATTAAGAAATGTCCATAAGGGCAAATAAATCAGGAGCATAATGCACATCAACAGGTGAAAGTTCTTCCATGCATTCTGTGGATGCAGGAGTAGGTTTGACATTTTTATTATCGCTGTCTTCAATCGCTTTCACGGGGACTTTGTCATCTGCTTCACCCCTCTTTGGACACAGCTTCAGACGTGATGCGTGTATCCAGATGTCCTGTGAGTCAGTGAGGACGGCAGTCCTGGTTACTGCTACAGCGGTAGTCGGTGGTCCGAATGGGAAGCCTCCCTTCTTTGCTCTGTTCAGTTGTCGGACACAGACGAGGTCACCTGGCTAGAACGGATGTGTTTGTTCCTGTGAGGGTAAAGGAAAGCGAGAAGACACATCACCATAGATGCCATTCAATTTATCAATCAATTGTTGCACATATTGTTCTCTTATAAGATCAAGATCACCAGACATAATTACAAGTGGGCCTTTTACCCAAAGAGTTGGAAATGGTCTTCCCATTAGAATCTCAAAAAGGGACAATTTAGTAGACTTATTAGGAGTCATTTACATTTCTGCTAGAATGGCAGATAAGTATTTCTGCCAGTTAACCCATGTACCTGCAGTGGCCTTTGTAAGTTTCTCCTTAATAGTGCGGTTAATTCTTTCCACTGTGCCTGAACTCTGAGGATGGTAGGGGATATGGAATTTCCAGGTTATCTGTAGCCATTGTACCAGTTCCTTAATTACCGCACTAATAAAGGCTGGTCCATTATCAGAGTTAATTTGCAATGGGCATCCATATCTCAGTATTATCTCGGTAGTTAATATTTTAGCTACCGTCTTAGCATCCTCTCTTTGTGTTACAAAGGCCTCAGGCCACCGTGAGAACTGGTCTACTATCATCAACAGGTACAACTGCTTTGAGCCTGTCTTTGGGATATGAGGGACAATTGTAAAATTTGTGAAGCTTAGTGAATCTAGACTATTGATTTGGGCAATTGATACATTAACTGCAGATAAAATAGTCACGTAGTTGGACTCCTACACCCAGCATCTCAGAGACTGTACCAGCATGTGATCATATGACATCATGTATGTAAATGTAAACATGATATACAGCACTTCATCATGGCTGGGTTTCAAAAGACCACACAGTATGTGCAATTAGCAATAATTCTGTAAAACTGCTCTCTACACAGTGAGGCACATCTCAGCCACTTGAGATGTTGACTAAATACCCACAAAGTATCCTATTTTGAGTAGATCCAATTCAACTCACATTTGCTGGAAGCTCCAATGCTCCTGTTATTTCAGTCTGGTTGGACTTTCACTCCCTGCAGAGGCAATAATGGAAGAGGAGGCCTTCCATCTGGAACTCACAAATAGAGAACAAAAAGAAGACCGTGCACATCAATATATTAATACATTGTAATACAAATAGATAAAAAATGTGTACAATCAATAGTTGTGAGTTAAAGTCAAAAGAAAAAAAGAGTTGGAGATAAGCTGCTCTCAAAGACGCCACCTGGAATAATCATTATTTCTCAATGAACCTAAAGAATTATTTTAGAGAACTAGGGAATAATCTTAAGCATGGACCTCCAAGGTAGTATTTTCTGAGATACCACCAGTGCCATGTGCTAGTCCAGGTAGACAGAAGGAGCTTAGGGAGGTTAATGTGTGGCTAAAGATATGGTGCAGTAAGGAGGAGGAGTTTGAGTTTTTAAGAGCACTGGGCTGACTTCTCACTTGTGTACAATCTCTATAACAGGGATAGATTGCACCTTAATGATGCTAGGTGATAGGATGGTAGAAAGGCTAGATAAGTTTTTATTGGTGGGGGAGGGACTAGATGATTGTAATGGGGTAGAAGGGGATAGGGGATGCATTAACTACTCATCAGGAAGGAGATGGGGAGGGTTAGTAAAGTCAATAGCAAAGTATTACTAAGAAACTCAAGTACAGAGGCAGGCACCTCAAAACTACAAACTCATAACATAAGGTGTATGCTTGCTAATGCCAAAAGCTTGCCAGGTAAAATGGGAGATTTAGAATTATCAGCAGTTAATGAGAATTGGGACTTAATAGGCCTTACTGAAACATGGTGGGATGAATGTCATGACTGAACTGTTAATCTGGATGTTTATAACCTATTTGGACAAAATAGCGGGAATGATAACAGAGGAGGAGGGATTTGTCTGTATGTTAAGCCTGAATTTAGGCCTATAGTCAGAGAAGATATTTATGCTGGAACTAGCGACAATGTTGAATGTTTGTGGGTAGAGTTAAATAGTGGAGCAGCAAATTCTAAAATAATTTTGGTTGGAGTGTACTATGAACCCCCAAATATAGCTGAAAGTGAGGAAATACAATTATTGTTACATATTGGAAATGCAGCTAAGCATGGGCAAGTTCTAATAGGAGATTTTAATTACCCTGAAATAAACTGAATAGATGAGACCAGCAGCTCAGCTAAGGGGGGCAGATTCTTGCGTACACTCAGGGATTATTATCTGGCCCAGGTTATACAAGAACCTATTAGAAATGGGGCCATCTTGGATTTAGTTATTACAAATAATATTGATATAGTATCAAATATTTAAATAGGGCAACCTTTGGGAAATGGTGATTACAACACAGTTTCATTTGAGATTGAATTAAAAGAAACAGAACTGTAAAGAGCCAACAAAAACTCTTAGTTTTAAAATGGGCAGATTTTAACAGTCTAAGGGCAGCAATACAAAGTATAGACTGGGACAGAGAACTGATAGGTAAAAATACTGAACATAAATGGACAACCTTCAAATCCTTACTAAATATACATATACATCGGCATATACCATGTGGGAATAAAAGTAAAAGGAGTAAATCCCATCCCATGTGGCTTAACAATGATATAAACATCAAGATATGGAATAAAAAAAACAGGCATTTATATTATACACACAAGAGGGGACAGAGACTGCTTTACGGGAGTACAAGGAAATCACCAAGGCAGCAAAAGCGCGATTAGACTGGCTAAAATAGAAAATGCCAAGTTATATGTAAAGGAGAGTAAGACTAACCCTAAACATGTTGTGATATCGCTGCTGTCACACTCAGGCTTCATGCCCTTGTATCCGGCACCACAATGGAGCACTCAGGAGCCCTTTTTAAAATATCAGCAGTTGTATTTATTCGAGTACAGCAAAACAACATAAATAGTGCAAAACAAAATCCTAGCTTCAAATACAAGCTCTGACTTACTCTTGACTGTAGTTCCCTCACTATCCAAGATAAAGTCCACACAAAGCAAAAGTCCAAACAAAAGCTTGCTGGAAATCAAGTCTCCCTTGTAGCAGGGGATTTCCACTGCCGACTCTGGTGTATTGTAAAACAATAAAGTTTGACCGAGACTGGCCCTTTATAAGGCCAATCTGCATGTCAACCCGTAAAAGGACATGTTCTGTAAATTAAATATAATCAAATTAGGAGATTGAGATGAAAAGAAACCGGTTGGGGGGATACCGAGCAGAGTACACCATCTACAGCCCACCGGGAGACAAACTCATCTATTCCCCCAGTGGACAAAGCCAGGTGGTACTCTGCCCGGATACGGGAGCGCACCAGTGACAATGGAACCCCTCTATCAAACACTGCTCCCTGGACTTATATATAGCCAGTTTGGCTAATGCCACTAGCAGGTTGACGAAGAGGTCCCTGGCCCTATTGCCCCTGGACACTGGGCACCCAGAAATAAATATGTGTGGGGAGAAATGCAGCCAGAACTGCAGGAGGAGGCCCCTCAAGAGTGACAAGAGGGGCTGCAGTCTGGCGCATCACATATATAGTTGTGAGCGTACGAGTCGTTGCTCACGCTTGCGGGCTCGCATAGCGAGCCCGCAAGAACTGCGTCCCTCGCGAAGCGAGGGACGCAGTTCCCCGCAAAATGCGGGTCCTCGCGAAGCGAGGGCCCGCATTTTGCGGTGGTGGAGGCTCAACGTCGGCTGTATAACACACACATACACACACACGCCTTTTTAACAGAATAAACCCAACCGCCCAGCCAACAAAAACCCAACAACGTCCCCGCAAATGCGGATCCTCGCGAAGCGAGGGTCCGCATTTGCGGTGGTGGGAGCATCCCAACATCGGCTGTGTTAACACACACATACACACACACACAACTTCATAACAACAAAAAACTCAAAGTCGCCTCACACCCACTTACACCCAGACACACAGACGCAAGACTTAACAAAAAAACAGTAAAAAAGGCCCTTCACACGCTCTTAACACACATACGCACGACTTAGAAACAAATACACTGCGTCGTACACGTAAAAGCTAACTGCGTATATCGCAAAAAAATACGGCAACATCGCAACAAAATACGGCCGCATCGGAAAAAAATACGGCCGCGAAAGACCCATTCCAACCGCCGCGCATCAAAACATCACAAACACAAGAAATAAACACAACAAACACATAAAAAGTTTACTTACAGCACGGGGGGGGGGGCATCCGGCACCTCCAAAAGTTCATTTACACGTCCATTTAAGTCCAAAACAAAGAGTTTAAACGACCGAAAATCGGCTAAGCGAGAGAAAAAATGGCCGCCGAACAAAACGAAAACGAGGCTCCAGACGTAACTACACTACACTTACTCGCAATAATGAAACACATACTATGCGGAACGGATCACACTCATATTAAACACCATTTTAACCACTACTACGCACAAAATGGCGGATGGAACGCAAATTGTAAGCTGGAACGCAAATAGCGCATGCGTATTGCGTTCTAACGGTCTAACTTTCCAGAATGTTCTACAAGTTTATAAATACTGCCTATTTGACAGAGAAAAATACATTTCTCCTCAGGTGATGAACAGAGTGACTTCAGACATAACTGCTGCTAAAACTTGAGAAGATAATTCTTTCCTAATTTACTACTTTACATTGTGCAAATTACAACTGAGAGGTAAGCTATAATATATTACTTATTTTCAAGACAGGACATCAAAAAAAAAAATTAAACAAGACAAAGAGGTTTATGTATACTGACAAGTGACACGCACATATATGCGTATAATGTATACTGACATGTGACACGCACATATATGCGTATAATGTATACTGACAAGTGACACGCACATTTATGCGTATAATGTATAGTGACATGTGACACGCACATTTATGCGTATAATGTATACTGACAAGTGACACGCACATTTATGCGTATAATGTATAGTGACATGTGACACGCACATTTATGCGTATAATGTATAGTGACATGTCACATGCACATTTATGTGTATTGCCCCTGCAACAAACTAATTAAACAACTACATTTAAATTACATTAAAAAAAAATAAGTTGGGACTATTAAAATACTATTAAAATATGAGTCATGTATACTGATATGTGACACGCACATATATGTGTATCATCTATAGTCACATGTCACACACACATTTATGTATGTTGGCCAAAAATAAAAATAAGGCTAATTTAACAATTAAAATATGATTCATGTATACTGATATGTCACACGCACACAAAAAAATTACTTTCAACTATGGAAATGTGCTTCATGTATGTGACATATGTGTGTAGCACACACCAAAAAATAATGTTAATTCAAATTAATTACAGAAGTATATTTCAATGAAATTAATTTACTGCAATTCAATAGATCACCTAAAACTCAATCTTTCTACTTTTTTTAATATTCAAACAGACTCTGCATCAACAGCGTCTCTCAACAATTTGCACCGTGCATTGTGAAGCACAATCCCTTTTAAAGAACACCAACAAAGAACAAGAGGTAAGATACAAAAATACTTTAAATGCTGAAAAGGCCATGGTGTGTTAAATACAAATAAAAAATTCTATAATTCACTATTTCACTTTATTTTTCAAACAGACACTACAAGAAGACCGGCGGATTAAGATTGGCAGGAGGGGACCCTCTGTCATTCCACACTTCAATCAAGGTAAAGTATTTAAGTATAAAAAAGAACCGAACCATGAGCCTTATTCAATTGTGAGTTGGCTAATTGAATAGGGCTTTATATAAGCACATAATAGGTCTTCACTAACTAAAAACTTCTGTCAAAAAATATTTTATGTGCTTATATAGAGCCCTATTCAATTGGTCAAAACGCAATTGATTCAGGACCTAAATATGTTTAATGGCCGAGGGCCTCATTCAAATGTGATTGTTTAACAACGTATAACCATTAGAAAAAACACTACATAAGTATAACAAAAGTGGTGCCCATCAAACAGGATTGTACGAAAACTCACACAAACACATAACAAACTACATTTACATTCTTATTTTAATGTTTAACAACCTATAAGCCTTAGAAAGAAGCCTAAATAAGCATACCAACATTGGTGCCCACCAAACAGGATTGTATGAAAACTCACACAAACACATAGCAAACTACATTTAGATTCTTATTTAATGTTTAACAACCTATAAGCCTTAGAAAGAAGCCTAAATAAGCATACCAACATTGGTGCCCACCAAACAGGATTGTATGAAAACTCACACAAACACATAGCAAACTACATTTAGATTCTTATTTAATGTTTAACAACCTATAAGCATTAGAAAGAAGCCTAAATAAGTATACCAACAGTGGTGCGCACCAAACAGGATTGTATGAAAACTCACACAAACACATAACAAAATACATTTACATTCTTATTTTAATGTTTAACAACCTATAAGCCTTAGAAAGAAGCCTAAATAAGCATACCAACAGTGGTGCGCACCTAACAGGATTGTATGAAAACTCACACAAACACATAGCAAACTACATTTAGATTCTTATTTAATGTTTAACAACCTATAAGCCTTAGAAAGAAGCCTAAATAAGCATACCAACATTGGTGCCCACCAAACAGGATTGTATGAAAACTCACACAAACACATAGCAAACTACATTTAGATTCTTATTTAATGTTTAACAACCTATAAGCCTTACAAAGAAGCCTAAATAAGCATACCAACACTGCTGCGCACCAAACAGGATAGTATGAAAACTCACACAAACACATACCAAAGTACATTTACATACTTATTTTATGTTTAACAATCTATAAGCCTTAGAAAAAGGCCTAAATAAGCATACCAAAAGTGGTGGACACCAAACGGGATTGTAGAAAAACAAAGAAATAATGTCATTTTTTCGTTCATACAAATACATTAAAATAATATTACATTTTCATTTTTATTTTATATCAGATACTGCGTCAAGAACATCGGAACAGGAGTTTCAACTGAGGACCACACCAGCGGACGAGGACTTTCAACAGAGGACCAGACCATTGGACGAGGACTTTCAACAGAGGACTACACCATCGGACGAGGACTTTCAACAGAGGACCAGACGATTGGACGAGGACTTTCAACACAGGACCAGACCATCAGACGAAGGCTTTCAACACAGGACGAACAAAGATTCTGCTTCAAATCAAACTTCAACCAAGGTACAGTATAACAAGTAAAAAAAGAGAAAAATTAATTAATATTCTTCTTTAATGTTTAACCACCTATAAGCCTTAGAAAATAGCCTACAGAAGCATACCAAAATTGTGGCGCACCAAAAAGGATTGTAGAAAAACACAGAAATAATGCAATTTTTTCATTAATACAAAGACATTCAAATAACATAACATTTTCATTTTTATTTTATAACAGATACTGCGTGAAGAACATCGGAACAGGAGTTGGAACTGAGGACCACACCAGAGGACGAGGACTTTCAACAGAGGACTACACCATCGGACGAGGACTTTCAACACAGGACCAGACCATCGGACGAAGGCTTTCAACACAGGACCAAGAAAGAATTTTGCTTCAAATCAAACTTCAACCAAGGTACAGTATAAAAAGTAATATCTATCATCTATCTCTTATTTGTCTTTTAGGGCCAATAATCTTTAACAGTAAATACAAACTTCAATGTAAACTTAAAAAAAATAAATTGGCATAGTCCAAAAAAGTCTAAAAACACAGAATATATACAATTTGTCATTGTAACATTCCAGTGCTAAACCCTAATTTAATTGCCATTTGACAAATTGAATAGTGCTGTAAATAAGGACATAACATCTTATTGAAAATACCTTTTTAGTTACTGAAACACTTGCTTTTGGATACATGTTTAATAAATAAAAATTTCTTTAAATAATTATCTGATGGCCTTATTTAGACTTTGATTCAATTGACCGCATTGAAATTGATTAAGTATAAAATGTTAACACATTATTGATAACTATTTGTCATGAAAAACAACTTAACATCTCAAAATAAACTAATGGTACATTATTTTATTTTTACAGATTAACATGGCTGATAACGAGAGTAAACAAGAAAAGAAAAGACGCCAAGCCAGAGAACGACGACAGAGAGCAGACAGCCAGCAGACACCGGAGAAGAAGGAAATTCGACGAGAAAAAGAACGCAAAAGAATTGCAAGCAAAAGACTGTCACTTGCAGAAATTAAAGATATGTCAAAAAAAGCAACAAAGAAAATAAAGCATTTACAACCTGTTGCTCAAACATCAGATGACATTTTACCAGAAAAAATACAAGAGATACCAAAAAAAGCAACAAAGAAAACAAAGCATTTAGAACCGTTTCATGAAACATTACATGACATTTTACCTCAAACAATACAACATATACCAAGAAAAGCAACGAAAAAAACAAAACATTTAGAACCTGTTGTTGAAACATTATATGACATTTCACCTGATGAATATGAAAGGCAAAATCCTATATGCTTTGCAAATTGTCCTCTACTCAAGTCTTTAGCAGTAGAGGTTCATAGTTGTGGGGACATGACTACTCAATGTCAGTTTTGTGAGGCTTATTATTTTAAACAGGAGAGACCCAGAGATGGACAATTTATTAGTTGTTGTCAAAAAGGCAAGTTCAAACTTCCAGAAAGGAAAGAATTTCCAATTTATTTACAAAATATTATGACTGAACCTACTTTTCCAAACTACAAAAATTTTAAGACAAACATAAGATCCTACAATAGTGCCATATCCTTTGCATCCATGGGGGCAACATTAGCTGCTAATGTACCAGGACATGGTCCTTACTGTTTTAAAGTCCAAGGACAAATTTATCATCGCACTTCCCATTTACATCCAGAGGAAGGAAATAAAAGAAAATTCGCTCAACTATATGTCCTAGATACAATGGAAGCTGTTGACCAACGTATGCAGATGGAAGAAAATAAAAAATGCTTACCCACTGTTTTCATAGAGCTAAATAACATTATGGACAACAATCCCTACAGTAAAGCTTATAAAAAATTGGCAGAAGTAGAAAATGAACAACTACTTCATTCACAAACACATCAATTACCAATGCCGAAGGTTAATATGGTGCTTAAAAGAGACAGACATACTGATAAACGTCGTTATAACTTGCCAACAACAAATGAGGTTGCAATGGTGTTTCACAATGATGAAGGAGAACCACCATTTCAAAGAGACATTCGAATATATCCTAGAAATGAGGACCAACCGTTTATTAATATGAGTATCTTAAGTCCAAATTTAGATCCAATGACATATCCCATCTTTTTCCCACACGGAGAAGCAGGTTGGCAACCAAAATTAACTCTTCCCAGTTACCCAAATGCTAAAGCCAGAATCCGAAATAATGTTTCTATGCTTGAATTTAAAGTAGCTCAAATTGCCATTCGCAATGTATTTAATCCAATTTTATGTGGTGGGAAACTAACACAACAATGGATTATTGATTCATATTTGCAAGTTGAGGCAAATAATTTAAACTTTATCAAATATCAACAAGATAAACTCCGTGTAGAACAATATTCTGGACTCATGGACTATGTTGCTGACGTGGCTACAAGCAGAGACATGACAGCTGGCAAAGCCATCATTTTACCATCTTCCTTTCAAGGATCTCCTCGGAATATGAGAGAAAGATACAATGATGCTATGGCTATTGTGACAAAATTTGGCAAACCCGATTTATTTGTGACATTTACATGTAATCCACAATGGCCAGAAATTACACTAAATCTACTTCTTGGACAAACTGCTTCAGATCGACCAGATTTAGTAGCCAGAGTTTTTAAGATTAAATTAAATGAATTAATACGTGACTTCACTATAAATCAGTTATTTGGCAAATGTCTTGCTTATGTATATACCATTGAATTTCAAAAAAGAGGCCTTCCACATGCACATCTTCTAATAATACTTCAAGAAAAAGATAAATTAGATACTTCAGACAAAGTGGATGCAGTCATTGTTGCTGAACTACCAGATCCAGAACTATATGGTAGACTATATGAGATTGTTACTCATCGCATGATTCATGGACCCTGTGGTGACCTTAATCCACAATCACCATGTATGGAAAATAATAAATGTTCCAAAGAATTTCCAAAAGATTATAGAGACAAAACCTATGCCAATTGTGATGGATATCCACTTTATAAAAGAAGAGAAGGAGATAGTGCCATTATTCGTGGAAAAAAAGTGGACAATAGATATGTAGTACCCTACAATCCACATTTACTCATGAAGTACAACGCCCACATCAACGTAGAAGCCTGCACTTCCATCAAATCCATTAAATATGTCTACAAATATATTTACAAAGGTTACGATGCAGCTACTGTAGTCGTCAAAAGTGCAGACAACCCTGAAAGTAGTGAGTTAGTACATGATGAACTTGCATCTCATGTAGATGCTCGCTATGTCAGTGCACCAGAAGCTATGTGGCGGCTTTTAAAATTTGAAATGCATGATAGATCACATGCAGTATATAGGTTAGCAGTACATTTGCCACAACGACATTTAGTCTATTTCCATGCTGGAAATGAAATGAATGCATTGGCCCAAAGTGAAGATCGTCACACTACACTAACTGCATGGTTTGCATTAAATTCAACTGATGCTGAAGCAACACAATATTTATATATTGAAATTCCATATCACTATGTTTTTGTGAATGGATTATGGAGACCAAGAAAAACCAGAGGCAATAAAATTATTCCAAGAATTTACACAGTCAGTCCAAGAGATGTGGAACGTTTTTGCTTACGGATATTACTTTTAAATGTTCCTGGAGCACAAAGTTTTGAACACTTAAGAACTGTTAATGACATTGTATATGAATCCTTCCATTTAGCTGCAAGACATAGAAACTTACTCGCTGATGATACAGAGTGGGAAAGATGCTTAGAAGAAGCAGCACAATGTCAAATGCCACGACAGATGAGAGAACAATTTGCTTTTATTTGTATCTTCTCAAATGCTCCAAATGCATTAGCTTTGTGGGAGACTTTTAAAAGTAATATGGCTGAAGACTTTATGCGACGATACAATGAACCCATTGCACACTTAAAAGCGTTAATGGAAATCCAAGAAGTCTTTTTAACTCATGGATTAAGTTGTGCAAGTTTTAATTTGCCTGATCCAGGTCTTATAGATGACATTAACTTTGAAGACTATGACATTCAACTACAAGCAGAAAGAACAGAAGAAAGACTTGCAACTTTAAATACACTACAATTGCAAGCATTTCATGCCATTAAAAATGCTATAGATGATGACATGGTGACAGAGCGTTATTTCTATCTTGATGGACCTGGCGGATCAGGAAAAACATATTTGTACAATTTATTAATGAGTTCAGTACGAGCACAAGGAAAAATAGCAATGGCGTTTGCCACTACTGGAATTGCTGCACTTTTATTAGAAGGTGGAAGAACTGTTCATAGTGGATTTAAACTGCCCGTGCCTATTTTAGAAAATTCTGTGTCAGATATTCGCATGACATCCTTACAAGCAAAGAAATTGAAGAAATGTAAATTAATTATAATAGATGAGGCCACAATGATGTCATGCTATGCCCTCCAATGTATTGACCGTTTGCTTCGTGAAGTCATGGATAATATTTTTCCATTTGGTGGAAAGGTAATGTTGTTGGGTGGCGATTTTAGACAAACATTACCTGTCGTTGTACATGGAAATCGAACTGACATTATCGAAACATGTATAAAGTCAAGTACAGTATGGAAACATTTTACCCATCTTCAACTGCAACAAAATATGAGATCAGAAGGCCAAACTGATTTCAATGATTGGCTTATTAAAATTGGAGAAGGCAGAACAGAAAAAATACTACATTTACCTGACGACACTGTAGAGATCCCACCTCATATGATTTGTCAACAAGATATTATATCGGCTATATTTGAAGGGAGCATAAATAACGAAGAATATTCCGAGCTTGCCAACCAAGTCATACTGACGTGTAAAAATAAAGATGCATTAATCCTCAATAATAAAATCTTAAAAAAAATTTATGCACCACAAAGAAATTATCACAGTGCTGATTCTGTACTTGCTGATGACAATGAAAGTCAGGCTAACTTTTCGACTGAATTCATAAACTCTTTAACTCCTTCTGGAATGCCACCACATATTTTGCAGCTAAAGAAAGGTGCAATTATCATGTTACTGCGAAATATGAACCCCAAAAAAGGCCTATGCAATGGCACAAGATTAATTGTTCAACAATTAAAGGACCATTTTATAGATGCTGATATTTTAACTGGGACCCATAGAGGAGAGAGAGTTTTCATACCAAGAATAGATTTAGCACCAAGTGAAAGTAGTCTCCCTTTTATACTTCAAAGAAGACAATTTCCCCTTATTATGGCATTTGCCATGACCATTAATAAATCACAAGGTCAAACTTTCAAATCTGTGGGTATTTTCTTGGAAGAACCAGTTTTTGCACATGGTCAATTGTACGTTGCGTTGTCAAGGTGCAAACATCCACAGGCTATTAAAGTTTACATTGAAAACAATGAAAGTCAAGGTGATTTATTAGAAGATGGACGTATTTTTACTAAAAACATTGTCTACTATGAAGTACTATAACTTTGAAGGATACTAATTAAAGATGCCAAGATTTTTTAAAAGCATTGCAAAATACATAACAATTGGTTGTTTAATTCAGTCATAATTAATGGAAGTCATGTTTATGAATGATTCGCCTCACAAAATACTTGCCTTGCATTGTTAGTAAAAATTATGTTAAAATGTTAAGTCACTATGTTAATGTTTCTAATGTTACAAGTTTAAAAAATATATTTTCAAGTTATTTCATTCAACATATTACAAAGTGGATGTTAAGAGGTCAAGCAACTTTTAAGTCACAATGTAAATATTGTCTGTTATCTTAAGATTACTACCTACATTAATGTTTATCGCCAATTTATGTGCTCAGTAATAAATTACTTTAATTACGTACGTTTTAAGAAGAGTTTTACTGTATGCCTTCCTCTACATTCAATGTATATTCAAGTTAACAATTATTGTGATAGAAATTGAATTTTAATACTGATTAATTTAAATGTCAATTGTTTTTACATTCAAATGTTAATACTTTTAATAAAAAATTACGTAACAAAATGTATTCACTATGTTCCTGTTTATAATGTTCAAAATTATACCAATGTTTTGTCAACTTCTAAACTTACATAAAAAATAAAGTTCAAGTTTAAAAATATATACTTTGATGGTTATTGCTTACATATATTTTAAACTTCATGTTAAAATTTGCAACGTTTAAAAAAGGCTTTTTACTTTTTGCTTTCCTATTCATTCAATGTATATTAAAGTTAACAATTCTTCAGATACTAATTACATTTTAAAAAACCATTACATCAACATTTTACAAAAATACACGTTCATATTAAAATACTTACAAGTGTCAAAAATATATGTTAATAACTAAACAACTTGACAAACATATACATCACATTGCCGTCATTTTTTGACGGGCAAGTCGCTAGTCTAAAATAAATATGATACACAGACTCTCCCTTGCCACAGAATGGACAAGTGGAGGGAGAGTCTGTGAAATTAGCCAAGTACTCTCTCTTGCTCAGTGTACCATGGAACACTCTCCAACTCAAGTCCCCGGTGGGTAGTGGAACTAAAGTGGAAACTAAAGTAGAATAAAGCTCCCTCCAACAAGACCTCTTGCCCACGTCAGCTGGGAGGACCCACCTCCAGATGGTATCGGATGGGGCACGAGGGCAAGGAAGTGCTCTGTATGAAGCAAAAGAGAACACAAGCTTGAGAGGTTGGGGACAGGAGGAGCCTGAGGGGAAACACGGGGCTTGTGTCCAATGCAAACAGCCGGAGCAGGGGTTTTAGAAGGTGCATGTGGCACTCCAGCTTGCAAAGCCCTGTGAAGGAAGGTGCAAGAGTCGGGGGAGATGGCATTCCTTATCTCCCGGAGCAAGCGCCTCGGGACTTTGGGTGCCATATATCCCAAATGGAGCACAAGCTCCTGAGGTGACACCCAATCGGAGCGCTCGTAGTCCAGAAGATCCCCGACTCGTGTCAACCGTGCCTGACTAAGGCGGCGGATGATACTGGGGGACTGTAACAACGGAGCCCCTACTGCTGGATTATATAATAGGGGCTCCGTAAATATTTAATCCCCCAAAGGCACGCCTTGCCTGGTCACGGAGACCATGCTCCAGGCCTTGAGGGTTTCCTTGTAGGATGCCAGCAAAACCGAGAGGTCTCTCCCAAACCCCTCGGGCCTGATAAGAAATAATTGCCGGTCATACCCCAGGTTGCGCAACTGGCGATAAAAGCTGGACGGTAGTGCGCACCACTGCAGAGAGGGATCTGCATATAGGTATCTCTGCAGGTACTGAAGGCGGAAGGTTGACAACTGGGAGCGCACACACACCACTCCCTGGCCACCCTCCACCAAAGGCAGACTTGCCACACCCGCAGAGACCCAATGCTTTCCAATACAGAGGAAATTTTACAAACTCCTCTGGATGTTGCTGACAAACTCTGGGTTCGGACTCAAACAGATGAGCCGGTGCAAGTACTGAGAAGCCACCAGCTGATTTATCACTAGAGTCCGCCCCTAAGGGAAAGCATTTTTGCCAGAGCCCTCCATCGTCCCAGACGAGAGAGTACACTGTCCTATAGCTCCCTCCAGTTGTTTGGGACTGAAGCGTCCGCAGCAGACAGGTAGACCCCCAGATATTTCATGACATCTGTCTCCCACGAGATGTTACGGAATGAGGGAGGCAAAGAGTCCACCTGTATAGAACCCTCTATAAGGCCTGTGCATTTGGACCAGTTGATCTGAGCAGAGGAGGCAGCTGAATATACCTCCTGGCACTCTTTTGCCAGCTCAAGATCAACTGGGTCCTGGGCCACGAGGAGCACATCATCAGCATAAGCTGAAAGGACGATCCGCATGTCTGGCTCCCGAAGCACCAGTCCTGTGAGCCTTTTCGCAACAGGCAGAGGAAAGGCTCGATGGCCAGCGCATATAACTGTCCAGACAAGGTACATCCTTGATGTACCCCTCGTCCAAATACCAAAGATGCTGTTAGGGACCAATTAATTTTAAGTAAACACTCTGCAGAGGCGTACAGCGTTGTTATATAGCCCACAAATTGTGGGCCAAAGCCGCACGCCTGCAGACTGGCTATGAGGTAACCATGGTCCACCCTGTCAAACGCCTTCTCTTGATCTAGGGATTGAAAAGCGAGTGACAGACCAGTCCTGCGAGAGTATTGCAGGAGATCCCGGACCAGAATGATACTGCCAAAGATAGGCATTGGATCGCATAGGACAGGTCAGGGTGAACTAATTCTACCAGCACAGATCCAAGCCTTCGCAAGATGGCTTTCACTATTATATTATAATCTGTGCTGAGCAGTGAGATCGGTCGCCAGTTCTTAATAAGGCGGAGATCCCCCTTTTTGGGCAGCAGGGCACGTACTGCCCTGCGTTAAGACAGGGGCATCTCCCCGGTCTCCAGGGTGTTGCGGCTTCCTGATACTTAGTTGGCAGCTTGGACCACAGGCCTCAGTCAGAATTCTGGGAGCAGTACTGAAAGTAATACACACACAATGGTTCTCAGTACACATCTCGTTTATTGCTACGTCCTAACATAGGTTATATACTTGCTAAAGAAGGCGGATATTAAAGGCAAGTTACACTATAGACGTTAGTCGGTACAAGGACAGATAATCAGGTGTTTTCTGTTTCTTAGAATAACAAAAAGAAAGAAATGTCTGTGTTTTAGTACGTGAGTAAGGTCACAAGATGTCTGAAGGACAAGAACATGTTATTGCGGTTAGCCTACATCTCATGTGAATATGTCAGAAAAATATGTTAACCCCTACATCAGCAGAATATGTTAACCCCTTTATTCCCCTCTTAGATCACAACGTGATCTTTATTTGGGATGTAAGCAGTGGTGTATATATATGATAGGAAGCGGACTGAGACACCGGAAGGCTATAGACCCTCAAGGGTATCAGTGCATGAGATATACCTGTGACCAGGTGGTGTTAAGTCACAGTATTTAGCTGAAAATTCTTAGGAATAAAGCCTTGCAGCATGTAATAAAAACACAAAGGAATACAAGGTAAGCAATGACACAGAGACAAGCAATCAGGATCTTCTGACCTAAGGAGCCGAGCCAGGAGAACATATCTTCCCAGACGCTCCCTTGAAATCGGTTGAGACGGTCAGCAATGTCCCTTGTTTGCTCTATGTCATTAGTAATAATAGCAGAATTATCATTAATATAAGAACAACATTCTTTACCTATTAAAGCACACACACCGCCTTTGGAAGCTAAAAAAAATCTAAAGCCATTCTATTTTGCAAAGCTACCATTCTAATTTGCACCTGCTCCTGGTTTAATTTCTCAATTGCTTCAGCAGAGCTATTCAAGGCCTTCTGTACTAGTAGAGAAAGGATGGATAGTTCTTCCTGTAGTCTCCCTACGCCTACCTTTGGGAAGGTTATACCCAGGACGTCTAGGAATCTTTCCCACCCGCTTTTCTGCTCTATATCCCTCATGCTCCTAATGCGGCCTTCTGGAAGTGTGGGTTAACATAAATGATACACTCTTATTATATTTTGATGGGAAATACGTGCGTATGAGGTGTTGCATCCATATAGAGATAAGTGGTATGGCCGACTGTACATAAGTAAAGAAATTCCATTTGCGGGGTTGTGTACTGCCATTGTAATATATGTGACTCTGGGTGAAGTTTTCTCCTGGAAGGTCAAATAGGGGCATACCCATTTCCCCATGTGTAGAGACGTGTGCATATACCCAGCAGCCACAGCGATGGTATTGCTGGGGCCAGCAGAAACCACCTGTGACCAGGTATTAGTCACAGGGGTAGCTCTGCTGTCAGAAGATTTTTTTTCCACCAGGAGCTGGGGTTGTCTTATCTGTCTGGGGCCTATGCTGTGCAGTGCTGCAGCTAGGATTTTCAGGGGGCATTATTCCCCCTTTTGGCCCCTGAGGCTTCTTAGGTACCTTATCCCTCATGTTTAAACCTTTTTTTGTTTGTTTACTCATTTTATACATTTTTATTTTAGTTTTTTGTTTTATGATTTTTATTGTTTTTTTTTTTTAACGAAAAGGTGCAAAAACAAAACAAAATTGAGGGAGAGAGACTTTTGGTGTTATCCGGCAGTGGAAGGGTTAACAGCTGGAAAAAAGCTGCCTGATTGCAGCTTACACAGAAAACACAGAGGTTATCTGCAAAGAGAGTTTCTTTTCCTTACTTTTTTTTTTTTTTTTTTCTTCTAACTTTCTATCTTATTAGCCCCTCTGTGTTTCTGTGTATAAAAACTTTTTATAAAAACTTTTAAATATTTTCCCCTCCACTGCCCACAAAGATGTTCTTTCCTCTCTCCCTAAAAAAAACACAAAACCCAACACCAAACAAACTAAACAAAACCTGAAAAACTAAAAATTATTTAAACTAAAAGTTCCAGGAGTGAAGGTGCAATGCTAGGGGAGGGGTGTTGCAAAGTATCCAGGAGACAGCTCACCCTCCTGGGATAGAGAGCTGAGCCCGCCTCCCAGAAACTGAAAATTAAATTAAAACTAAGAAAGCCACACAAAAACTCCCCAAAAACACTTTATAAATACACCCAGGGTCAATATAAAGCTTTTTGTGCCAAGAGGTTTTCAAATGACAAGATGACATCCTTTGAGGTTAGATGTAAAAAGATTCCACATTAAAGAAAGGAAAGGGTTCCTCACAGTAAGGGTGGTTAATTTGTGGAATTCTCTACCAAAGGAGGTGGTGATAGCAGATTGAAAAGATAACTAAGATTCTTAAAACGTACTGGATATTTTTTTAATTAAAAGGATTATCATGGTTTATCAGAGGTGGAGTATTGATCCAAGGAGTAATCCGAGTGCCAGTAACTGGGGCCAGGAAGGAATTGTTTTCGTTTTTCCTTTTGAGACGATTGTCTAACTTTCACTTGGGTTTTTCCTGTTTGCTTCCTCTGGATCAATTAATAACTAATCTGCATATTGCAGATCAGAGGAGATCTTAAAAGGTTGAACTTGGACTAAAAGTTTTTTCTTCCAACCTCAACTACTATGTAACCTTAAAGGGTCATTGATGTCCTATATTTAAACAAAAAATGTTAAAAAAATAATGATTTATGGAGCAAACTCTTATTAGAAACTGAGAAACAAGCAGTGTAAATATTAAATGCAGTAGTAGGGGATGCCAACTCTCTTTGTCCATCTGCCTGGTCAGTGGTTTTGGATACAATTAAGGAACTGGCTAAATGTTCAATTTTTTGGGAAAGTTTTAATGAAATTAACTGAAATACAAAATCTCAAAAGTCGCCCCCACCACCACCATGCAAAGCTTTTTATAATAAAATACGGAGAAGAAGAAAAGAAGAAGGATGGGGACATGCTGGAAAGGTGAGTAGAATATTTAGAATATGTACTATGTTTATTTATTTTATGTAAATGTGTTGTAGTAATTATTTTAATCTTTATTACCCTAGGTTGCTGATCTGAAGGGACATCTGCAAAGGTAAGTGGTCTTAATTATTTTATTTTAGCTTAGAATTAGGGTTTCTATATAGAGATAGCATTTATTGTATGTTACATAGGGGGATGTATTTTAGATAGATAGGATGTATTGTATGTTTGATTGTGAGATGTATATTACATATAGTATTTATTTTAAAGTATTTATTGTATATTAGATAGATTGGGGGATATATTTTACATACATAGGATGTATTGTATATTAGATATATTGGGTGATGTATATTAGTTAGATAGGATGTATTGTACATTACATAGGGGTGTATTGTATTGTATTTCATTTTATTTGTATTGCATGTATTGTATTGTATGTATTATATGTATTTCCTTTTCAGGTGTGTCATTTTTTTTTTTCTGTAGTGGAGGGGGTTGTAATTTATTTTTTTATTTTCTGTAATGTTCCTTTCTTTTATTTTTTGTGACTTAGGTTTTTTTATTTTCTGTAATGTAGAATTTTTATATTTTTTGATCTATGTTTTTTTTATTTTATGTATGTGTCTTTTACTGTCGCTTCAAATAAAACATAACGGCAGTGACCAATAATAATGAGAGTGTAATAGACAGAGCTCTCAGATGCCTACAGGTGCCTTGGGATGAACAGGTTGTTGCTCCAAGGTCCTCAGATGTTTCATTTTCTACTTTCTCGTATTCTTCATCTATAATTAAGCAAATAAACAGGTTCAGTGAGTTTGTCTCTATGTAATATGTTGCATATTGTAGTGATAACTTTAAAGTAAGACTATAAAGGGGTACCTTATATAAAGAGCAGATATAAAGTGCCACTGTATCATTGTTATATATTAGTTCTTTACAGCATCCAATTGTAACTTGAATCTTACAATTTAATGGCAAGTTCAAAAATAGTACAATCATATGTTGCGCAAAATACAATTAATAAAGTTTATACATTTAAAATTCCCGCAGTGTTAACAGAAGAAGGTGCATAACTGTAAGAGGAATATCCATAAGGGAAATACAATACCATATGTCTGATAAGCCCATCACTCGCCTCTCCCCACTTCAATCCATAATGAACGCCTCCGCCAGACTCCTCTTCTGTACACAACGTTCAGTGTCGGCAGCTCCTCTCTGTCAATCACGCCACTGGCTTCCCTTAGCCTCCAGAATAGAATTAAAAATTTGGACCCTAACTTATAAAGCCCTCAACAACAGCCCACCCCCATACATCTCTGCTCTCATCTCCAAATACTCCCCCACTCGCCATCTTCCTTCTGCTAACGACCTTCTTCTTTCTACCACTCGTCACCTCCTCTCACTCCCGCCTCCAGGACTTATCTCGCGCTTCCCCTAGTCTCTGGAACTCCTTGCCTCGCTCCACTATCCTCCAGACTATCCTCCTGCCTTAAATCCTTCAAAACTTCAATAAAAACGCACCTCTTTAAAGAAGCCTATAACCTTCACCCTAACACGCTCAGCACTACTCTCTCCCTACTGTACCACATACAAAATTCAACCTTTAGATTATAAGTCTGCGAGTTTCAATCTTGCGTCGGTGCTTCAGGGAAAGCGCTATGGACACCGGATTCCAACCACAAAGACAGGGCCCTCCATTCATTGCAATGTGTGGATCTTGTACTTGTCATTGCCTGTAACTTAACTTGGCGCGTTACAAATAAACGATAATAATAAACATTTTCTTGATATGTGGACAAGTCTGGATCTTACTTGGGCACCTACCATGAAGAGTCTCCTTAGAAGATCAGAATGTTAATATTATTAATGATTTTTTTTTTCTTTAGTGGCTTTTGACAAGGTATTTATACAGTTTATGGGCCTACAGGTGTAAAAAAATATTTTTTTCATTTGTTAATTGTCAGTGTAATGGGGGGGGGTCTTTTGTTATTGAAGTAATTGTTTATTACCTTTTGAAATTATACTAATTTCTCTGTGTGTCAAGGTACCAAATTTCTCTCTTTCTGGTGTTAATTATATAGTGATATTTATTTACATCATTTTTAATTTGATTTCACAGCCATTGTACCTCGGGACATTCCCACAAATAATAATATAAATGAAATGATCCCTGATGAAGTCCACTTACATAGGACCACGAGCTCTGTATATACGGTTGTGAACTCTTTCATGTCATTTAGAAACACGTGGCACTCATACGTCCCGGCATCAGACTTCTGGACGTCTCTCAGTAACAGGGACAGGTTTCCCTTTGGAAACTCCTCATAGAACAGTTGGGTTCTTCCCCTGTAATCCTTGTGTTGATAACTAGGTTGGTCTTTCTCATAATGGAAGCTGTGAACAACATCATGATCAGGGTTTTTTCTCTGCCAGTGAACCACGAGCAGTTTATAAGTAAATACATCATTATAGGTGACAATACAGGGCAGGAGAACTTCTTCATGGAGCCCCCCTGACACCACAGAGGGAGCACAGCCTGAAACACACAAAATACCTAAATTCATAAAACAAATTCAAGTATTGGATGTCAACGATTTCTCCCACTAGTGGTATTGGTGTCATTAGTGTCTCTCCGAGGCTAGTAATTCTAGGTGTGGAGGTTGCTGGTCTTCCAATCTGCTCTCATCACTTATCTACTACTGACAATCATCTCCTCCAGTCAGTGAGCTCATGAGCATGGTCCTACAGAAGTCCTCCAATGAACCCATAAAATGCCATATTTATACTTTCCTTGATAAAGTTGTACTTGTGCAATATCAAATTCAATATAAATGTTCACATGAAGAGTATGTTTATATTGTGGGGTTATTTATGGGGGCAATACAATTTATTATAGACTTCAGTACAAGAGGACCTTAGATTGCAATTCTAGAACATTCCTACAAAATAAAACTGATTATATTTTATATTGATACAAAAGTAAATTAATGATATGAATGAGCACGAACAACTGAGCAATAGTTTGTAATATTATTATTATTTGTTTGTAATATTTGGGACCCTATTTTTCTCTTTTTTAATACATACATATCAATAAAAGTTACATTTTTTATTAAAAGTGTTTCTAGTAGCAGACATCTCTAGTTTTTTTTTTGAGAAAATACACTGAAATTTTTTTGCTTTTAGCTACCTGTGAGATCTTGTATGGATATATATAATTAAAGTATAATATTAGAAAACATTATAACCTCTCATATAAACTGCACATTATATTCACTAATCCATTGCTGTGAATATTGTTAACCAACAATTATGACACTATCTATTTTTTCATTTTTTATTTGCATAACTGTAACTTTCCTAATTTGATCCGTAAAGTAAATCACAATGTTTTATTTCTTCTTTTAAATGTAACTTAACCTCCAGCATTTCCTGTCAATCTGTATCCTGGTATAACGGCTTTTTACAGCCACAGGGGAGGGAGAGACACATGCAAGGGGGGTGGGACACATCAAATATTATCCCGTAATTTTTGACAGGGAGTTTACTAATAATAATCACATATAATAGTTGTCAAACTGCGAGACCTCGTACGACTTAAGCGAGGCGAGCCGTTAAACCGTAGCACTTAGGCGATGAGCGCCAGAGGCCCTCATCGCTGCGAGCCTCGCAAAGCGAGCAGTTAGAATACGAGACGCAAAAATCGCCACACGAAACTCGCCTAAACTAGGAAAAAAATGGCCGCTGAAAAAAAATGAAAACGAGGCTACATGACCCCGGACCGCGCCAAACACTGCAAAACGCGTAGCACTTTACACATCACACTACGACCTACAAGATACACTATTACAAAATCCGGAAAATGCTCACGAGACGCGTACCACATTAATAACATTACGACTATACAATGACGCTTTACACAATAAACCAACGGCTTTCCCTCGCGCACGCAGCCTATTTACAATGCGCACTTGGAATATTAATTACACTTTATAAGCAGGGCACCAACACTCACAATGTATATTGTATGCAGACGCAAAATACAAACATATTGTCAGCTCTTCAGCCGAATGCTCGCTGCATATATCAATTATAAATAATTAAACTAAATTAATTTATTGCATAAATAATTAATTCTTAATTAATTTCATGAATCATGAATTATTTATTAACTACATATACATAGAAATATATATATATATATATATATATATATCTCTTGCAGAGGACCAAAAGTACACGACAGGAGAGGCTCGCAATGAGCGCCGAAGGTATTGAGGCTCGCAAAGAGCGCCGAAGGTCCTCACAGTACAAAACGGTTTTAATTATGTCTCAAACAGCATTCCCATTGCTTAAAATGTTATTGCCCCGTCATTATTGAGGGGCAAGTCGCTAGTAGTAATAATAATAATAATAATAATAATAATAATGTCTCACCTGTCTTGTATTCCAATGAAATAAAAAGGATCAGAAGTGATGCCCATGTGACCGGTGCAGGAGGGGACATTGGTTACTTTATAGAAAAGGCTGTAAGGTTTACAGAACAAAAAGACATGTATATACTTAGAGCTTAAATAAATAATAAGATTATTGAAGTATATGGTGATAAATTTATTGCACAAATATTTTATTTGAAGTCACAGCTTTCTAGAAATCTTGCAAAGCACTTTGTTCTGTATATTATTGTGAGCTCAAGGGCAGGTTTGTACCAGAAAACCCAAATCTGTATTGTGGTCGGTATCTTTGGTAATGAATAATGTGATCATCTTTCAAATTAATTAATATGACCCCCTGATATTATAGGCCTTGTTGTGTGGCCCCATCATCATTACAGATGTACATGGATATGGCCCCTGATATTATAGGCCTTGTTCTGTGGCCCCATCATCATTACAGATGTACATGGATATGGCCCCTGATATTATAGGCCTTGTTCTGTGGCCCCATCATCATTACAGATGTACATGAATATGGCCCCCTGATATTATAGGCCTTGTTATGTGGCCCCATCATCATTACAGATGGACATGAATATGGCCCCCTGATATTATAGGCCTTGTTATGTGGCCCCATCATCATTACAGGTGTACATTAATATGGCCCCCTGATATTATAGGCCTTGTTATGTGGCCCCATCATCATTACAGATGGACATGAATATGGCCCCCTGATATTATAGGCCTTGTTGTGTGGCTCCATCATCATTACAGATGTACATGAATATGGCCCCTGATATTATAGGCCTTGTTATGTGGCCCCATCATCATTACAGATGGACATGAATATGGCCCCCTGATATTATAGGCCTTGTTGTGTGACCCCACCATCATTACAGATGTACATGAATATGGCCCCCTGATATTATAGGCCTTGTTGTGTGGCCCCATCATCATTACAGATGTACATTAATATGGCCCCTGATATTATAGGCCTTGTTATGTGGCCCCATCATCATTACAGATGAACATGGATATGGCCCCTTATATTATAGGCCTTGTTATGTGGCCCCATCATCATTACAGATGTACATAAATATGGCCCCCTGATATTATAGGCCTTGTTGTGTGGACCCATCATCATTACAGATGTACATGGATATGGCCCCCTGATATTATAGGCCTTGTTGTGTGGCCCCATCATCATTACAGATGTACATGAATATGGACCCCTGATATTATAGGCCTTGTTGTGTGGCCCCATCATCATTACAGATGTACATGAATATGGCCCCTGATATTATAGGCCTTGTTGTGTGGCCCCATCATCATTACAGATGGACATGAATATGGCCCCCTGATATTATAGGCCTTGTTGTGTGGCCCCATCATCATTACAGATGTACATGAATATGGCCCCTGATATTATAGGCCTTGTTATGTGGCCCCATCATCATTACAGATGGACATGAATATGGCCCCCTGATATTATAGGCCTTGTTGTGTGGCCCCATCATCATTACAGATGTACATAAATATGGCTCCCTGATATTATAGGCCTTGTTGTGTGGCCCCACCATCATTACAGATGTACATGAATATGCCCCTCCCATATTATAGGCCTTGTTGTGTGGCCCTATCATCATTACAGATGTACATGAATATGGCCCCCTGATATTATAGGCCTTGTTGTGTGGCCCCATCATAATTACAGATGTACATGAATATGGCCCCTAATATTATAGGCCTTGTTGTGTGGCCCTATCATCATTACAGATGTACATGAATATGGCCCCCTGATATTATAGGCCTTGTTGTGTGGCCCCATCATCATTACAGATGTACATGAATATGGCCCCTGATATTATAGGCCTTGTTGTGTGGCCCTATCATCATTACAGATGTACATGAATATGGCCCCCTGATATTATAGGCCTTGTTGTGTGGCCCCATCATAATTACAGATGTACATGAATATGGCCCCCTGATATTATAGGCCTTGTTGTGTGGCCCCATCATAATTACAGATGTACATGAATATGGCCCCCTGATATTATAGGCCTTGTTGTGTGGCCCCCAACATCATTACAGATGTACATGAATATGGCCCCCTGATATTATAGGCCTTGTTGTGTGGCCCCATCATCATTACAGATGGACATGAATATGGCCCCCTGATATTATAGGCCTTGTTGTGTGGGTCCACCATCATTACAGGTGTACATGAATATGCCCCTCCCATATTATAGGCCTTGTTGTGTGGCCCTATCATCATTACAGATGTACATGAATATGGCCCCCTGATATTATAGGCCTTGTTGTGTGGCCCCATCATAATTACAGATGTACATGAATTAGGCCCCTGATATTATAGGCCTTGTTGTGTGGCCCCATCATCATTACAGATGGACATGAATATGGCCCCCTGATATTATAGGCCTTGTTGTGTGGCCCCATCATCATTACAGATGTACATGAATATGGCCCCTGATATTATAGGCCTTGTTATGTGGCCCCATCATCATTACAGATGTACATGGATATGGCCCCCTGATATTATAGGCCTTGTTGTGTGGCCCCATCACCATTACAGATGTACATGGATATGGCCCCCTGATATTATAGGCCTTGTTGTGTGGCCCCATCATCATTACAGATGTACATGAATATGGCCCCCTGATATGATAGGCCTTGTTGTGTGGCCCCATCACCATTACAGATGTACATGAATATGGCCCCCTGATATTATAGGCCTTGTTGTGTGGCCCCATCATCATTACAGATGGACATGAATATGACCCCCTGATATTATAGGCCTTGTTGTGTGGCCCCATTATCATTACAGGAGGACATGAATATGGCCCTCTGATATTATAGGCCTTGTTGTGTGGCCCCATCATCATTACAGATGTACATGAATATGGCCCCTGATATTATAGGCCTTGTTATGTGGCCCCATCATCATTACAGATGTACATGGATATGGCCCCCTGATATTATAGGCCTTGTTGTGTGGCCCCATCACCATTACAGATGTACATGGATATGGCCCCCTGATATTATAGGCCTTGTTGTGTGGCCCCATCATCATTACAGATGTACATGAATATGGCCCCCTGATATGATAGGCCTTGTTGTGTGGCCCCATCACCATTACAGATGTACATGGATATGGCCCCCTGATATTATAGGCCTTGTTGTGTGGCCCCATCATCATTACAGATGTACATGAATATGGCCCCCTGATATGATAGGCTTATGAGGGTCTGGATAGACCCCCATAAGAGACCGGGTTAAAATGGCGTAGTGCTTACACTTTGGGTCACGAGGGTCCTGGATGACCCTCATGGGACTTATAGTGTTATTACATTATTATTATTATCCTTTATTTATAACGCGCCAACATATTCCGCAGAGCAATACAGGGGTTAGGTACAAGTATAAACAATACCCCACAATGAAAATAATGGAAGACCCTGTTATTGAGCTTTCAATCTGATATACACTGTGCTTTCCTCAAAGCACCTCACAAGATTAAAACTCGCAAACTTACATTCTAAAGGGTAGCGTTCATTACTGTGTTAGAGGGGTCTATATAGTTGAGGCACACAGTACACTCACATTGTGTGGCAAAGAGCATTTCAACACTTTCTTTTACTGACCGTCATTTTTTGACGGGCAAGTCGCTAGCGTTTTAAATAAAACATAACAGCAGTGACCAATAATATTGAGAGTGTAATAGACAGAGCTCTCAGATGCCTTGGGATGAACAGGTTGCTGCTCCAAGGTCCTCAGAGGTTTCATTTTCTACTTTCTCGTATTCTTCATCTATAATTAAGCAAATAAACTGGTTCAGTGAGTTTTTCGCTATGTAATATGTTGCTTATTGTAGTGATAACTTTAAAGTAAGACTATAAAAAGGGTACCTTATATAAAGAGCAGATATAAAGTGCTACTGTATCATTGTTATATATTAGTTCTTTACAGCATCCAATTGTAAATTGAATCTTACAATTTAATGGCAAGTTCAAAAATAGTACAATCCTATGTTGCGCAAAATACAATTAATAAAGTTGATACATTTAAAATTCCCACAGTGTTAACCGAAGAAGGTGCGTAACTTTAAGAGGAATATCCATAAGGGAAATACAATACCATATGTCTGATAAGCCCATCACTCGCCTCTCCCCACTTCAATCCATAATGAAGGCCTCCGCCAGACTCCTCTTCTGTACACAACGTTCAGTGTCGGCAGCTCCTCTCTGTCAATCACTCCACTGGCTTCCCTTAGCCTCCAGAATAGAATTAAAAATCTTGACCCTAACTTATAAAGCCCTCAACAACAGCCCACCCCCATACATCTCTGCTGCCATCTCCAAATACTCCCCCACACGCCCTCTTTGTTCTGCTAATGACCTTCTTTCTACCACTCTTGTCAACTCCTCTCACTCCCGCCTCCTGGACTTATCTCGCGCTGCCCCTATTCTCTGGAACACCTTGCCTCGCTCCACTATCCTCCAGACTATCCTCCTGCCTTAAATCCTTCAAAACTTCAATAAAAACGGGGGGCGTGGCCAACCAGGGGCTGAGCAAGACGTGTCAGCCTGCAGCTCCCAGGAGGGAATCTTTACAACAATCTTTTATGCCCTAAAATCTGGCCATAATGCCCTACAAAGCATATAATAAGAATTAGGAGACTGTACTGAACAAAACAATACCACTTGCGGGTGGTTTTAATAAAATTTGCCTCCCATAAGGCTGAGGCCTACAAGGCCAGCCAAGACCAGACTATAGTATACCATTCAATCCACCTACCTCCCTCCACATCAAGATATATTACATAGGGGGATCCAGGGGGGAGACGGAGCAACAGAACACAGAAAGCCAAGGAGGCACAGCAGCTCAATCAGCCTGGTGAGTCCAGGGCCTGCAGTGCAGAGGAGGGAGGAAGAGTCTGTGAGGAGTGCCCCTGGGGACCCCTGCAGGTCCGACGCAGCTGCAGGCACAGAGAGAAGAGGGGCTGTGCTGGAACAGCTGCTGACAGAGATCACAGCAAGTATCCAAAGCAGTACAAATAAAACTCTGTATAAAGTATGTTTGCCATAATCACCTCTCCCCACATCAAGTAACATGGCATACACTTTGGGAGATTTGCTAATTAAAGGCACAGGGGCCCTCAGGTTGGGTAACCTCAACACTGCCCAACATAAAGGCTGTCACATGAAGCTTGCCTACAATCCAAACCCCTATTGAGGTCTATTCAAGTAAAACTCTAAAAATCTCTGCAATAAACACATGATTACCTTATTCATCTTTTGGGATTCCTGCATTATTGTATAATGTTTTCATCTGCAGTTTGAGCAGCAAGTTTAATCTTGCTAGTCCTGTCACAATAGCACCATCTTGTGGCCAAATCTGGGACTGCACTCTTTCCTTATGCACATTTATAGACTTAAGCTTACAAATTGTTTAACCCATGAGACTGAAAAGAGAGTCAATCACCTTCAACTCTTATTGTGGGGTCAACCAGCTTATACCCTGGTGATTATACACGCTCCTCGGAGCCACCACCCTGTGGTGGTAACCCGCATATCAGCCTTCAAGACAAAATAGAGGCAAAACCCAGGACATCCCAGAATCCAGAAACATCATCCAAGGCAAATACTTGTAACTCTCTGCTGACATTAAGACACTTCTACAGACAACCAGAGAGTTTGATATTATTTGGACATACAAGTCTACAACCAGGCACCCTGGCACAAAGCCACCGCCATTCTTGTGCATAATTGTAGCGACTTTTAATATGTAACACCAACAAACCCCTACCTGAGTAGGGGCACTTATATGAGCGAAGAGACAAGTCAATAGAGTGAACTGAAACTTTGATTACAAGATTTATGAAGGAGATGGCAGGTGTCTCAACAAGGCGCAACACCAAAGACATACAAGCTTATTGCACGCCGAGACACACCCCACAAGCTTCTCAACAAGCATCTACTCTGACAAAGCCGCACCTAAATCCACCATGGAGACGTCTGCGCCAAGCACGAAGGCGGACATCCAGGATCTGAAAGATCTTATATCCTCTTTCAGATCAGAGATCAAAACGGAAATCCAAAAAGTGGCGACGGAGCTATCTAAGGAAATAAAGGTTGTAGATTCCAAAACAGCAGTGCTGGAAGACAACTATAATGATCTACTCCGCGCACATAATCGGCTAGAGGAAGAGGTGGTTCTATTGAAAGAGGAACAAGTCCACCCGCAGTCCGCCCAGGAAGACCTAGAAAACAGGTCGAGGAGGCAAAATATCCGCATAAGGAATCTTCCTGAATCAGTGCGTGACCTCCCACAATACTTAACAGGGCTCTGCGAACTTCTTTTACCAGATATGAGTGAGGAGGACTTTAAGCTAGACAGAATACACAGAGCGATTGGTGGGCGTTCTTCCACTTCTTATCGTCCAAGAGACGTAATAGCACGATTTAATTACTTCTCCACTAAAGATAAGTTCATGAGAGCGGCCAGAGCTGGAATACCAGAGGTGGAGGGACATCAACCGAGCATCTTTTCCGACTTATCCTCAACAACATTGTTTAAAAGGAAAACGCTAAAACCCATTCTGGAAGTCATACTATCCCATGGCTGGAAATATACATGGGGATTTCCTTTCCGGCTGAATATTTCCAAAGAAGGGAAAGCATACTTTGTTCGGTCTTTGGAGGAGGGAATCGCCCTATTATCATCTTGGAATATACAGCTACCGGACAACGTGAATCTACTCCCTGAGCCGGCTCAACGACAACGTCGAGGCCCGAGACCACTGAACATCCCAACAACCTGAACGTAGAGTTCCTTCCCACTTCTTTAACCTCATCATTTCATATGACACTCGTTCTGGACTTTATCCGTGTCAACTGGGACTTCGATCAGAGAATATCTTTCTGCAGTGATAATGTATCATTATCTCAGTTCACTTTATTTGTTTATGTAGACAAATAGGTTCACAAAGTTACTTGTTTCGTTAAAGAATGTAATAAATGTGCCCCTACAGGGTTATGTTGTATTTTTGCTAAGCAGGCGAACCATCTCAGTATTCATTGGTTAGGATACTACGTGGCTCACAGTTTAAATTTGAGAGGACAGGGCTTGCTCTCCTCTAAGTAAGTTAAATTACTGTTATTTCCAATATAAAACAACACGAATAAAAGTAGTTAGCATTTTAAATCAAGGTGTACTGGTGACACCAAGTTGTATGTGCGGTATCCACAGGTATCGCTTAACTGATCCGAGACATCAATAGAATATTTAACTATATACAACATAGTTTGCTCTAAGTGTTTCTGAACCCAATTAAGTTTTTTTGTTTTTTGTTTATTTATTTATTTATTTTTAATTTTTTTTTTATTTATTTATTTATTTTTATTTATTTATTTTTATTTATTTATTGTCCATTCTCTGCGGTTTCTCATCTTTCTTATCTTTGTTCTTCGTTCCCTCTCTTTAGCGCTCGGCTCTCGGGCTCCAAGAATACAACTACTGTATCTCATATCAGCAATCTTCTTAGCACCTGGTCTCTTAAAAGTCCTGTCCTGCTGTGGGGTAAGTCATGGACATTAAAATAATTTCGCACAACACTCAAGGTTTGAATGAGCCAGTTAAGAGGGGAATAGCCATTTAAGAATATCTTAGACTAGGAGCAGACATAGTTCTATTACAAGAAACTCATTTTAAAAAAAATTCAATACCCAAATATTGGGGGGAAAAATACTCGCAAGCATACCATGCTACTGCATCAGAAAAAAAGAGGGGTGTCTCAATATTGATTCATCATAGGCTAAATTTCCAACACACTTCCACTCAAAAAGATAAAGATGGTAGATATATAGCTATACAGGGCACCATCAACGATAGACCAGTGTAACTGCTTAATGTATACGCACCAAACGCGGACCAATCTATTTTCTTTCGCAGAATCTCAAACGTAATCTCACTTTGGCAACAATCCATCTGTATTATAGGGGGAGACATGAATGCAGTCTTAGACCCAGTTAAGGATAAGAGTGGGTCCTCTGCCCCATCCCTAGTTCCCACAGCTACAAAAACAATTAAAACGCTGCTGAAAAATAACTGCCTATTCGACGCTTGGAGGGAAATGCATCCAAAGATAAGGGACTACACCTTTTACTCGGCCAGACATAAATCCCATTCACGCATTGATTATATACTATTACAGCAACAACTGGCCTCTAACCTACTGGATGCGTCAATCCACCCTATTTCGTGGTCCGACCATGACCTAGTTAGTATATCATTATGCGACTTATTGCCAAAGGGCCGATCCCCCTCGTGGTCGTTAAATCCAGCACTACTTAACGATCCAGTAGCTAAAGAAACAATCAAACAAGCACTAGTGGAATATTTCTCACTGAATAGCGGTGGCGAAGTAGATGGGATGGGGGTGTGGGCAGCCCATAAGGCAGTAATAGGAGGGGTCTGTATTCAACTAGGATCAGCCGCAAAAAAAACAGATCACGGTCAAATAGATAAATTGAACAAGAAAATATCAGACCTCCAAAAACTGTTCTCTACACAGCACTCGCATCAAACTTACGAGGAGATACTTAAGTGCAAATATGACTTGAATGTGATTCTGAGAAAGAAAATGGTGACTATCCTACAGCGCACACAATCTAAATTCTTTAGGCACTCTAATAAGCCAGACACAATGCTGGCTAGGAGACTCCAACAGCAGAGGGCTAATTCATTTAATTCTAAATTATTAACTAAGCAAAACAATACTGTATACCAACCAGATCAAATTGCAAAGACTTTTCAACAATTTTACACTGACTTATATTCAACCCCTGCCCACTCTGGGACGCAAAGTCATAAATCCCATATTAAAGATTTTTTAGCATCAATTGAAGTCCCTCAATTTGATCCAGTTCAAGGGGACTCATTAACATCCCCGATTTCGGCAGACGAAATTAGAATAACAATTAAAGCTACTAAAGCCCACAAGGCCCCTGGTCCGGATGGTTTCACTAACTTTTACTATAAGCAATATATGGAGACCCTTTTGCCTCATCTTCAACTCTTGTTCAATGATTTTCTTTCAGGTAAAAACATGAAAAGGGAATTTCTGGAAGCAAAAATCATTGTGTTGCACAAAGAAAACTAAGATCCTATGCAGTGTAGTAGCTACAGGCCTATATCTCTAATCAATAATGATATTAAACTGTACTCCAAGATTCTTGCCAACAGACTGGCTTCGTTGTTGCCATCCGTGATTCATCCGGACCAGGTAGGCTTCATGCCAGGAAGGGAAGCACCTGATAATATAAGGTGAATACTAAACCTTATGGACATAGCCTCTGATAAAAAGCTGCCCCTCATGCTATTATCCCTGGATGCCGAGAAGGCATTCGATAGAATTGATTGGATATATATGAAAGAGGTACTATTTCAATTTGGCTTAAGCGAAAGCTTCCTAAAGAGCATCATGACATTGTACTCAACTCCGAGAGCATATATCTCCTACCAGGGATTCAGATCGCAATCATTTGATATAGCTAGAGGTACAAGACAGGGATGTCCACTATCCCCCTTATTATTCGCATGGTGTCTTGAACCTTTGGCTATAGCACTCAGGGAATCTCCAGGTATTAACAGAATCAAGCTGGGGGGTAAAGAATACAAGCTTAGCCTCTTTGCGGACGACATCTTACTTACCATTACAGATCCGTTAATTAGCTTACCTAGTTTGTTTCAAATACGGAATAAATTTGGTCAAATATCAGGTTACAAAGTAAATACAAATAAAAGCGAGGCACTTAACGTTTCTTTGCCCAAACAGCTTGAAAGCCTGTTGTCACAAAACTTTTCTTTTAAATGGTCCCTAAACAGTGTCAAATATTTGGGAATTCAAATCCCTAGAACTTCTAAATTAATTTATGAGGTTAATTATCCCAACATGTTAAAAGAAATCTACAAAGAACTTCATATTTGGTCCTCACTTAAAATATCGTGGTTTGGTAAAATTCATGCCGTTAAAATGAACCCACTCCCTAAATTATTATATCTTTTTCGGACTATACCGACGACAATTAAATAAAAAGACATAGCTGCCATGCAAAAGGCAATTGCAAGTTTCATCTGGGGTAATAAGAAGCCTAGGATAAACAAATTAACTATGACGGCATCAAAAAAGAGAGGAGCATTAGCTACACCTGATTTGTTGAGATACTATAAAGCAGCAAGACTAGCCCAGTTGACTAAATGGTATATTAAGGACTCCCCACCAGTTTGGGTCGAATTAGAGCAACAAGTACTTCAAGAACAAAATATTATACTGAGTCAGACACTAGGGCTTAGTGTACACTATGGGCCTCATTCTATTATCGGCCGTAGGCGCTGCGGGGCCGCAAGGACTGGCCGCAAGCTATTCTGCTATTCTATTCCCCTCCGCCGGGGATTCCGGCAGGCTTGCGGCCGGCGCCTTGCTATCTCTTGCGGCCGCACGCGCCGGAGGAAAGCCTTTGATCTAAAACGGCCGCAAGAGTTTCGGCCGCAAGAAAAGCCCGGTTGCTATTCTATTGCTCCGGGAACCCTCTCTGCAAGGCTAAAAGCGAGCCGCAGCTTACTTGCAGCAAACAGGTCCCGCTAGCACCAATTAAGCACATAAAATAGCCCAAATAAAGCCATCCTGCACTTTGAGGAGACTATAAAGAGATTGTAGGTGTTAGCAAAAATAGCACAACATTCCCCTATACTCAAATCCGTAAAAACAAATTTTTATTAAATATGTCAAATATCCATGTAAAAAGTCCAGAGTGCTTGGAGCACCTCAGACCTGGCCACGCTGCGGCCGGAAAATAAACAGTTAATGTAAACTCGGATTTGGGCTGATGTGCAAGCTTGAGAGTGGGTTAATATTAATCCTCCTGTCCCCCAATATGATCCCTAGCATTTACAGAGCTCTACAGTGCAGTCTTCAATTTATATTTGACTTTAAAAATTTTGGAGCTTACGGCCGGTTCCAAGATATGTGGCCGGCCGTAAGGGGAGATCCTTGCGGGGCCGTATAATAGAATTGCGAGGTAACAGAACCCCCGCAAGGAATCACAGCCTTACGGACGATTTACGGCCGATAATAGAATGAGGCCCTATGTGATTAACCTGCAACCATTACCAGTGTGTGTTATTCACTCTATCACACTGTGGAAGCAGATTATTAAAAGAATCAGACTGTTAGAAGATGGCTCGTGGTTATCACCATTATGGTTACCCCATAAAGACCCATCAATTAATAAAAAACCCATATTAGCTTGGTGGGTTGAGAACCGAATTACAATTGTAGCAGATGTACTGCTGGATTGCCAACATTGGTCCCCGTCGGAATTCAGGACACATTATCAACTTCCACACAAAGAATGGCTTAACTTGATGTTGATTAACACCAGGATAGGTCAAATTACAAAAGACAATGAGTTAGCTATTAAAACTCCCTTTGAACAATGTTGCTTGCTTAACCCTAAGGGTAAAAAAAACATCACAACGCTTTACAACTACCTAAATGATGAGATCACTCCCAACAAATTGCCTTACAGATCAGCATGGGAAGATGAACTTAACGTGGTCCTAGACGATAAACAATGGGGACAAATTTTAAAAAATGCAGAAAACTCCTCCTTAAATATCACACTGAGGGAAAATGCATATAAAACCGTTTTGAGATGGTATCTGACACCAGCTAGACTTAAACTCGCGAATCATTCAGCAGATGGAAACTGTTTCAGAGGATGTAACACAACAGGCACTCTAAAATATATGTTGTGGGACTGTTCCAAAATTAAGCACATATGGTCTGCAACATACAATACACTGGAGACATTATAGGACACAAATATTCCTCAAAAACCAGAGTAGGCGCTATTAGGGTTACCGATTCCAGGATTACCAAAAACAGCCCAGTTTCTATCTAACCAGATATTTTTAGCAGCCAGAAACATAATTGCTAAGCATTGGAAATTAACTATTCCAACATATGAAGAGGTCTTACGTAAAATCAATTTCATCCACTCAATGAGTGTCTTATCTGCAGAAATTGATGTGAGATACAGAAGGTGGGCCTCATGTTGGGACATTTGGATCCTGAGAGCCGACAGGTGAGGTTGGTAAGATCCTATTTCGTTAAATGGGCTATTCTCCCCCCCCTTCTTTTTTTTTTTTCCCCCTCCTTTTCTTTCCCTCTCTCTTTCTGTACTTTTCTCTGTTTTAATTTTATTTATTTAGTTATTTATTTATTGATTTATTTTATTCTTTGGTTATTATTAAAACTATCTCGGATACACTTTAAGTGCACATAGACAACTTAACTATAATATAAAAAATAATTGAGAAAGGTTTGAAGACATTTCATACCATATAACCGTAATATGTTTTGTCTTGTTTCGATGTTGGCTGTTTCGTTTTATTTTATTTTTTTTTCTTCAAAGTTTACCCTGCAATGGTATAATTCTCTTTTCTCACAATAAAAATTATTAAAGAAAAAAAAAAAAAACTCCAATAAAAACGCACCTCTATAAAGAAGCCTATAACCTTCCACCCTAACACGCTCAGCACTACTCCCCCTGCTGTACCACATACAAACATCAACCTTTAGATTGTAAGTCTGCGAGTTTCAATCCTGTGTCGGTGCTTTAGGGAAAGCGCTATGGACACCGGATTCCAAGCTCCAAGACAGGGCCCTCCATTCATTGCAATGTGTGGATCTTGAACTTGTCATTGCCTGTAACTTAACTTATGTTAGCGCGTTACAAATAAACAATAATAATAAACATTTTCTTGATATGTGGACAAGTCTGGATCTTACTTGGGCACCTACCATGAAGAGTCTCCATAGAAGATCAGAATGTTAATATTATTAATTTATTATTTTTTCTTTAGTGGCTTTTGACAAGGTATTTATACAGTATATGGGCCTACACGTGTAAAAAAATATTTTTTTAATTTGTTAATTGTCTGTGTAATGGGGGGGGGGGTCTTTTGTTATTGAAGTAATTGTTTATTACCTTTTGAAATAATACTAATTTCTCTGTTTGACAAGGTACCTAATTTCTCTCTTTCTGGTGTTAACTATATAGTGATATTTATTTACATCATTTTTTATTTGATTTCACAGCAATTGTACCTCGGGACATTCCCACAAATAATAATATAAATTAAATGATCCCTGATGAAGTGCACTTACATAGAACCACGAGCTCTGTATATACGGTTGTGAACCCTTTCATGTCATTTAGAAACACGTGGCACTCATACGTCCCGGCATCAGACTTCTGGACGCCTCTCAGTAACAGGGACAGGTTTCCCTTTGGAAACTCCTCATAGAACAGTTGGGTTCTTCCCATGTAATCCTTGTGTTGATAACTAGGTTGGTCTTTCTCATAATGGAAGCTGTGAACAACATCATGATCTGGGTTTTTTCTCTGCCAGTTAACCACGAGCAGTTTATAAGTAAATACATCATTATAGGTGACAATACAGGGCAGGAGAACGTCTTCATGGAGCCCCCCTGACACCACAGAGAGAGCACAGCCTGAAACACACAAAATAACTAAATTCATAAAACAAATTAAAGTATTGGATGTCAACGATTTCTCCCACTAGTGGTATTGGTGTCATTAGTGTCTCTCCGAGGCTAGTAATTCTAGGTGTGGAGGTTGCTGGTCTTCCAATCTGCTCTCATCACTTATCTACTTCTGACAATCATCTCCTCCAGTCAGTGAGCTCATGAGCATGGTCCTACAGAAGTCCTCCAATGAACCCATAAAATGCCACTTGTGCAATATCAAATTCAATATAAATGTTCACATGAAGAGTATGTTTATATTGTGGGGTTATTTATGGGGGCAATACAATTTATTATAGACTTCAGTACAAGAGGACCTTAGATTGCAATTCTAGAACATTCCTACAATATAAAACGGATTATATTTTATATTGATACAAAAGTAAATTAATGATATGAATGAGCACGAACAACAGAGCAATAGTTTGTAATATTATTATTATTTGTTTGTAATATGTGGGACCCTATTTTTCTCTTTTTTAATACATATCAATAAAAGTTAAATTTTAATTAAAAGTGTTTCTAGTAGCAGACATCTCTAGTTTTTTTTTGGAGAAAATACATTGAAAATATTTTGCTTTTAGCTACCTGTGAGATCTTGTATGGATATATATAATTAAAGTATAATATTAGAAAACATTATAACCTCTCATATAAACTGCACATTATATTCACTATTCCATTGCTGTGAATATTGTTAACTAACAATTATGACACTATCTATTTTTTCATTTTTTATTTGCATAACTGTAACTTTCCTAATTTGATCCGTAAAGTAAATCACAATGTTTTATTTCTTCTTTTAAATGTAACTTAACCTCCAGCATTTCCTGTCCATCTGTATCCTGGTCTAACGGCTTTTTACAGCCACAGGGGAGGGAGAGGGTGGGAGAGACACATGCAAGGGGGGTGGGAGACACATCAAATATTATCCCGTAATTTTTGACAGGCAGTTTACTAGTAATAATCACAAATAATAGTTGTCAAACTGCGAGACCTTTGCGAGGTTCGTACCACTTAGGCGATGAGCCTTGCGTAGCAAGGTGAGCCTTTAAACCGTAGCACTTAGCCGATGAGCGCCAGGGAGGGAGCCGTTAGAATACAAGACGCAAAAATCGCCACATGAAAAACGCCTAAGCGAGGAAAAAAATGGCAGCTGAAAAAAATGAAAACGAGGCTACATGACCCCGGACCGCGCAAAACACTGCAAACCGCATAGCACTTTACACATCACACTACGACCTACAAGATACACTATTACAAAAGCCGGAAAATGCTCACGAGACGCGTACCACATTAATAACATTACGACTATACAATGCCGCTTTACACAATAAACCAACGGCTTTACCTCGCGCACGCAGCCTATTTACAATGCGCACTTGGAATATTCATTACACTTTATAAGCAGGGCACTAACACTCACAATGTATATTGTATGCAGACGCAAAATACAAACATATTGTCAGCTCTTCAGCCGAATGCTCGCTGCATATATCAATTATAAATAATTAAACTAAATTAATTTATTGCATAAATAATTAATTCTTAATTAATTTCATGAATCATGAATTATTTATTAACTACATATACATAGAAATATATATATATATATATATATATATATATATATATCTCTTGCAGAGGACCAAAAGTACACGACAGGAGAGGCTCGCAATGAGCGCCGAAGGTATTGAGGCTCGCAAAGAGCGCCGAAGGTCCTCACAGTACAAAACGGTTTTAATTATGTCTCAAACAGCATTCCCATTGCTTAAAATGTTATTGCCCCGTCATTATTGAGGGGCAAGTCGCTAGTAGTAATAATAATAATAATAATAATAATAATAATAATGTCTCACCTGTCTTGTATTCCAATGAAATAAAAAGGATCAGAAGTGATGCCCATGTGACCGGTGCAGGAGGGGACATTGGTTACTTTATAGAAAAGGCTGTAAGGTTTACAGAACAAAAAGACATGTATATACTTAGAGCTTAAATAAATAATAAGATTATTGAAGTATATGGTGATAAATTTATTGCACAAATATTTTATTTGAAGTCACAGCTTTCTAGAAATCTTGCAAAGCACTTTGTTCTGTATATTATTGTGAGCTCAAGGGCAGGTTTGTACCAGAAAACCCAAATCTGTATTGTGGTCGGTATCTTTGGTAATGAATAATGTGATCATCTTTCAAATTAATTAATATGACCCCCTGATATTATAGGCCATGTTGTGTGGCCCCATCATCATTACAGATGTACATGGATATGGCCCCTGATATTATAGGCCTTGTTCTGTGGCCCCATCATCATTACAGATGTACATGGATATGGCCCCTGATATTATAGGCCTTGTTCTGTGGCCCCATCATCATTACAGATGTACATGAATATGGCCCCCTGATATTATAGGCCTTGTTATGTGGCCCCATCATCATTACAGATGGACATGAATATGGCCCCCTGATATTATAGGCCTTGTTGTGTGGCCCCATCATAATTACAGATGTACATGAATATGGCCCCCTGATATTATAGGCCTTGTTGTGTGGCCCCATCATCATTACAGATGTACATTAATATGGCCCCTGATATTATAGGCCTTGTTATGTGGCTCCATCATTATTACAGATGAACATGGATATGGCCCCCTATATTATAGTCCTTGTTATGTGGCCCCATCATCATTACAGATGTACATAAATATGGCCCCTGATATTATAGGCCTTGTTCTGTGGCCCCATCATCATTACAGATGTACATGGATATGGCCCCTGATATTATAGGCCTTGTTCTGTGGCCCCATCATCATTACAGATGTACATAAATATGGCTCCCTGATATTATAGGCCTTGTTATGTGGCCCCATCATCATTACAGATGTACATAAATATGGCCCCCTGATATTATAGGCCTTGTTGTGTGGCCCCATCATAATTACAGATGTACATGAATATGGCCCCCTGATATTATAGGCCTTGTTGTGTGGCCCCATCATCATTACAGATGTACATTAATATGGCCCCTGATATTATAGGCCTTGTTATGTGGCTCCATCATTATTACAGATGAACATGGATATGGCCCCCTATATTATAGTCCTTGTTATGTGGCCCCATCATCATTACAGATGTACATAAATATGGCCCCCTGATATTATAGGCCTTGTTGTGTGGACCCATCATCATTACAGATGTACATGGATATGGCCCCCTGATATTATAGGCCTTGTTGTGTGGCCCCATCATCATTACAGATGTACATGAATATGCCCCCCTGATATTATAGGCCTTGTTGTGTGGGCCCATCATCATTACAGATGTACATGAATATGGCCCCTGATATTATAGGCCTTGTTGTGTGGCCCTATCATCATTACAGATGTACATGAATATGGCCCCCTGATATTATAGGCCTTGTTGTGTGGCCCCATCATAATTACAGATGTACATGAATATGGCCCCCTGATATTATAGGCCTTGTTGTGTGGCCCCATCATCATTACAGATGGACATGAATATGGCCCCCTGATATTATAGGCCTTGTTGTGTGGCCCCATCATCATTACAGATGTACATAAATATGGCTCCCTGATATTATAGGCCTTGTTGTGTGGCCCCACCATCATTACAGATGTACATGAATATGCCCCTCCCATATTATAGGCCTTGTTGTGTGGCCCTATCATCATTACAGATGTACATGAATATGGCCCCCTGATATTATAGGCCTTGTTGTGTGGCCCCATCATAATTACAGATGTACATGAATATGGCCCCTGATATTATAGGCCTTGTTGTGTGGCCCTATCATCATTACAGATGGACATGAATATGGCCCCCTGATATTATAGGCCTTGTTGTGTGGCCCCATCATCATTACAGATGTACATGAATATGGCCCCTGATATTATAGGCCTTGTTGTGTGGCCCTATCATCATTACAGATGTACATGAATATGGCCCCCTGATATTATAGGCCTTGTTGTGTGGCCCCATCATAATTACAGATGTACATGAATATGGCCCCCTGATATTATAGGCCTTGTTGTGTGGCCCCATCATAATTACAGATGTACATGAATATGGCCCCCTGATATTATAGGCCTTGTTGTGTGGCCCCCATCATCATTACAGATGTACATGAATATGGCCCCCTGATATTATAGGCCTTGTTGTGTGGCCCCATCATCATTACAGATGGACATGAATATGGCCCCCTGATATTATAGGCCTTGTTGTGTGGGCCCACCATCATTACAGGTGTACATGAATATTCCCCTCCCATATTATAGGCCTTGTTGTGTGGCCCTATCATCATTACAGATGTACATGAATATGGCCCCCTGATATTATAGGCCTTGTTGTGTGGCCCCATCATAATTACAGATGTACATGAATATGGCCCCTGATATTATAGGCCTTGTTGTGTGGCCCCATCATCATTACAGATGGACATGAATATGGCCCCCTGATATTATAGGCCTTGTTGTGTGGCCCCATCATCATTACAGATGTACATGAATATGGCCCCTGATATTATAGGCCTTGTTATGTGGCCCCATCATCATTACAGATGTACATGGATATGGCCCCCTGATATTATAGGCCTTGTTGTGTGGCCCCATCATCATTACAGATGTACATGAATATGGCCCCCTGATATTATAGGCCTTGTTGTGTGGCCCCATCATCATTACAGATGTACATGAATATGGCCCCCTGATATGATAGGCCTTGTTGTGTGGCCCCATCACCATTACAGATGTACATGAATATGGCCCCCTGATATTATAGGCCTTGTTGTGTGGCCCCATCATCATTACAGATGGACATGAATATGACCCCCTGATATTATAGGCCTTGTTGTGTGGCCCCATTATCATTACAGGAGGACATGAATATGGCCCTCTGATATTATAGGCCTTGTTGTGTGGCCCCATCATCATTACAGATGTACATGAATATGGCCCCTGATATTATAGGCCTTGTTATGTGGCCCCATCATCATTACAGATGTACATGGATATGGCCCCCTGATATTATAGGCCTTGTTGTGTGGCCCCATCACCATTACAGATGTACATGGATATGGCCCCCTGATATTATAGGCCTTGTTGTGTGGCCCCATCATCATTACAGATGTACATGAATATGGCCCCCTGATATTATAGGCCTTGTTGTGTGGCCCCATCATCATTACAGATGTACATGAATATGGCCCCTTCATATTATAGGCCTTGTTTTGTGGCTGCATCATCATTACAGATGTACATAAATATGGCCCCCTGATATTATAGGCCTTGTTTTGTGGCCCCATCATCATTACACATGTACATGAAACCTGACACTCCTGTTACATTTTAGAGGACCACCGTACCATGATATTCATGTGAATAATCAGAGTATTACAGTATATAGTGATACCTTTTTTGCTGGACAAACATTTAGATTCACAGGTGCACCTCTCTATCAAGTTGGGCGCAATACTGGTAAAGGTTTGTCATGAGGATTAAAATATACAGGGCAGGGAATCTAAAACAGACCAGAAAATTAAGAGAGGTTCATCTCTCGAAAGCTCGTCACTGTAATTAAAATATTTGTCCAATAAAAACAGGTATCACTATATACTGCATTAGTGATAATATTCATCAGGATTACTGGACACTCATGGCTACCTCACTGGTGGGCAGTGCTGCATTTCCCGATGCAAGTGGTCTGCTTCTATGCCAATTAGGGGAAGGAAGCTTTCAGTTCCAGTCTAACTTCACCCTGCCCCCCACCCACTCCTCTATCAACTAATAGATAACTACACACCCTGATGATCTAGTCATGATGTAATAAACACAAACTTATATTCATGGTCACAGTTTTCATAGCTGCTAATGTGGTCATTTTGTTACTTCTCAAACAAGTGCCATTTTTCTTGAACTCC